>VXBX01009334.1:30833-107351 GCA_013400415.1 Scytalopus superciliaris | reverse complement strand
CCGGGGGGGCTGAGGGCCGCTGTCCCCGGGGATCGCTGCCCTGGCGCGGCTCCGGGCACCGCTGCACAGCTGCAGTGACGCCGAGTGCCGTCTCAAAAAACCCACCGCAGTCTGTTTACTAATTAGTTGCTACTTAAATGTTCGACATGAAGGAACACGTCCGTGCGCCCCAATACACAGACTGCTGGCTGTGATGGGGCAGACGTATGAGCCTTGCAACACTTCGCACTCGTTTCTGTGTTTAGGTGTTCTGTGCCAACACTTGCAGGCGTTCTTTATTTTGAATTAGTGCGTAGTTATATTACTAAAGCATAATCTTACGTCCTCGTTGTCAGGCTTGCTGTAGAAAGCATTTATAATTCTCTCAGTTGATGTAGGACCACTCGTGCGTTTTCCTACTGACTTTTGCTTACTGAGATTTGCTTAAAAACGATAAAATTAAGCTTTTCTTCACCTAATGCATTCACCCAGTTTTTCATACCTGTGTTCTAAATCTTTTTAAGTTCTGAGTGTTAGGGGTTTTCCACCTTTTGCTGTTGACCTTCTTGTCTGTATTTGAGTTAGTTATATATAGCAAAACGTTTTGTACTATTTTTGTCTTTTAAAGATTCCCCAATTTCTGAGTGGTGTGTGAAAAGTTTGGAGAAAAAAAATGATAATGCACGTATCTTACAGATTTCTTTGACCATCACACTTGTACTTGCATTGCCTTGTAATTTATAGTAATCCTACTAAATCTTTTAATAAATCTTTATTTTGAGTCAAACAATGGTATGTATAGTTTACATACTGCTGAGTTAGTGTGCCAGTATTTAGCTGCTGAAGTGAAAAGTGCAAAGTAAGTACTGTCTTGGTGCTTTCCTTGCCCTTTTCAGTCTCAGTTGGCTCTGTAGCTGTACAGAATCCTATGGCAAGATCAAATACTCTCATCTTCAGTGCCTAATGTTTCTTTCACAGCAGTTCCTTCACATACCATCAGAACTACATTAGGAATGGATGCTGTCGCCATGTCATAGTTCTGCATGTTTTAAATCAATTCCTTTAGTATTGAGAACGTGTTAAGGGAAAGAAAAATGAAAATAGGAATGTGATTTTTTTTTTTTTCCCCCCCGATTATTACTGACTTCCCAGGTGTCAAGTTGTGGTAAGCTAAGGATAGCTTGTTTAAAGGAAAGCTGCTATCTTAAAAAAAAACCCAACAAAACAAAAAAACATGGACAAACAAAGCCAAAGGCAAGCAGTGATATGATTTCTGTTGATCAGTGTTTCAGCCATGTCTGACAAAAGTGAACTGAAGGCGGAGTTGGAGCGCAAGAAGCAGCGATTAGCTCAAATCAGAGAGGAGAAGAAGAGAAAGGAGGAAGAAAGGAAGAAAAAAGAAGTAAGAAATAATTTTCACTTTCAAGTTTGACTTTGCATATGTAACTTGCCCAAAATTTGAGGGTAGGTTCACATAATTATTTGCTACGTGCTGCTCTGGGAGTGTCTGTATAATGGATAGTGCCAATACAAATGTAGCACTTCCATGTTCTGAGAAGTTGTCCCATAAACTAAGTTAGATATTTATTTTATTCTTTTAAATCCTACACTAGCATAATGTTCTGATTTCTAAAACTACTTGTGTGCATGTAACTTGTTAATTAAATCACAGTAAACTATTGCATGAAATCTCTGCTTAATGAGTTGGGATGGTGTTAAAGAACTCATTCATTTCTGAAGTACAGTCCACAGGATGTCTATATGAATTGTCTGACTGTCAGTATTATCATTGTACAAACAATGTGCTACAGTCTTCTCTTTGACCCATCTATAGACTGAATTTTAAAGTCACATCAACACTGGGATATATATGGTACTTGTTAGACTTGGTTTGTTGACATTTTCTTCTGGATTTCTCTCTGCTAAAGTAGGTGATAATCATATTTATTGCTGTTTCGTCTGAATGCAAATTATGCCTTATAAAAGAAACTTCTACTGGAATGTTTTGGTGTTTGGGGTACTTTTTCAAGACTTCTTTGTGCTTTGGTTATGATCTGCTTGCTGTTCTAAATTAGCATTTGACTGAAGACTGGGCAGCTGCCAGTTCCATGATTCAGACAAAAAGGAGAGGGAAATGTGTCAAATTATGGTCTAATGATCTTGTAACAATGTATTGCCTGTATCTGAGATTCCACATGTGATGAAATAGCTTATGGGATAAAAACTTGCTCTAAAAGTTGGGAATTGCTTTTTAAAAAAGCACTTAAATGTATGGAAAGATACAGTGTTTATCATTTACAGTAGAGCTTGCATTATCTCTAAATGAAAGAGGATGGGAGTGTACTTCTTTTTAATTTAGCAGAGAATAACACAACTTAAAGAAAACTACTTTTCCTTGACACAGTTACTATAATTTCAAAATTGGAACAATATGACTGTCTCTAAAACACCTTCTTACACAGATACATAATATGATTTTTTCAGTCTTTGCATTTTACAGTGCTTAGCATTAGTGTACAAAAGGTAATCTTAAGAAGCGTCAGTCGTTTTGGCAAATAAGCAGATGCTTTTTAGAGGTTTATAAATGTCTTTTAAAGACAGTACCAAAGCTACAGAATTTTGTAAGTCCTGTCTGTTATCTACAAAAAGAACCATCAGAATTACTGGAGTCACATATTTAACCTATATGATGATAGGTTTCTGTAGTACAAAAAACCCCTGTGAGGTCTCAAAATAAATGAAGTGTTGAATGCTGTTAAATGCTATAACTTACTGAATCACCTCTAGACTGACCAGAAGAAAGAAGTTCTTCCTGTACAAGAAGAATCTGATCTTGAAAAGAAGAGAAGAGAAGCTGAAGCATTACTTCAGAGCATGGGATTGACACCTGAGTCTCCTGTTGGTAGGAATGCTAATATTTGTTTGAGATAAATGTTTGGTTTTTTTGGGGGTAGAGGTGGTTTTGGGGATTTTGTGTTGGTGGTGTTTTTGGGTTTTTTTTGTGGTGGTGGTTTGTTTATTTGTTTTTGTTACAGTTTAGGTATTTATATAATTAACATAAAACTTCTTTGGACACCTTTTTTTTGGGGGAGGTGTATGTGTCTGGGTTTTATACTGTTTTATCCTGCATGATCTGTGTTAAAAGTGTCAAGTCATGTGCTTCAGTACACTTGACACTCATTTATAAAATACACCTTTTACACTTAGTGTGTTTTTTTGAAGTGTTTTAGTTAAAATATATAAATATCATGCACTTTCTTTTTTCCCTGCACATTATTCTTCTGTACTTTTTATCCCTACTCTTTTTCATAATGCCACATTTTAATGATGGTATTTTTGTTTGGAGTTGGCTTGTTTTCTTTCTGCATCTTTTACACTCTGGTTTTTCTTATCTCAAATACCCGACTGACTTTGATGGAGCAATAACAAGGCTAAGTATGAAAATGAACTGCCAAGGGTGATGAGTGGTATATGTGCAGCTCTTGGACATGTAAGCATATTGGTTGTTGATTTTTTGCTTTACATAGACACATCACTGTGGAAGATGACAGCAAAGAGTGTGGTAATTCATTTCCACTTTTTGTCTCTAGCCCTGAAATTGAAGGGTTTTAAAGCTTATCAGTTTGCCTCATTGGCGAGGCTCTGTTTCAGCTGGGTTTGTAAATAAAAAAGTAATAATAATTTCTTTTGGGTATAGCATATGTGTGATTTTATTTTCATAATTGCTTTTGCATAATCCTCAAGTGTTCAAAAGCAAACATGGAATAAACATTATTATAGCTGTTCCCATTCCAACAGCCACAGCAGTCATTTCTGCTAATTCAAACTCTTCTCATAACTAAGAGAGTGCATTTGGGCTATGTTAGCACTGACATACAGCTGTATAAGTAGTCAGTTCTGACCTATTACACATTTTGTGTGCTAGACTAATAGTTGAACACTTCCTTAGCATGAGGTTTTGCTAAGGCAGTTGGTGAGATTTTGTAGAAATGTATATGGTTGTTGTTTTTTTCCAGATCTATCAGAGAATCTAAAACCCACAGAATAGTCAGTCCTCAAAGCAAGTCATTGCACAGCCTCAGAGTAGATGTTCATGAAGAGCTCAGGTGCTGGCAGGCAAGACTTGGGCTAGATATGTTTAATTCCACTGAGAATCTATTTAACCACTCCTTTCAATGGACACAGATTTGCTGGGAATTCACTCTGTTCCCTTTCAAGATAACCAGATCTGATGTGGATCCTAAATCAAGCTAATGTGTCCTACTTGGTACCTTGCAATTGGCATGCCTAAGGCACAGGCTCCTTTTCTGCTGACTGGGGAGTGGCAGATGCAGTGATCCTGTGCCTGAACTGAAGCTCAGGGCTGAGCTGCTTGGTGTGCAGGAAGCCTGTGCTCCCATTGTTAGTGGAGGTGGATAGCTTGACATAAATTTCCTTCATAGAAAATTGTATTAAAAGTTCCTAAGGCAATTCCTGTCCTGTTAACTTCCAGAGAGCAAGCTCTCTTACGGGACTGTAACAATGTCAGTGTGATTTTGGTATCTAACATACTTATTATATACAAAGCCATAAGTTAGCAAACCAGAATTACTTTCAAGAAGAGATTATAGTTGAATCGTCTGTCGGGGTAGGTGAAATTTCACCTGGTGTTTTCATAAGACTGGTGGTCTTTCAGGGGACTCACCTCAGTTACGGGCAGGCTTTCCCGAAAATCTTTCCCCACAAGAGGGCGGTGCAGCACCAGCACTGGCGTCCTTGGACCGGGCGTCCTGTGAGGAGTGCTGGGGCTGGGACTACAGAGTGTCAGCGCCCCTGGCAGTGCACAAAAACAGCCATAGGAAGGCCTCCTTTGGGGTCAGTTGATTGTCCGTGGCCATGAGGAGTTGAAGAATGGATATATTCTTATACACACCTCCTTATATAAATATAACTCTGTGTGTGAAGTTATGAAATATAACTCTAGACCTATAAAAGAAGCCTTTCCTGTAGGACGGATGAATTTTTTAAAAGAATCAAAGAATAAAATTAGGGGAGAATTTTCATCAACGCGAGTCATGTCTGTTTTGGGATGGAGTGGAAAAATTCTCCAGAATTCACAATATATTTGTGAATTCAGGAAATTCTCTAGAACTCTTGTAGATCTAAATTCAGTTTTCCCATGCCTGACCCCTGACAGAGTAGATACCAATTTCTATACACAATTTGTGTTCAGTTTATTAAAGGATTTTTTTAAGGGCTGCTAAGCAGTGAATGTTTTATATATTGCTGAAAAATGAAGCATATGAGGACTTTCAACACACCCCCTGGTTCTTAAGTATAAACTCTTAAGTTTCATTAAATAATAAATTTTACTATTTCTAAAAGGAGTTGTAAGAAATATCAAAATAGCTTTGTGTTTGTATCAGATTGCATGATATCATTCACTATTATGTATCAGTTTAAAAAAAAATGTTACTTTTTAAAGTCTTTACCTATATGCTGAAAATGAACAATATAGCAGTACTAGTCTGTTTACTGTCAATCATCCTCAAAACCCAGCACTAGAACCTTCATTGTAATACGCAAGATTTATGTGGATTTGATTCAAACTAGAACAAAAATAGCATGCTGCATGACAAAGCCACTGTTTTGGTCCACATTTTGATGATCATATATTTTGACATACCATGGCCAGTTTAACCCATTCATTGTCTTAATTTTTAAGAAAGACTAATGTCAAATCTGTATTAACAACTATCTTTTTTTATGTTTAAGTAACATGATCTAGTGGAAACTACCCTTTGAAAATCAATATCATCATTTGTCAAAAGTTCAGCTTAAAAATATTTTTTCAATTCATTCCCTCTTAAATGTCTTTCCTTCCATGTTTTTTTTTGTATGCCCCAGATGCATAAATGCCAGACAATTGCATGAAAGTCCAGCATGAATTGTTAACATTGTCTTTTCCCCTCTCTTTCTACTGTTCATTTTCATCCATGTATTTTTTGTTTGCCATCCCTTTTTTTTTTAATACTTCATTTTAAATTGATTTGAAAACATCCTAAGCTGTCCAACCTCTGCGAGTAGTAACAGCGGATACCTGTCTGTTTCACTATTTAGTCCCTCCTCCTACCTCTCCGTCTTCCAAATCTGTGAGTACGCCAAGTGAGGCTGGGAGCCAGGACTCCGGTGATGGTGCCGTGGGATCCAGGTACGTCACTTTCCTTGTCCTGTTCCTTCGCTCAGTGCTTGTGTTCTGAATAATTAAGTTTTAGAAGGAGCCAAGGTTAATTACCTGATTATAATAGCGTGAGGTTACAGCGTGCAGGAAAAGCGACTGCTTTGCAGAAGTGCTTTACTTCAAAATTTGAAATGCAACTGCATTAATGTGGAGTTGCTTAAACTTGCAAGTTTCAAGTACAATTAGTGCCTTGGGATAGCAACAAGCTGGAGAAGTCCAAATTCTGGCCTCTTCCCAGCTTTTTCTAAAGGACGGTGGGTATGGATGATAGAGTATTTCCCTTTTTCCTCAGTCCTACTTGGTCTAATAAAAGATAATGTCTACAGACTTTGCATTACTTCTGATTTTAATTTTCCCTTACTCAGAACCATGTTTCTCATTAGTTCACTTTGCAATCACCTGTGTGACACAATTACAGCACTCAAAATCTCTCTTATTTTGCCAAAACCTAACCTCATCTCAGTACAGCCACAGTTCTTTTGGTCTTTTTTAGTGCTAGTACTTGCCACATCTATTTGACCGTTTCTTTGTGCATGATTGTTTGAGACATGCTGCTGTAGAGTCAGATAAATATTTATGTTAAATATTCAAAGTGGTGATACATAGGTGGTAAGGTGGGAAACACTATTTCCAAAGGGCATTTCCACTGCTCCCCATGCACAATCTGTGAATAAGAGCAGTAGCTGCCTATTAATATTGGTAAGGTATTTTCTCAGCAAGTTAAGTTGGTGTGCTTAAATTTTATTGAATATGCATTGTGGATGAAGTTTAGTTAAAGCACAATAACCACAGCAGTTATCATCTGTTACTTTTGATCTTCTATGAGGAGTTGCTTTGGAAGAGGAGTGAATACTTAGACTGCTTTGAAACATCTTTTAAAAAGACTGCAGTAAGATCTTGCATGCATGTGGATTATGCATGCATAACTATATATAGTCTTAATCTGAAAATATTCAAGATATTAATGACCTGGGCATTGGTTTCATGGTGCCTATTTCTAAGTATAAATCATGAAGTTAAAACAGGGAATACATCAGGCAGCAGATATGAACCCAAACTCTTTAACAGTGCCCAGGTGTGATCTTGTTTATCCATTAAGTTAATTAAGAACCAATGTAATGGTTCCTTAAGTGAGCAACAAGCAGATTTTAATGAATTTAACTCATTATAATTTTATACTTAAATTCACTGCCTGGAAGAAAACCAAGTATTTGATGGTGGCTTTTTTAAAGAAAATAACTTCAGTCATACCTAATTTAAATTCAGTACGAAACAGTATGTATAGGCCTCATACCTGTAATTGAATGGCATGTTGTATACTGAATTTATTTCTATCTCATCAGTGCTCTCTGATTGTATGTTCTCAACTATGGTAACGCAATGTTGTATGAATGCATTTTCTTATGAAACCTTGAGAAAACTCCTATCTTAAGGCTCAGTAGCTTCATGCATTTTCCAACTTTAAAACTAAATCTGTCTCAAGATTGTGATTTTAAGGTATGGAAGTATGAGTGTACAGCTAAATTGGAGGCATTATAGAGTCCCTGTTAAGGTCTCCTTGCTTGTTTTCCAACCAGTGGGTAACATTCTTCCCCTCCCCCAGAAAACAGGTGTCTATATCCCCAACTATTAGTACAAGTTCATACATTTCTAATGTATCCATACCTTTGAACCTGAAAGTTGGACTCTGTGATATCGCTTGGCTTTCAATCTGGTCTTTCACAGGTGACTCATATCAATATGAGATGTGTTAGAAAGCCTCTTTATGGTGCTGAATCTTGTCATAATTCTTTTAGTAATTAGAACAGCGCTTAGACTCTGTTTCTGTTGTTACCTCCATTGATCTTGCTTTATTTTTGTCAGTAAAGAGTTGTTTCCTACTTTGGTGCTGGTTTTTCTCTTTTCCTCAGTTAAGAGTACAAATTCAAGACTAGAAGTTAATACACTTGGTTTACATTTAGGCTAGGGAGAGGCTTCATAGAATCAGTTTAAAAGCAGAAAAGACTTTTTAGTTATATAGGAAGCCTTAGGAATGTGCCTGGATGCAGAGAAGTTCAGGGATATGTGGAAGAATGGGCACTTCACTGAAGCTCGTAGACAAATTAATTTAACTTAAGAAACAACAAACAAATGGAAAACTAAATAAGCAGTGTTTTCCATCACTTTGGTGCATATGTAATAGTTGAATTTTATCTCAGAATGTTACCTTTATTTTTAAAAGAAAATCTCTGAGAACATTTAACTGTCTCTCCTGCTTGTTGTACTGCTTGTTGACTTCAAGTATTTTAAAAGACAAATTGTCCCTGACACCACTGATGTAACTGTTGAAAATTAAAAGATTGCTTTGAAGGCAGGAAAGCTCCCTCACTAAGGGCTAGATCTTAAGCAGTGAAAAAGTTGTAGCCTTTTATATTTGTAGTTGTTTCCCTAAGTTGCTCTTAGATGGGATGGAAAAAGTTGAGAAAATGTTTGACAAGTGTTGTGGTGATGCAGTATTTGTATCTGCAGCTAAGTTACCCTTTGCAACATGAAGGTCAGGGTGGTGGTTTGGTTTTGGTTGTGATTCACCAACATGAAATGCAATATAGAGTTTGAAGTCTCAGGCACCAAATTAAACTCCAAGCTTAAATCTCTTTGGTCAAGAACAGTAGCAGAAAGATAATGAGTATACTCAAAGTAATTGACTGTAGGCTAAAATTACGTGTTTTCTGATGCACAGAAGGTTTGAAAAGGTTTTTGAGATTTAGGTGTGAAGTTACTGCTGGGGATGCAATTGATTTGCTAGCTATGAAGGCAGTGGATTTGTAATTCTTAAACTATGATTAATACTTCTAATGCATACTTTCTACAAGAACAAGGTGGTGCATGACACACTCCTATTTATGAGCTTTTATGGCATTATGTGTACATTTTTCATATCAACTTTGGTTTTTGGAATTCTGCACCTGGTTTATAGGAAAGTTACCATGTATGGGATGATCATGTAAAATTATCTTTTACCGACTTATTGTAGTAAAATATTATGTATTATTTATTTTTTTATTCAGAAACATGGTTTTTAAAAAAATATACATATAATAACATCTGAGAATGTCAGACAAAAAATTGTGCATGTTAATCTCTTTTACAAGTGTGATTTTAAAATTCTGCCTAAGCCTGGTAGCAGCCAGTAGACTACATGCAAATTAGAAGGGATGAAGGCTAAAAACGAAGGGAGAGGGAATATTCATTTCCCCCTTCATATTTCTTCTGATACAAAAGCAACTTGAAATAGATCATTCTGTTCATTATTCCACATGACTTTGAAACATGTTATTAATATAAAGCCCACTGTTTCTAAGAGATTTTAAGTATCTTAAATGGAGTTGGCTCTAACTCAGATGACACTTACAAGCCCAAGGCAGTGCTTAACCCATAATTACTGCAATGTCACATCTTGGAAATTCTAGCAGTTCTCTATCCCAGTGGAAATGCTTTCTTGCCCTGCTACCAAAAGGCTTATGTGTTGACTCATTTCCTTTACCAATATGACAGTTTCCTTCACGTATTTACTGCTCTGGGCAAATTTGCATTATGTTAACAAATCTGTGTTCATATGACATGAACAAATCTGAACAGATTTTGAAAGGAATGTGAAGGTTTAAGTGGTTCTTGTCAGTATTTAAAATATTTTTTTTTTGCCTTTCATAAAGGTTACATTTTTTGCAGATCTTTAACTTGCAGTCTTTAAAATAGTTTAATTCTTTGCTAATAGCTCTGAATTCTGTTTGCTTCTTAACTTTTATATTTACTGCATGTGTTAATTGCACTGAGCGTTTGCTGAATTTTCTGTAACTGATGT
This sequence comes from Scytalopus superciliaris, assembly GCA_013400415.1. Taxonomy (NCBI): domain Eukaryota; kingdom Metazoa; phylum Chordata; class Aves; order Passeriformes; family Rhinocryptidae; genus Scytalopus; species Scytalopus superciliaris. The sequence continues at coordinate 97,311 of VXBX01009334.1, read as the reverse complement.
GCATTGCCTTGTTTCTTGTGAATAATGAAATAACTATAAGCTTGCTGTAACTCTAGAATTTCATAGTGTGTATTTGCTTCACTAATCTCTGGCCTTTTTTGCTAATGCTGCATGATTGTTCAACCTGGGGTATCAGGACGCTGCATTGGGATACTGATCCATCAGTTCTTCAGCTCCACTCTGATTCCGATCTGGGGTATTGCATAGATTTCTTATATTCCCTCTTTTGTATACTTATGGATAATAAGAGCTTACTTTTTCTTTAAGACTTTAAGTTGTTGTTGTTAAGAAACTATTCTGTAAGTGATAGAAATCCACTGTTTCTAGACTCAGCATAGTTTGGTTGCAATGGGAAGTTTTTTTATTATTTGTTATATATTAGATGCTTATTTCTAATAACAAAACTTATTTATGTTTTTTTGTGAGTCTTTCTTTGACAAAATGTGAACTTTAAGAAATCATTTATTTAAAATAAAAATGTTAGAATGACTGTATTTAAAAACAGAGCAGCTCCCATATTTTCTTATAAAAGCTCATTATAAGCACTTACTAAAATCTGTCTTGTGCTCTAAGAATTAAGACTCTGCTCACCAAAACCTTTCAAAAGAGGTTACTCTTCAGCTTTTGTCTTAGGAGAGGAGTGGGTAAAAAGAAACTAAATTTGATACAGGTAAATTGTTGGATCATTGCACTATTACTACAGTTCGTACTGCAATGAGCTTTTATAGGCAGCTACAAGTGACTGAATTAATTTTGTGCCCATTTTGGAAGTACATTATGTATTGTAGTTTGCTAGTTATATCTACCTCTATAGGATCTTCCATAAGCTAAAGCCAAAAAGCTCAAAGATTTTAAGTATTGTGCTTTGGAATAATATATATTACGGATAAATCACTTGTCAGTGTGAGTTTCAGGTTAGACTTGCAGTTCTGCATTCTAAATACTGTCTTAGATGAACAAGAAAAGGCAGCAAAGTTAAAAGACTAGGAAATGCTTTTTCCTTCAGAATAACTAACGTGGTTTTCAAGCTTTAAAATCCTAGAACTTGCTGTACAAAAATGACTTGTAAGGAGATATGTTCCACTGAAAACAGGGATCATGTGAATGGCAGTACTCTGGTCAAACACAAAGAGCAAAAATTCAAAATTATATCCTACAGTCCAGATATTTATATGTACACATCTTTCTCTTCGTCACAGATGTATAAATAGCTGCTGAATTTAAATAATAGTGATAAAATATTAGTCATAATTGCATGACTTCTTCAGAATTAAATTTCTACTGGATATAAGTTTGACTAAGCAGGGCTGTGACGTGATGACTTGGGTACTATTGTAGGCAAAATGTGAAATAATAATCTTTTTTCTGATCTCTCTATTAACATCATTTAGACGTGGACCTGTTAAACTTGGAATGGCCAAAATCACACAAGTTGACTTTCCCCCACGAGAAATTGTTACGTATACAAAGGAGACACAAACACCTGTTATGACTCAGCCAAAGGAAGGTGAACGGTTTACTTATTACTACTTACGCTATTTTTTGGTTTCTTTGATTGTAATAATGATGACTGACTGAATTAGAACCAGCAGTTGTGATTTTGAAATTTAATAAGGTAAATGGAGGTTGATATGTAAGATAATTGATATGAATTCTATTATTAAATTCATACAGGTCTTGCTTAACTGTTAGTGTCATTCTGCATCTTGTTTAGCATCACTCTTACTACTTATACGTGGTATTTTTGCACTCCTAGGTGAATGTCAGATTAGACATTGAGTTGCTTAATTAGCTGACAGCTCATAAATAAATGGGATATATTTTGCATTTATGACATTTAAGAATCCACACACAACTTGGCACATGTAGGACAGCGACGTGATTTCAGACAACTGGCATGGCTTCACCAAGGGCAAGTTCTGGCTGACCAGCATAGTGACCTTCTGCCATGGAGCGACTGTGTCAGCAGACAAAGGAAGGGCTGGGCTACATGTGTCACCTCTTTGGACTTCTGTAAGGCCTTTGACACAGTCCCCCACAACACCCTTCTCAAAATTGGAGTGGGATAGATTTGATGGGTGGGCTGTTAGGTGGATAAAAGAGTAGGTTGGACAATTGTATCTAGCATATATATGGTAGTGCTCAATGGACAACCCACAGTATCAGTATAGTCTTGGGGATGAACAGATCAAGAGCAGCCTAAGAAGGGCTTGGGAGTGCTGGTGGATGAAAAGCTGGATGTGAGCCATAAATGTGCACTTGCAGCCCAGAAAACCAAACCTGTCCTGGGCTGCATCAAAAACAGCATGATCAGCAGGTTGAGGGAGGTGATTCTGCCCCTTTGCTCCACTCTCATGAGACCCCACCCAGATGCTGCATCCAGCTCTTGGGTCCCCAGCACAGGAGGGACACACGCCTGTTGGAGCCAGTCCAAGATGATCAGAGGGATGGAACACCTCTTCTATTAGGAAAGGTTGAGATAATTTGGATTGTTCAGCCTGGAGAAGAGAAAGCTCCATGGAGACCTTATAGCAGCCTTCCATTATCTAAAGGGGTACAGGGCAAGGGGGAATGGCTTTAAACTGAAGGAGAGTAAGTTTAGATTAGGTATTAGGAAGCAATTCCGTACTCTGAGAGCAGTGAGGCACTGGCACAGGTTGCCCAGAGAAAGTTGTGGCTGCTCCATCCTTGGAAGTGTTCAAGGCCAGGTTGAATTGGGTTTTGAGCAACCTGGTCTAGCAGAAGATGTCCCTGCCCATGGCAGGGGCGTTATAACAAGATGATCTTTAAGGTGGCTTGCAATTCAAGCCATCTGTGAACTTAACTTGAAGGCTGTGTATCCTTACAACAAACTTAGCAATTAACCCACCTACTTCTTAAAAATTTTAATTTTTATACATAGAGCTTATACTTTGAATTTTAAAAGATGGAACTAATTTACTAACTTATGCAGACATTGAACATAGGCTTTCTTTCTGTCATGACTTGTTTGCTTTTCGGAAAATAAATTTTTCTGAAGAAAATAATTGGCTCTTCAATGTTGAAACACTTGAATTTAGCTGCAGATGAAAATACTAGTCTTGACCTAACTTGTGTGTAGTTCTACAACAAAATCTCTTGATTGTTTAATATGACTGACTTTGAGTATGTGTCTTTGTAGCAATTTTAGGATCTAATTCTGCATTCATAATTTTGCATTTTCCTGCTCTTTGGTATGTCAGCTTTTGGGTGTTTATGCAAGGATGTATCTTTCAAACTTTGTTCTTCAGTGAGCCAGAGGATATGCTTTTTTCACTGTTTCTTTTCCATTCTTCATTTTTATCTGTATCCCTGCATAGATAAGTGTTCGGTGTTTTCCTGCTTTCACTTCTCCCATTCCCTTAACATTTCCTTTCTCTAGCCCCTCAGGTCTTTTTTTCCTCCCCTCTCTCATGATCATGCAATCTGAAGACTCAGTTCATAGTTTATGTACTTGAAGAGTGTTACTTCTGCTGCCTGCTGACAGTGGAAATTACTTGGGATTGTATGATCTGAGTTTCACAGTGGATGGGCGGTAGTTGAGGTTTACTGTAGTGGAGTGGAAAGGTGGTCATCTCTATTTCTGCATTTACCAGAAAGCTCTCTCAATCCATGTATTGTCTCCTGATCCATTCCACCTTAGAATACTGATTTTTGAGAGCCAGTATAAATTTTTTAATGTATGTGTGCTTCACAAAACTCACTGACAGGTGACTTTTCATCATTTGAGTGTCGAAGATCTCTTTTAAGGTCTATCCTAAGACTACCTGAATACATTCATAACTATGTTCACATTTTAAAATGCCATCTGAGCAGGTTTAGATTCACTTGTGCTGTAGCGTTTCATTGTGCTAACAGTGATTTGAGGAGGTGAGTTGTAAATAAAAACAGCAAACCCAGGACAAAACACCAAATTGAATGGTTCTCTCTGTTCCAGTTCTGTGTGCCACAGTGGTTATGTAGCTATATTGTAGCCTGAATTAGGAAACAGTCAAACTAAAGCCAGCCTGCCTGGTGGGACAGATAGATTAGAAGTAGAAATAAACTAGTTTTAAATTAAAACAGTTTCCAGTTGTTACAGAAATATTTATGGCAGCATATACCAAGTGAGTGAAATAGGAGAGATTTCATGTCTTCAACTTGTAAGAGCTTGGTTTGGATTCGGTGTAAAAGTTAAATTAATTTTGAAGTGTGGCAGCTTCCTTAGGAGAAGAAGGCAGTTAGTGTGATAATGGTTCTCACACCTTCTATCATTTTAGTGCAGTACTAATACGTTGATTTATTATGACCTCGAAGTATTTGAGAAACTGCCTGTCTTAGTAAGATTGATTCTTTTTTTAACGTAAAGCAATTAATTGGGATCGCTCCTAGAAATCAGGTTGAATTGTATTTAGAGTGGTATTTTGCCACAGAAAGTCATTCACTATACTGAACAGTATGGAATCTTAAATTTCCCCATTAATTGAAGTTAACAAAATTTCACAGCTCTTACAGGGAGATGCCAACATCCAAAGTACACTTAGAAGGTAAATTTGCAGTACTTGTTGGGATGTTTTTCATCACACTTTTGGTTTGGTTTTTTCTCTTGAATTTTCAATAGCCTTAGTCTTCTAACCCTATTTTTCTGTAGCAGCTGTATTTGTTATGTAAAAGAAATGAAATTAAATAATGAAGTGGTTCATTGTTCTGAGGAATACAGCAGAGGAAATAGGCCCTTTTTTTTCCTTGTTCTCGTGGCATGTTCTGTTCCTGTTTTGGAGAGCTTGTCATTTTGTACATAAAGTAATGATGGCCATCTTTTTTTATTTAGAGACCAATTAAATCTATTTTGGCTTGGTGAAAGTGTTGTGCCATACTTGATGCTCTTCTCCATTATTGGATATCTAGTAAGCCTGAGCATCTCTGTCTGTATGCCATTACTGTAATAACTTTGGGGTTTAGGCTGCTCCATTCCCCAGCACCCTTGTTCTGACATCCCATTTTCTGCTGTCTGCATCTATTTCTTATTTCCTGTGATGCTGTGTGTAACACTTCCCCTGCTTCCCTCATTGTTCAGTTTTGGTAGATCTGATTTTTAGTTAGTGTGGTCAACTGGTTATTAGGGCTGTTGTTTAACCTCTATTTGGCAACAGATTTTTCAGTTCTATTATCTGAAAATACATTTGAAATTGTGTTCCATTCCTAGACTCATTTCTTTCTAGCAGGCAGCAGAAATAGTTTCAACAACAGGGATGTAATTCAGGTGTGAACTCTGGTATGTGTCTTAATGTTTTGTAGGCTTCGTGTTGGCCACCACACAGTGTTGTAGTCATTTGTGTTAATTCTTTTTTTCTTACCTGTATATCTTGTTACTGCTGTCTGCTATACTGTTTGATCTCTTCATTTGTGTTTTGATAACATATGGTTCAAAATCCCATGGAAATAAATCAGTCACCAATACACCCAGTAAAGATGTGTTATGAGTCCTTGAAGTAGTCAATCCAAAGAAAGGTGGACTTATAGGGAGGGTATATGATTTGGCTCAGCTGTCACAACTAAGGCAGACAATATTAGTGTATTAGCTTCACTCTTTTGTCTGCTAATGTCTCCAAGACATAGAATGAAAATATTAAGCTGAGTAATAACAATACGGTGTATAGGATTTGCTTCTTGGATGCTGTTACGATGAATATAGAATTTATGCATTTTAATATTTTAAAAAGAAACAACAGACTTTTGTATATTCATGTATGATCCTTGTGGGTCTCTTCCAATTCAGAATAGTCTGTGATTCTGTATTATCTAGTACATGCCTTAAATGTACAGTGAAATATAGATGGGAAAACTTGATATGAAGACATTCAGCTTAACAAAAGCCACCCATTTCACAGATGATTTAACTTTGATTAACCTACTCTGCAGCAACAGATTACCCAGACTCCACTCTATAGTGTTTATTGCTAGGTTCAGCCTAATTTATAGCACTGCTTTTCTTTCTGTCTTGCCAAAATACATCACAATTTTGATGTTAAAGTAAAAATTCAGTGGTTCATTAAATCTGTTCTTATCGTTCATTGAAAATAAATTTGTTGCTATTAAAGGTTGCATAAAAATGGCAGCTACTTTGCTGCTCAGTTTGTGTCCTTAGATCTCCTGTTTGCCTGTCAGAAACAACATGGTGTTAGTCCCTTAGCATATTATAATTAATATTCATTAATATGGTGATATGACAGTCCCATTTCCTGTCTTCATGGCCCTATGACTTTTCCGAGTCTTAGCAGCCTTTTTTTAATCTGCAGTTCTATTTGGTTTACTGGCAATTGAAGTGGCATAAAATGCCAGTAGGGACAGTCAGTAATGAATAAGGAGGATGAAGTTAGGGAATGCCATTAAGGTTTCCAAATTTAGGTAGCTGACTTGAAATAAATGCAATACACAACTTTATCGTGGGTTCTTGACTTCCTAGATGTGGAACTCTTTCAGAAATAGTATGTCCAGTCTTTCAGTGTTTGGGTGATACATTATTATTACACCAATTCTGTGCAAATTCCAGCATCTTGCCTGTTATCAAATAAATTCAAGATAAAGGAAAGACAGGAAAAGTAATTAAACCAAACATTTCTTATCTCTTTTGCAGTCCAATAACTTAATGCTACCTTTTTAGATTGCAGACTTCTGTGAGAAAGCATCTTGATTTTGGACAAGAAAGCATTCTAGTTTTGGATAATGAGGTCAAGAACTTGTGTATGTGTGGGGGTGTTGTTTTGGGGTTTTTTTCCCCCACCAGATCCCTTAATGGGGAAGTTTGTATATGACTCTTCTTTAGAGAGAAGGTTTTAGATTTATGTAGTTACAGATAAATCAGTGAGATGACATGTTCAATTTCAAGTCTGATACTTTGAGAATATTAAAGCAAGCGCTGTATCCTGCATTTAAATGCAGTAATATCAGCTGGCTGTATGCAGTGAAAGTACTATGAAGGAATTTAGAGCTCTGTATAATATATGCCATTTATGTTTCAAACATTAAAAGGCAGGAGCAATCAACTATATGATCTTTTGAATAAAATATGTAGATTAGAAGGTCACTTAGCACTAAGGGGTTGACCATCTACTTTGACAAGAATTTGACTCCTGTCACTGAAAATGGTACTTAGAATCAGTGTAGTATGACTAATGGGGGGTTGGGCTGAAATTTCTAATTTGGGACTTTCAAAGCTAGAATAATGTATCTAGGGTGACCCAAAACCAAATTTATAAATTTGAAGGCATCATTTAATTCTGCAAGATTGATTGGCAAGGTGAACAAGAGGGGGTTTTTATCCAAGTGACTGTAATGTGAATATGTGGTCCTGTATTTGTTGTTCTCAAAATCATGTGTGTTAACTCGTATTACATTTTTTAATTAATCATTGTTTACATCTATAGTGGTTTGACATTTAGAGTTCCGTTCTTTAGAATGGCTACAAGTTACACAGTTTTCAGGTTACTAGTCCGCTGTACATGCGAATCCATCTAAAAAGGAGCAATGTCTTTCTGTTTCTCTGCGTGATTATTTTGCCAAAAAACGCTTTCATTTTTTTTAAGTAGCACAAAAGCTGTAATTGGCATGCTTTGTAAGGAAGTGTCAATGTGCAAGAGAGTGGAGATCACTAAGAATTCTTTTACGGGTTCTTTCCCCTTTGCACCACCGCCTCCTCAGCAGGGTCACTGAGATCACTAGCTTTTCTTGAAATGGCCATTTTCACTGGCAGGTGCATTATACCCTGTATTTTCAGATTGTTTTTCCATTCTGAATGTTTGGCAGGTTGATTGCTCTGGCTGCATTGACGGAGAAAGGGCTGACAAATGCGGTTGGGCTGGCTGAAAAGACAGTGATTACTGTTTTCCTTTGTGGCTGATTGAGGCCCTTGAAAGGAAAGATTTTAACCTTCACCATTTGGTTCAAAAGTATGAGCATATATTGAAATCATTCATGCCATTTATCCTAGTTCTGTAAACTTGTCAGAACATAAAAATCGCTCAATTTCAAGTAATGTAGGATTGGCATACGTCATTATCATTTTGATTAAGTTGGAGTTTGTATTATTGTGTGCATTATACAGTGTCATTTAAAGCTTTCTTTCCTGCAGGTACAGTTATATTTTTATTGCCTATACTATGGAGTTAGAAAGATTTTCAGACCTCTTTAAACCTATCACTATGTGTGTGGTTTGGCAGCTGGTATGGCCTACAAGCTGTATTTTGTTTGCAGGGTAAAGACTTGTCTGTAGACCTCCTGGAGTGCTGGTAATTGCACAGGCTTGCCATTGGGGAAAGACATGATTGGAAGCAGTCAGGCAGAAAAATGTTGTGCCATCCCATTGCCACCTCATAGCAGAGAGACAATCCTAGCAGTACCATCTGGTTGTTGCTATCTAGTCAGCTGGCCTGGCTGCTGGGACCATGGCTTGGCAGCTGGTTCCCATCCCTTGACCCCCCCCCCCTTTGTTTTTTTTTTTACCCTTTGTGTGTGCATGCATGTGAAATTTTTTTTCTCTACTTTTTGTGTTAGATAACTTTGAACATGGGTCAGGGAGATGGCTGCAACAAACAAGCCTAGTCCCTATTGAATATTGTCTCATTACTTGTGATGAGGCATGCAGCAGTCTCCTGCTGTCATTCCCTTATAAGCAGATGACATAGCTGTTTAACCAATAAAAGTAGTCTTTTCAGAGGCTTATTCTAGAAAGTGGATGAAGAAAAGCCAGGAAATACATATTCCATAACACTAAATAATTTAAAGGTATTTTCTGATTTACAGTATTCAAAGAGTAAAATGTAGAAATGCAGAAAGTGCTGTAAAGCCTTGTCAGTATTCCTGAACATTAACATTTTATGTTATTCATTGCAATTAGGGAAAACACATTTTCCTGTAAAGTTCTCATTGCCAAACATGATACAGATAATGAGACTTGCATCTAGAATGACAGAAAAAAATGTAATCTTTCTGCTATTATCCTTAGCAAAATTTGCCTCTCAGAATAGCAACCTGAAAGCTAATGTAAGCCATCTTCATGCCATGTGCAGACCCATTAGACTCTGATGGTTTCGGATCACAAGTAAGCAGCTGCTCTGTAGACTGTTTTAGACATTTGATTTTTCTTTATTCTGCAGCATTAATGTGTCAGTATGTTACACAGAACATGCATCCACCACGTGGTTTTTTGTGGAATCATAAATGCCTTTGGATTCTTTACAATTTCTTGTGTGTCTTATTTCAGTTTATGCAACTACATAATTTAGTGCAACTAAAACCCAGGTGTAGACAGTATTCCAGTGATATTTTGGTTTGCGATAATGTTATCCTGGGGTCTACATTTCACAAATAAAACCATTTTAAGCTGCATGATACCATTTTACATCAGCTTATTTGAGATTCACGTGGAATGTTACTGTTCCTCTTTAGAAACACTTACAGTCTCACCATAATGTTTCTCCTTAGATGAGGAAGAGGAAGATGATGTGGTTGCACCAAAACCGTTAGTTGAACCTGAGGAAGAGAAAACATTGAAAAAAGAGGAGGAGGAAGAAGGTACAGTTCACCTCAAGACATTCTGAGTGTGCTGTAAAGAAAGGCATCAATACATTTTTAACTTTTTGTTTCATTAATTTAAAATTAAGATGTTAAGTATCAGTGACATAGCAAAATGTAAAAATTACTAAAAATCAAGATAAATACTGTTTTTCTTTCTCAAAAAGAACTGGTGAAAGTGTGCAGTTCAGAAAATGTATGTATAAATTTTTTTCAGCTGCCCCTCATGAACTTACAGAAGAGGAAAAACAACAAATTTTGCATTCTGAAGAATTTTTAAGTTTCTTTGACCACTCTACAAGGATTGTTGAAAGAGCCCTTTCTGAGCAAATCAACATTTTCTTCGACTACAGTGGAAGAGACTTGGAGGACAAAGAAGGGTAATGTGAATGTTGAATACTTTCCTGTGAATGTCCAATACTTCTAATTGAAAAAAATGTTCTAAGATGAGTATCTCCTAATTGTTTTTATAGAGAGATTCAAGCAGGAGCAAAACTGTCCTTAAACAGGCAGTTTTTTGATGAACGTTGGTCAAAGCATCGTGTTGTCAGTTGTTTGGACTGGTCATCTCAGGTAAAAAATAATGCTTAGATTAAGCAGTTACCTTTGTAAATTCTTCTGTGTATTTGACCCTAATAGAAAGTACAGTTGATGCAGGCTGTATTTCCAAATGTGTTCTTTACATGCTCCGTGGTTTGCAAAAAGCAGACTGAGCTGTTAGTCTTTTGTGAAAAGTAGCAAAAGGTTTGTATTGCGAAGAAAATCTGTGGCCTATTTGCTTTTGGTTTGTGAAGTGCTTTGTAAAGGTAACTCTGAGCTTCACTAAAAAGAAAGCTCACTTAAAAGTTTTGCAGTCAAAAGCAAGTTATGATGAAAGACCAAACTGATGGGTACATAAATGCTGTTTTTGAGCTAAATTAGTAACATTTACAGTTTTAACTGACAATTTTTCATTCATTTATAATGTAAAGTGGTTTTTTTAACCTACTTTTGGTGAGAGAAAACAAAGATTCTAGGATTATCTGGACCGTTAGCTACTCAGTCTTCCTTACTTGGAGTTTTTTTTCACTTACTGTGCAGTACCCAGAGTTACTTGTAGCCTCTTACAACAACAATGAGGATGCGCCTCATGAGCCTGATGGGGTGGCCCTTGTATGGAATATGAAGTACAAGAAAACTACCCCGGAGTATGTCTTTCACTGCCAGGTATGATTCTGTCTTGGGATGCTCAAGATCTTTAATGAATTTGGGCAAGTACCTTCCTGATGTTTGTCAATATAATAATTTCATTCAACCACATTTATTTGCCAGCACATATTGATAGCTAGAGATTGCAGCTGAGAAGCATTATTCTGTTTCAGAATTCCTGACATCATTCAGAATTCAGTCCTGTTTGAGAACTCATTTTCCTATTTTATTTAAAAAACTTCTTGTGTAATGGTTGAACCACAAAGGTGTGTATGTGAGGGGATTGAGTGGGATTGTGTATTACTACAGCTTATTTTACTGAGTAAAATGAAGACAACCTGAAGAGACAGCGCAAGGGTGAAAACTAGAAACATGCATCAAGAAAAAGGCAGTTGGAAGTTTTCTAGTAGTTTTCTGAAAGAGAAAAACATGTAAATCTCTTCCATTATGCCAAGCCCGAGATAGCCACTTTTTTTCCGTCATTTTGGAAAATTACATAGTTGAATTGAAATTTAACCTCAAGTTGTCACATTACTGTCGAAGCCCAAATTGCAAAAGTAACGTATCAAAATGTATTTCTACATTCTCTAAGAAAATGACTACAGAATGTGGCAAAACATCAAAATTTTGTGTGTTTCTGGGCCTTCCTTTGCTACTAAACTGTGCTAGGAGGAATACAGATACAAAAGAAAAGAGGAAGAAAACTTCATTTTATAATTATAAATTAAGAAGTCCTGAGGGATTAAAAGGTGAATCCCTAAGTAATTGGACAGTGAAATAGTGTATTGAATAAATCTAGGCAAAGGACTTGTTCTGATATTTGGCCTCGTTTGCTTTAGACATAGTGCCATTGAACCACAATTTGTGTATTTTGTTGTTTGTTGTTCTCCTTTCAGTCAGCAGTGATGTCAGCTACATTTGCAAAATTCCATCCCAATCTGGTGGTTGGTGGCACATACTCAGGTCAGATAGTGCTATGGGATAATCGCAGCAATAAGAGAACCCCAGTGCAGAGAACTCCACTTTCAGCTGCTGCTCACACGGTAGGAGGTGAAATATCTTCAAGGACTGTGCTCTGTTGAGATGTGTTTAATGTCTAGGAAACTCTGTCCAGTGCATTTGATTGATAATGCTTAAATGTTCATGTCCATGTTTTGACACTGAGGAGCCAGACTATTCATAAGAATCAAAGTGTCAAAAAAACAAGTATCAATTTTATAGGGGAGTAGTATTTGTACTTTTGATTGTGATCCATCTTTTATGCTTTGTTAAATGGTGAAATTGTATATTTTGCTGTATGTTAATTATGTCGGAACTGGTTATTACCTGTAAATTCCTTTCTGATAGTATTTTACGTTTCTTAGCACCCAGTGTACTGTGTGAATGTTGTTGGGACCCAGAATGCTCATAATTTGATTAGTATCTCAACTGATGGGAAAATATGCTCTTGGAGTCTGGACATGCTTTCCCAGCCACAGGTAAGATAACTTTGGATATATATAGTATTTATTCCAGGTTAATATTTTGTAAAAAATATTAACTGACTCAAGAAACATTAATCAACATTTTCCCAACACACAGAATTAAGATAGTTTGATATTTCCCCACCCTTGCAATCAAATATTTTCTGTTGATCCTTTTGTATATTTTTGTGCACTTGCAATAATGGTGAAAACAATTTTAATAAGAAAACTTGCTTTTTCCTGCCTGATCTATACAATTAAATTTTAAAACTAACCCCTTCCTATTGCAAAATCTAAATGATTTCACAGGTGTTAGTATTTCTTTTTGTAAATTAAGTTGCTGATATTTTCACTACAGGATAGCATGGAGCTGGTTCACAAACAGTCCAAGGCTGTGGCTGTTACCTGCATGTCTTTCCCTATTGGAGATGTCAACAACTTTGTAGTTGGCAGTGAAGAAGGCTCAGTGTACACTGCATGCCGTCATGGCAGGTGAATACAAACTTTAATTGCTCAGAGGAAATAAAAGTAGTGAAAGGATGAGTCCCTGCATGCTTTACACTGATAAACTACTTAAAGTGCGTATTTTCTCCTTAGTGTTGAAGGAGCTCAGAGTAGCTGTATGTGAATTCCTGTGCACGCTTTTTCCTGAGTCAGGAAAACCATTAAAAACAGAAGTTGGAATATTGAATTGGTATTATGAGTTGTGTTGATGAGGACAGCATAGGTCACTATGGTTTTATTCATTTGAATTGTAGCAGAACATTCCAAACTTCGTATCAGTTTTGTAAATAATTGTACAGTAACATCACACACAAATCTTAAATTGGCTAGCTGTTCTCCTGCTGTTCAATCTATTTTGAAATTGTCTCACTGTATCTTATCAATTGCTTTCTTAAATACAATTGAGTGTCCAGGTTTCATCTCAAATACACATCACCCTCGCTGCACAGCTTTTTGGTTCCAAAATACCCAAAATTGTATCACTTGTGTGTAACATCCTTCCCATCTGTTCCCCCCCTTCTCTTTCATTGCTCCTGATAGGAGGCTATTAGGGATGTATTGTTACTGGTTTATGCCTGAACCCCGTGTCCATAAAGTACATGCAACTTCTCTAAGTCAGTGGGAGTTTTATGCTCATTCCCGAGGACTGGATTTTGTTCTTTGTGTGAATGGAAGTTTCAGCTATTGCTTGGAGGACAGTGTAGTTAAATGTGTAGACTGGTACCTGCTGAATGAGTCTCTTCTCCCTAGGATATATTCTGGCACTGAGATTTAGTAGGAAATAGATGTTGAACTTAAGGTCTGTTTTCAAGACGGGTTTTCTGCGCTCCTGCTGTGGTGAAGCCTTTTGCAGTGGGGTAACATCCATATAAAGCAGCAAAATTTTCTTGTGGCTATTGAAATTGCATTTCAGTGCTATCTCTGTCTACAGATGTACAGTTTCCAAATAAATTAACCTTGGTTGTATATTCTGAAACAGCAAAGCTGGAATCAGTGAGATGTTTGAAGGACACCAGGGACCAATCACAGGTATCAACTGCCATGCTGCAGTTGGACCTGTAGACTTCTCACATCTTTTTGTCACCTCTTCTTTTGACTGGACAGTAAAGCTTTGGACAACTAAGGTAACTTAGATAGTTCAGTGGTTTTCTTCGTAGCCCTTGACACAAGGTGGTGCTATAATGTAAGCTACTTAAGGTAGTTCACTAAACTGAAGTCAAATCATGTGAAACTGAGGTTCTTAGCTGCAGTCCTGCTGATGAGCAAAACTACAGTTAACAACATAAAGCTTTGCTTTCAGCTTGTACATCATTTGTATACTTCTGATCCATTCTTGTCACCCTTCTGCCCTTTGTTATCAACAGTGATTACAGTGTAACAAATGTAAATCATGCTGTAAAGTCAGTTACTTCATGTATTCATAAGGCAAATGTTTTGCTACAATTTTCTGGAGGACTAAGGGACAGCACCAAAATTGATGCCAGTTAAGCTTTGTGAGGCTCACAATTGAAATAGGTCATTCCCATTGCCAGAATTATTTCTTTCTCTCTTAATCTGTTGCCCTGAGGAATGCCAAGCAGAAGAAGCAGAGTTAGAATCTCCCAGTAACAGTCTGAAGTGCTGTCACTGAGTTATCACTGGCTTGATTTACAAGATTTTTAATGCATTACATTTACAATCTCTTAAAATGTTGGTTTGCTATTGATTGTTTTATAGTAGCAGCCAGCCAAATGGCTATATGCTTTGGAAAGCAAACTTCTAATAATAGCATTAATTTTTTGGCTGGTTTCTGCAGAGGCATTTTTCTAAAGCAAGTCAAAATGTGAATCACTTTTTAGTTATTACTGGTAATGCTGTTGAAGCTGTGTATTTTGCTTTGCCCTTTAGCTTTCTAATTTTGAAGAGCAGGTTCTGGGTATTGCATTGTCATCTTTGCTTTTTTTTTTTTTCCAGAATAACAAACCTCTCTATTCCTTTGAAGACAACTCAGATTATGTTTATGATGTGATGTGGTCTCCGACTCACCCTGCCTTGTTTGCCTGTGTAGATGGGATGGGCAGACTTGACCTGTGGAATCTCAACAATGATACTGAGGTGAGGAAGTCAGGTTAACAGTCAAATGTAGCTGGAAAATTGTTTGTACACTTCAAAAAAAGTCAAGAGTTTACCACAGTGTTTTGGTTTGACATTTTTTGTTGTTGTTGGTAAGATATTCTGTAGTTCCAGTAGCTTCTGTGTAATAGCATTCTTTGATTACAGGGTTGCAATGCAAATGACTCATCATAATGAGTAACAGCAGTAATTGTTTTACCTATAACAAGAGTGGAAATCATCTGTTGGTGTAACACTGATCCATGTTGTGAAAGTGGTTATAGATCTCCCACCCTGTGGCCTTCTCAGCCTATAGCTTAACAGTGTGAACAAACCTGCTGCCACACACCACTGTTGTTCCTATTGCCACAGTAATACACAGTGAAGGTGTCGTTTGTTTCTAAACTTCCAGAGCTGAGTGTTTGATTTTCTGGTGTGAGTTATGAACTTCATTATAGTATAAATTTTTTCAGGACTTGTTGGAGGTAGGTCAGAGGGAAAGCCCTTCAGATATTTAGTACTTAAGTTTCACCTTAAAACTACATGTAGAAGAAAGTTGTTGGACCATGTGCCAGCCCCTGGCTTCAAATTGGAATTACCTGGTTTTAGCCTTTGGACGGGACTTGACCTGTTTAAACAGCTGATTTCATCCCTACCTCTGTCATAATCTTTCTTGAGATCCCAGGGCTCCTTGTCGTAGACCTGAATGCACAGCTGTGCCTCCTGTCTCACGGGAAAGAGTGCAGGTCTGCTTTTTGATGGAGGACATATGAATTTTGGCCAAGGGACAGAAAATGTCCTGTCACTTGAGAGTCTTCCTATTGTGTGCAGAGTCTTTGGTCTCCCTACTGTGCTTCAGTTGAAGTGCCGGGCACCTCTTTTCATACAGCACAGAGAGAGTAGATGTGTCCTGTAATGTGTATCTTATGGGAACGTGATGCATTTTTAGCAATGTGTTTCAAATCCTACAGGTACCGACTGCAAGCATCAGTGTGGAGGGCAATCCTGCTCTGAACCGTGTGAGATGGACACATTCTGGGAGAGAGATTGCTGTAGGTGATTCAGAGGGACAAATAGTTATATATGACGTGGGAGAGGTATGTATACCATGTATGGTGCAAAGTGTATTGCAAATCACTTGAGTTTCTTCGACTTTTACTTAGCAATTGGCTTTTCAGTTTTTTCTCCTGTCATTAGAGAAATAATTTTTAGGTTTAATTTTTATTTTCAAATCAGTGATTCTTTTTAGTGTTCTATTCAGGGTGTTCTAGTGTAACTTTTTACCATGCTGTTGGTCACCTAGTCAAAGAAGAAAAATGTTATTGTAAGACTGGTGAAATAAGATGAAAGAATCAATGTTTGTAGACATCTTTGGAACTGTGGCACACTTAAATTCTGACTGTAGCTTGAGAGCAAAAATTTGTGCAGTGAAGTAGTCTTGATTTTGTTTCTATAGGGAAGCTGTTGCTATTGCAAGGACATGTACTGCAGTAGTACAAAATTGATTGGTGAGAATATAACATTAGTATTTCCCTTTGGAGGCAGTCTCTCAGACAGAGATGTGTAGTGCAAGATTGTAATAATATTATGTACTTAAATGCAGGATTCTCAAATTCTGCTTTCATTAGTTAGAGCTTTTGATGGTCAGACTGTTTAAAAAGTTACACTAAATGAAGGTAAGCTTTTCTGTCGGAACCTCTTCTGACCATGACTCAGGTGCTGTGCTGTTCGGAGTGAGCTCAGATTTGTGTATCAGTGGGTCTGAATCACACTCTCCTTGTCCGCAGCAAATTGCGGTTCCTCGCGGTGACGAGTGGACTCGCTTCGGCCGAACACTCGCAGAAATAAACGCCAACAGAGCTGACGCAGAGGAGGAGGCTGCGACCCGGATCCCGGCCTAGGGCTCGGGAAACAGGCAGCACCGGGAGCCTTGGGAGCCGTGTGATGCAGCTCCTAAAAGTGCAAGCATGTGTCAGTTTTCAAATCATAGCTTAGGGGAGGAAATGTATGGATTCAGCTATGGACTTTGAAAATGTATTAAGATCACTGAAAACCGGATCTTGCATTGTCACTTTTTATATATAAATTGCAAGCACATTCTTGGATTTGTGTAACTTTTAATACAGTTAACTTTGACTTTGCAAGGAACTTACCCTGCTGAAACACTAACCTGGTGTAAATTTGCTACTTGGCTTCTGAAAATTCCAGTCTGAAACAGTATCTCTCTGAAAAGTAAAAGTTCTGTTCCTAAAATCTTCTGTATTACACAAACTAACCTTCATTAGGTAGTAAATGTCTGAAGCATTCTTTAATTTGAACTCTTCAAATTACCCATGGATATGCATGCATATGTTCCAAGTAAATGTCATTGTTCATATATAGATAAGCCTCAGGCTCTCGTAGTGGGTAATATATGTGAATAAAAATTTGTCTGTAGTTACAAACTTACTTGATAATCGGCCCTGAATTAATGAAATACATACTTAATACCAGGTTCTTTTTGTTTGAATTGGTGCATTAAAAGGTGAGACTGATTCATAAATAAATACTGTACGAGCACTTGTCAGCTGCCCTGATCTAATCTCTGTCCCTGCAGTAGTTTAAAGTTTCTGGGAGCTGCTTCTTTTGTTTTACTACACACATCATGGAGTTCTTTTCTACCTCCGTCTTCCACTCCTACCACAGCAGTTGGCCAATAGGAAAAAGGCTATTTTTGTCAAAGTTTTGTTTTCTAAAGGATGATGAACTAGATTTTGACTTAATTTCTACAGCATAATGATTTGCATTCTATTAACTACAAACTTACTACTGATTTTCTGTATTAAGTTAAAGATTTTTTCATTGATTTTTAACATTTTTACTGAAACAAAACTTTGTAATGGCTGGAAACAGAATGGTTGGAATTTCTGTTAAAGGTAAATTTTTTTCTGTCTTAGCACATTATTAAGTTTTCCATCAAGACTGGTTGAGTGGAGGTGGGGGGCTGTTGTTTGGTTTTAAGTTGGTTTTGTTCTGGCTTTTTTAATGAATATTCTGAGTTGTAGTAATTAGACACTAAACCAGTATTGATGCCTTGGACTTATGAATCTATGTTTGTTTCTGCTGTTCTTAAATCTGCTACAAGCCTAATTGCTTTGCCAGAAGAGCTGGTTTCATATCCTTAAAAATAGGAAATAGGCTCATATTTATTGATCAGCTTTTATGTCCAGAAGTATTCTCCTTGTTTCTTCATTGTTTGTATTTTAACTCTTCTATTTTGTTTGGGTTTCTTTGTGTTTCTCCTCCTCTCAGTTCTGTTATGAAGAGACATCTTATAAAGACACAGGCAGCAGTACCAGCAGTTCTGTCTTCAGGCTGATTTCTTTCAGTGGGTCTGAAAGTGAATTGTGTTTGGGCTTCCCTTGGTGTTGGTGTGTCAGAAGTGTGTCCCTCCCTTTCCCAGGCAGTCATGCTGCTCGGTTTGCTGATGTTCCCCCTGTGTGTTTTCCTCAGCCTTACAAGAGCAGCTCTGTTCAGCTGAGAATCCTGTGAACTCTTTAAAGAACAGGCACATCGTGTGATGGTTTGTACCCTTTGGGCACAAGAATTCTTAATGAGCAGAGTGCTTGTTGTCTTGATGCGTCTCGGGGGAGGGAGTGCTTGGGCTTTGGTTGGTTGTTCTTGTGGGGTTTTGTACTGAGATTGTTGCTTCTTATTTAATAATGTTTCTCTCAGACCTTTATTTTCAGAAATCCAGTAGATAAGACTTTCTTTCAATGACTGTTGCATACTTGCAGGTCGTATGGCAGTAGTTCTGTGTAGTTTGAACCTTTTAGTAATTTTCATTTATTAAATTACCCTGTATTCATTCCTGCTTGTGTTCCTCCCTTCCAGAATAGCTGAGTTCCAATTAAAAATGTCAAACCCATACCTGCAATGTGGAGACCAACAGGAATGCTCGATAACTCTAAATGATAACCAGAGTATTTTGCCTTCCTGAAGGAGGGCTTGTTGTGTAGCATTCAGTTTTTAAGAAGCCACTTTTTCAAAAACTGACTAAATCTCTGACTGGTCTTCTGTCACCTGAGTGAGTGAATAACAGAACCTTAAATCAGTTCATGCTGCTGGGATATGCTGTACTCTGGGATCCCTAACCTGAGAAGAAACATAAAACTCTGTGCTCGAGGTCACTTCAGTGAGCAAGGCTGGAAACCCACCCCTTTCTCCTCTGGTGCACGAGCACTGTAATTACTTTTCCTCTAGGGCTGTAGAAATCTAGACTCCCCTATTTCTGTTTTAGTTTTGCAGTTAAATAACACACCAGAGAAACTTTCAGCAGACACTAAGTAGTTCAAGCTTTTGCTTTCTCCTCTCCTTTCACTTCCACTCAACTCTAAGTGTGAACAATCAGTTTTGCATATAAAAATAATATAAAATGTAACTTTTACCCCCATGGAATAATCTAATCTTTCAATGGTAAAACAATCTAGAACTAAAGAGAATGCCTTCAATTTTTTTATAATGAATTTTCTATTCTGGAAAAAAAGCACTCTTGAGTAATAAACCCTGTAAAAATTCTTGAGTCTGCTAATGACTGGCAAATCTCCGTGTTTTAAATATCTTACCATAGAGGTAAGATCCATTGCACATTTAGTATTACCATGTATTTCCAGAGACTTCCTTGTCACAAAGTAGTGCTGCAAAATAAAATATTGCATGTGCTCATCTAACTACTGTGTTCTCCTACACACCAACACCTTGCATTTTAATTCCTCTGCTGTAACCAGCAGTGAAGTGCTTTCCTGCACAGGCTCTGTCCTGTTCTGTACAGTCATTAAATGGCTGCATCTGATCTTTAATCTCTGAAAGGAAAAAAATCACACTGGACAGCATTCTCCAACCTCAAAGAAGGGAACTCACAGTAGTGTTTTTAAACATTTTATTGTCACGATTGTTAACAAAACGCCTTCAAAACATCTGTACATTTCAAACTATTTTGAACTGCAATACCCATTATATAAATGTACGTGTATAGATGCCCAGATGTCTCTGTACAAAGATGTACAATATGTACAGTAACATTAAATGCAAGCTGTGCAAGGCAAAGTCTAGGCTACAGCTTCATGCCACTGGTTAAAACAAGGCATAGAACCACAGCTTCAATCAGTTCCTTGTATGTAAATAAATAAATGCAGGTATGTATGAATATTAGAAAGGAGCAATTAGATTTGCAAGCTCAGTTCAGCTAGAACACATGCAGCTGACTGGAAAAAATACAGTAGTACTCTTGTGAGCTCTTTCCACTGCATCACTTCGGTAGGTTGAAACATCCTTTCAGGACTCAGCTGCTGCTTTTGGCTTGAACTGAGGTGGTGCCAGGAGCTCGAAACTTTGGAAGGTATAAACCAAACTTATTTTCTATACCAGCAAATGTAGCTGTAGCAAGTCTATATCCACCTATATGTGCAGGGTTAACAGGAGGAAGGTCTGAAATCCGAGTTTTTGGGGCAGCTTCTGATCCAGCAGGTTTGCTGTTTGAACAAAGAAAAAGAAAAGTCTTTTTGTTACAAAATCTAGACTAAGAAAGGACTGTGAAGTTATTCAGGCTTAAATACTTAAGTCTTGTTTGTCTGAGTATGGGAAACTTAAAGCTGACCTTAATTAATTCACTCCTATGGTGAAGTTGAAGTCAGACCACTGCTTAATTTTAAATCAAACCCAAAACTGAAGTTACATTTTTCTGACAGTTCTGTAAATTATTATAAATTCTAGTGACATGAGGAAAATGGACAAAACTGTCTTGCTACAATGGAAATAGCATTTAGTGTACTGAAATAAATATGAAGTGGCTATTTCCTCATCTGTTTGGAAGTGGCATGCCTGTTTTCCTCAATTATATATAAGGAGGGGGGTGGGATTTTTACATGCTGCAATTTTAAATACAGGTGCTCAAAGTCAACAAGTTTTAATGGGTCCCGTGCATGAAAAAAAAGTTTTGGTTTTTTAAACTTAGCAGTTGTTTTGTGCAAGCTAAATAGTAAATACTTGACTTACAGGCCTCCAAAATCAACATAAAACCATCTCTGCAGCAGTTCATAAGTGACCAAAGTAACACCAAACTGGGGTGAAGATCTGAACACACGAGCTGTTAAATATTACAAATCACAGTGTTAAACAAATGAAAAAATTTCTCAGGATAGAAGGTAAACATTTTTAACAAGGTCTTACGTTTTTCACAATCGTAAATACTGCTCTAATTCGAGTCCCTAACAAAGCAAGTGCTAATTTGCAGGTTTGGGGTCAGCCTTGATACTGAGAGTGCATTTCTCACCTCCAGCTCCCTTCCACAAAGCTGAAGAGCCTTCTTCCCTTAGAATCTTCCTAAAGCAGTCAATAACTCCACTGTATGTTGTCT
Source organism: Scytalopus superciliaris (assembly GCA_013400415.1). Lineage (NCBI taxonomy): Eukaryota > Metazoa > Chordata > Aves > Passeriformes > Rhinocryptidae > Scytalopus > Scytalopus superciliaris. The sequence goes on along the minus strand of VXBX01009334.1, from coordinate 76,101 downwards.
GACCAGCGCGAGCTGCCACTTGCAGTCTTGTCTTGATGACATCAGCAGGGGTTACCAAAGAAGCAGCAGGTACACCTTTTAGAAGAAAACCACATTTAATTTGCACAAAGGATCTTGTAAAAGATGAAATACTTCTAACTGAAAAATACAGCTGCAAACTTTCAGGTTTTCACAACTTGTGGGTCTCTTCCAAAATGCAGGTTCTTGGGCTTGATGCTCATGTAAAATGTTGTGCTTGGTGTAGTCATTGAGTTCCTTCTAAATTTAACAGCTATGACTGATAGTAAATGAAATAAACTATCAACAACAACTCTCTCAACTAACAGTAGTTTAAAACAGGGTAAAAGAGGCTATATAATATATAAAAAATTAGTTATGCAACTTTACTGTATTTATTAATACAACATATTTTTCAAGTTACCTAGATGAATGATTTGGGAATTGAATGCTGTGCATCCATTTGTTAAAGGTGCTAATGCAAAACTACTACTTAAAACACCTGTTATACAGAAACAGGTCTGTACTGCTGCTGGGACTGTTCTGTAGGAGAACAGATGCTGCTTGCTTCAGTAGGCAAGCCATAAAAAGACTGAGGGCAATGCAGGTGTTTTACACTAGAACCAACAGTGTGATATTAGCCCACAGTGATGGAAGAACAAATCTCCACTTCCAAGGCACCACTCTTGGCTTTCCAGTCAAAGGAAAGGAGGTTTTCAGAAATGTACTCCACAGCATGTAACTGTTATCTGAGAGACTTCTGAATACTTGTGAATACTGTAAAAAATTCATCCCCTTAAAGAGAGGAACCATCTTCTGACTTAAAATTCTGAAATGAATTTTGACTTCTATTGAACTTTTACATTTGGTTAATATTCAATTAAAAATTCTAACAAGTCACTGACTTGCATAGGTGATGATAAACTCTGCAGTGTCACTGACCAAGTCAGGAGGTTTTAAAGGAAAACAGAAGCACTGTAGTTCAGCCTGCAAGCCCACACCAACAGCAGCCATGTGCACATTGTCCTTACGGGCAGACCCGCTCAGGCTGCATTCCCTGCTGGACACACAGCACAGAACAGAGCAAGCAATCAGGAACTGGAAACTGCAATTCAGACAGCCAGACTCCTGTACATGCTGCAAAACTAGTCCTGCAAGATTTACACAGTTTTAATGGGCCTCATCACTTAGCATGAGCAACAGAGAAACACCGGTCGAATGAAGGAAGCTGTAAAGGTTGCAGTCCAAAAATAAAAGGTCTTACATGAGATACAAGTTACTAATATATTTAAAAATATGGATATTGTATGAGTACAGTAAGTTAAATAATTTTCTACTTCTGGCAGCTCTGCGCTACTGAGGAATAACCAGGGCTACATATGTGTTACTCCCTTCCTAGGTGGTCTCCCTGGGCAGGAGGAACACACCAAGTGGCACAGAGCAGGTGCAGCCACACTGTATCAAGTCCACTATGGGAAACTGCTCTTCACACCCAGGCGCTGGTGACTGATGTGTATACAGTGATTCCTCACGACTGTAACAAGTAACAAAGGGTCTTACTCAGCCCAATGATGTTGCTAAACTGCAGATTCCAACCCTGAGTTGCTCATGATGGAGAGGCTGTGTGCAGATACCTGGTTTTCATCCAGGGAGTTGGTCCTTGGCAGTGCAGAGCCTGGCAATCTGTCTGCATGTCTGAATATCCACACTATGGTTCCTCCATCTGGTAGTTTTATATCCCTTACCATTTAGCAAAAACAACCTTTTATCACTGTTCCATATTGTCTTTATACTAAACCTGTTTGAGAACCCTTAAAATATTTTAAATTTCAGAGTATGATACTTTAACTTCAGTTTCTTCACAAACTAATGCCCTATTTTCAGCAATTACATTTGAACAAAGTTTATTTTCAGTTATTCTAGAATCCAAAAGCAGGTAAGTCATTTTCTTCCAAGCTCTTATGATCTGTCATTTTATGTTCATCAAAGATTCAAATTAGTCTTCAACTCCGAGAGCTCAGTAACAAGTAAAACCCCATTGAGACAGACAGATCAAATTTGACTACAAGTTGCTGAGCTGCATTACGCTGTTTATCCACATTATGCAAATGTAATTAGCTCTCATCAAAATTACATCGCCTCCCACTAAGGATAACAGTGATCAAATTTAGATTAAATCAGATACAATGGTACAGTACCCTTCCTTTATATGGGACTACTGAATGAATATTAAATATTACTCACTAAAGGAATAAAAAAAAATTACTCTTAGACAACATTCTGCAAAATTACCTGCAATGGCTCCAGCTGCAAGGAGATTAAGCCCTCCCACATGGCCATTTTCATCAGCAAACATCAGTTTACTATGAGCATAAACCGGAAAGTAGATTGCAGAAAAGGGAATGTCTCTGAGGAAACATGCTTTGGCACCCTGACAGAGAGAAAAGAAACATAATGCAAATAACTTCTGTAGATAAGGCTGAAACTCATGCCCAGCAAGCAGCCTGAGCCCAGAAAGTGCAAACTCTTGATCTACCATATAAAGAACTCAGAAAATAAAATGTCTCAGGAAACAGAAGATACAGGGAGCTTGAAAATAAGAATAAAGCACATCTAAATGAAGTGTCTGGAATGAGCAAGATTCAAGGTTCATGTCTCATTTTGGTAAGCCACACATGACATCAGTCCTGACATCAGTACCTATGATAAACATGTTTTACATATTATGTGTCCAAAGGCAATGAAGTGAAAGATCAGTCCCTTACATCTTGCTGACAACAACCCACAATGAGGGAAGCAGCAAGGCAAGTCCCTGCATGCCGTTTTTTCCACCAAACACAAAAGCACTACTAAAATATCAGTGAGGACTGTAAGATCTCACACTGATCATCATCTGGTTGACCAAAGAAACTGCACTGGAAGGTTAACAAAAAGAAAAATTGCTGTGAAATGGGCACAGTTTAGTAAGGAAACACAATGGTCATGAATCTCATCTACCGAATTCAAAACAAAACCAGCTCTGAAAGTAAATGTGCACATTTTTATAGTATTATTGCAGGTCTATGGACAAATCACATAAAGCAATGTTTTGTAAGTGCACAGCTAATATAAGTGCTGAATTTACGTATTACCCCTTGCACTGGCAGAAGATACAGGAAGAAACACTCTTCCTTGTTTAAGAAAACTAATAGCTTCTGCTCCATTACATCTGATCTGTAATGATGGCAGTAAGTATACCTGCAGGGAAGGAATCTCTTGACTGGCATTCTGCTGAAGTACCATACAGTACGGGCTTTTTTCAGTGGAATTTTTTGACAAATCCCACCACTTAACTTCTTAAAAATCTGAATCCTACTAAACTCCACTACTGTTTCACTGCCATCAAATTATTAAGACAAAGAGAATATCCTGCTGCAAAGATAACAATAGAGATAACAGAGATTCAAAATAAATATCAGAAAAATGCACAAGGAAAGCTAAAGAACTTTTCAAAAAACCCCACCAAATGAAATGATCAGTGCCAGAAGCCAGCAGGTCTGCAATACAAGACTCCCTGTAGCTTGGCATAAAAGCCCAAAGGATAGAATGGGGGAGTATTTTTTGTATCCCACTGCCATTAATATAGAAGTGAGTTTTCTTCAGTTTTCCACTGTAGGGCTGCCCTGCAGGAAGAGATTGGTTTTAAATTCAAAAGATGTCTTTGTTTTTAACAGGTTTTGTTTCAACAATATAAAAGTTTAGCATAAAATGATGAAGCCACTCCAAGCAGAAGCACATACCTTATAAAGACCAAGAAAGCCTAGATCTTTTATAACAGAGAGAGCACTGACTCTGGGTCCTGTAGTAATTTCTCCTGCTACCTGCAACCGAATCTTTACAATCTCCAGCGGATTAGTGAAGATGACCTGGGAAGCTCCTGCCTGTAAATCCAAAGAAGAAGAAAGTAAATTTCATTACAAGAGCGTGTAGTGACACAGTGACTTCTGCAAGGTGCTGAGCACCTTCACTTCTCACTGCATTGGCTGATATTCTCATGTAAAAATGTAAGAGAGATATTTATCTGTCTGGAAGTCAAAAGCCCCAGGTCAGAAATTACAGGTTCATATAAAACAAATTTTTACATTTGTGTGTTTATAGTCCACACAGGTGCATTAATTCAGTTTGTCTCTGCCTTTCTCCTTGACATCATTTTCCAGAAGTTGTGGCTGTGTTTAAAAGTCTATCAGATATCACAGGAAATACTAAACTACAATAATCATTAGACTTGTGCTACTAAAGCATCAAACACACATAAAGAAGACCTTATGTTTATTCAATAATAATTCATCACCAATGTGTAGACATGCTATTTGCATTTAGAAGTGATATGTTTAAAAGGTAAATTTGCATGTAATGGTGTAATTTTAAATTATTGGAAAAGGTGTTTGGAGTTTTGTTTAGCAGTCTTTAATTGTCCTAAGTGGAAACAAAATATAAAATTTAAATATGAAGAGTATCATTTCAAAATATGATACTAGACAGAAAGAGGAGCCATATCTTTGAGCTGAGCACAACAGATTTTACTTGCAGGAAATATTCTGTTAGCAGTGTTGAAGGACTATCTTGCAAACTTCCTAGCAGTAGTGTTGTAAAGCTGCTTCTGATTCTGCACTTTAGCCAGCGACTTTCAAAGAACTGCTTTTCAGGTCTGAGAGAGATTCAATCTGACAGTTCAGTTTCAGAGACATGTAAACCTATTTAAAATGGCATGTTTAGATTTCTCCCTGGTTTGCTGTAGGTACTACCATTCACTGTGGAAGAAGTGTGTGGTTCATCACAAAACAGCTAAATTTTACTAAGCTTTCCCCCTTCCCCTTTTTCCTAAGCCACCCTTTTCCATTTAAAAAATAAAGCCACTTCCTTAAAATTTATGGCATATAACCACTTGAATACAGCCAACTTTAAAAAGCCATTCTTCCACAATGTAAAAGCTCATCTTAACTCTGATCTATTCCTCCAATCCATCAAATTTTAGTGAACTAAATAGATGCAGAACATCTGCAATTGAAACTTTTTACCACTTCTAAATTGCCTGTGTGCAGGGGTGGGGTGAAGTAAAATCAGCAGTCTGATACAGCACCTGCAGGACAGCAGGCACAGTGTTCTCTATTCATTGATCCAAAACTAATGAACACTAATCCCTTCTGCCTTAGCACAATCCTCCCCTCTCCAGCAGCAGGCAGAATAAACTTGATCTTAGCCCTGAAGCACAGTTTGGAAGTTGGTAACCTGAATTATTCTAGACTAGAGGCAAAAGAGCATTGCAAACCTCATCAGCTCCTGCCGAGAATGACCAAGCCCTTCAGTTCTGTCTTACAGGATGGGGGCAGGAAGCACCAACATCTTCACTGACCAAGCCTGTGCTGAGCACACTGCCAGCCTGGCACTGCCAGCCACATTTATTACTTCACTCAACAGTGGTATTTAAAATCACCACTGTTACAGCTTTACTGAAGCACCTTGACCCAAACAGTGGGAGATCAACACCTGCTTTTGATTAATCACCTCCAGTGTAGTAGTGACTGTCCTTAACATTTTCCACTCAAATTATCAGTCCATACTGTTAATTTTATTCCCTCACTTCACCTCTCAGAAAGAAAATCAAAGCCCATGTTTTTGTGGACATTTACTGCAACCATCAGGAAAATCACTAGAACTTCCAGACCAGCCAAAGTGATTCCCATCTCCTCTGTTCCTTGGACTGACTGCGTGGTGTTTACTCAGTTATCAGGCACCACTCATGTCCAAAGGCATTCTTCAGACTCCTTCCTTCTCATCTCAACTGTTCCTTCCCAGTTCACACACACCTATGCATGCAAGATGAAAAGGCTGTCTTGCTAGGCAAAGTTCCAATAAAATTTGCACCTGGCAAGTTCTGTTAAACAACCTATTTTTTTGTTTGTATTGCATTAAGCAGAAAACCAATTTCAAATGTTTAGCACTTCCCTACACCATTTTAAAAAATAATGTTGGTAGATAAAACATTAAGCAGCATGTTCTGACTATAAAATACAATGGACCACACAAAAAAATTCAAATAACTTTAAATTGCAACACTAGGCTAGAAATTCACTTCTAGGCAATTACCAGCTACCTGTCCCATTAAATATGCATTATTTGTTTACATATATATATGTGAAATTCCATTTTTTATTTTTAATGTTAAAAATTAGCATATCCCGCAGAGCAGCCAAAATAACTCTTCCTATTTGCCTAACACCCACCATAGAAACACAAATAGGCCAATTTGTAAACGTTTCTATTTTCTACCCTGAATTCAATCTTCCTGCAATTAACATTTTCTTCTCCTAGGTGCACAACTGCCTACCTTTCTGTTAAAATCAGCAATGGCCCTCTTCTGATACAGAAAGGAAAAGAGAAGACCCTTAACACTAATTATATATACATTACAAATTCTATGTAATGAATACAGAATTAGGCATTCCAACAATATTAAAATATGATTTGATGATCAGGTTATTGAGCAAAATAAAAGGAAAGCCCTATGCTTGTGTTACCAGTAGAAAACCAACTGAAAATCTTGTTATTTACATCAATACTTTGAATATTGTGTATTTACAGTGTTGACAAACTTCTCAACAGGCAGTTTTCTCCAAGAGAGCTATAACTGTCTAGATACCCAGTTAAATACTCCCTATGAGCAATATGCACTTCTACCCAAGTCTTGACTTATCATACTGTTTGGCTTGCACTGGGCAAACTTTTCTGCACAACAGTGACTGGATTCATGGGAAGAGGAGCACTGCATTCAGGGGAGCTGCATCCACGAGTCAGGTCCTTCAGTATCACAAGTACAGATAACACAAGCATTGACTTTAATACAGAAGAAGTAACACAAGAAAACTCACTTTTTCCCTGTGTATTTTTTAAAGAATGAATGCAAGGTCTGTTTTTTGTTTGTTTATGTTTTCTTTTTAAGTAAAAGTGGACTATGTATCTGAGGAAGAATGTGTGAGGCAGAGGAGAGTGTGGCCTTGGGGAGCAGAAGAGCCCTCTGCAGAAGAGGATGCAGAGGAGAATGACACAAAGGATCTCCAAATAAAAATGAACTGGAAGCATGCAGGGTTGCAATACAAATCTCCATGCTCCTGTGCAAATCACTGGCAATCAGTGTCATTCTTTTCCAAAGTATCTTACTTCAGCTGTCAGCTGTGTATGTTAAATCCATTGCACGTGTATATTCGCACAGAGGTATACATTGCAGTCCTTGAATTTCTTTTGGAGATGGTGCACTATAACTAGATTTCCCCCCCATAAAAACCTCTCTTCACACATAAATTGCAACAGACACTTTAAAAAAGGTTGACAAATTTGTTTCAGAATGAAGGTTATTCATACACATCAAAAATACCAGTAATAAAAGCTTCTACTTAACCTTAATGTCATGTAAAATAACTCTACAAGGAGCAAATAAAGGAACTAAATCTGACAGCAAAGGTTATGAGAGAAAAGATGTAGTTTGAGATCCCACAGCAAACGCCCCATGACATGCCAAAGGCTGAAGGAAATACACAAATGACCCTGCAACATGAGACCTCTTGCCCTTTCCAATTCCACCCGAGAGGCATAAGCTACAAAGGGGGAGAGGCCTATTTCAAGCCCTTCCTTCCTTCCTTCCTTTCTGAAACCACCACATCCTGGACCACAGCTATGTCCCAAACAAGCAGCTAAAATAAGTTACTTAAAAGAGACCTGTTTCAAAACATCAAAAAACCTTGCACTTCTTTCTCAAGGCAAAGCTGTGGGTTCATGAACCTACAGTAAGCTTGCTGTCTCCTTTATTAAAAACAACCATTTTCTCCCTGATTGTAAATGTCCACAACAGAGATGAAGTAGTAAAGTTTAATTCTGTTTCTAACTTTATCTGTTTGAAGTATAACAGAAGTATCTTCAGAATTTTGAAAGAAAAGCAGTTTGACAGCTATAATTCTGTTTTTGTTTGTTAAACAAAGCCATTAACATTTAAAAATATTTTTTCAAAAATAAATATTTGACACATTCCTATTTGCTTGAAAAATCTATATACATGTTTGTATGTATGTATATATGCATATATATGTATGAAAATTATTTTTTACAGGTATACAAAAATATTTAGACTAAATGTTTAGACTAGATTTTATGTTTATAAAAGTTTTAAAACCACTGGTAAATTTGGACCTCTCTGTGTATGTATGTGCAAACACAAACACATACACACATCCCAATCCCTAATTATCAACAGATGCACTGCCTACACCTCAAGGAGTGTTCTTAGACTCTCTGCCTGGCACTCCACATCCTCTTCCTCCCTTCACCATAAAGCAAAAGCATCTTTCTGATGTAACACAACTCATCCATTCAAAATGCTAAGCACCATGCACACATCACAATGATTGGAAAAATCCATTTCTTCCTGTGTAACTCATAGGAATTGCAGCCTAAAATCACAGTATCCTTGTCTACTTATGAATCATCTACTCAGCATTAGATGTCTACTTCAACATCACTTCCCAGCTGAGGATGAGCAGTTGCCCTACAGCACCCTGCCCTTCACCATGTACTCCCATGTGTAAGCTGCTTTGGGAAGCACTGTCCACATGAGACGTGCTCTCTGCTTCCCCAGCCTCTGCTGGGATAGAGGAAAGCATTGCCAAAGCCTCACTCAGTCTCCCTGCAACTCAAAGCTAATGGTAGCTAAAACCTCCAAAGGCAGGAATGAAAGTTAATCACTGAATTATAATGAAATATAATTCAATTAATTGCAGTAACAGTAGGGAAAGAAATTGTTTGCTCTGAACATGCATACGTGTGGATAGTGCTGTTGATGATTAACAAGCCAGCATACTCTCAGGAAGGGAGAAAGACGGGATATCAGTTTCATCCATCAGGGACCAGAGCCCTTTCACTGACAAGTATGACCTGACTGCTGTAACCGAGCCGCCCCACGTAGCTGATGTGCAGTTTTCAAATACAGCTGCAGCTTGAGAGCAGCTGGGAATATTTGGGCTCTGACAGAGCAGACCCTTCACAGTGACATTTACACTGCCCAGCAGCTAGCAGGTAGGTTTAAAGGAGCACAGGGCATGGGCTGCCTGCGGGAGGTCCCTGCCCTGCAGTAAAGGAAGGAAAGACAACAGACAGGCAGCTGACCACATAAACTGGCCACTGCCTGGGCAGATGTCTTTGTTAACTGCTGTGAGAATGAAGATGTTTCCTCTTACTGAGAATGGGAATTTAGTCCACAAGCTTACAGAAGCTGAGAATAATTGGAGCTTGGGAAGCAAGATTTTGGCCAAGGGGATACAGTCTCTGGGCACTGGCAGTGCTGGAGGAGGCCTGTGCCTGTGAGCAGCCCCTTTGCTGGGTGGTACAGCACTGCCTGCACACACACCAGAGCTGAGGATACTGAGCAGCCTATACAAGTCTCTTGAATCACTACTGTCTCAATGTCAAAGGTTTCACCTGCCCTCATGTGCAGGTCTTAGAAGTCTAATACCATTCATAAGCTTTGATACAGCACTGCCATCCAGAGAGGAGAAATTGCTATGTCTGCTGGAACCTCTCCCAGGCTGCCTCCACTTCCTCACAAGAATTTCTTTGGTTGCTGTTTGAGGACTGTGGTACACACAATGTGCTTTTGTATACCTTCCAAGTGGGAAGGCCTTCAAAAGCATGGAAGGCCTCCGCTGTAAACTCCATAAAATGGCTGAAAATATAAGTAAGTCTTGCTCATCTTGAAATATGAAAATACAAAAAACCACATTATTGCTGTTAATGAGGAGATGGTTCAACACTAAACACAGGCAACGGACAGTCAGAGACAGTACACCTCTGAGAACTACAAACAGGCATAATGCTATTTCTTCTGATGTTATGACAACGCAAAAAGTATGTTTTAAATTTAGCCTGTATCTATAGTGTACTATTAGCAAGATATTTAAGTATTGAACAGTAAGAAAAAGCCACAAGAAAAAGGTTCCCCAAGTCCAGATGCTGAAAATAATTTTGGCATGTATAAAGCCTAAACAGTCCCACAGTAACCCACTATTTTTGTACTAAGAGAGACAGAAAGAAGAGAATAAAGGAAAAATTAAAAAGAAACATAGCATCACCCAAACACAAAGCCTTGTGTGTCCCTGGCACAGGGAAATGGACTAAGCTTACTTGTGGCACTTCCTTGGATGTAACTGATCGATACATCCCATAATATCTTGTAGAAAACCAGTACACAACGAAAACCAAAAGTGCAAAGATCAACACTATTTCCAAGCAAGTCACCATCGAAAAGAGCTGTCACAGTGAGGATGAAAAGGTGTGAGGATATGAAAAAGAAGGACTAACATCGACTTGCTACTGCTTTAGTCGACTGGTACCTTCAGACTCCTAACTTTAGAGGCTTGTTAATAAAGATTCTGGTATTTAGGAAGAAGTGGAATTCTAAAACAGAACTATGCAGCAGTACAGACAGAAAGGTCACCTACCGGTAAGATTATCAGATAATCTAGAGGAAGGTACAAAGAAACACCTCCCAAGTTCCTACACTTTGGCCAATACCTCCCCTACAATTTGGTTTAAAATTCTCCCAGATTGAGTGAGATAAGTATTATCTTGAAAAAGGAGATGAGAATATCAGCCAAAACAGTCAGCTAGAACAAAAATGTGCTTGGACAGATTACAAATCTGGTCAGCTTCACAGAAACATCCAAATTTCTGAAAGCTTATCTAAAACTCAATTTCTCCCCCATGTCTGCACGTTCACTACACTAAGACGATGAAGTTATTTTGAAAAAGGAGTACCTACCATGAAGTGGAAAAGCCTTTAATGCAGCTTGAACTGAATATTACATATTTCAGTATAAAATAATGTAGAATAATAAAATTCGTTATCAGATGCTTGATTTTAATTAAGAATTTGAACACTACACAGAGAGAAACACTAATAAATTATTATTTTCTTCTATTATAAATGACCTGTATGTGCTTTCTGTATTACAGAGCTTTCTAGAAAAAGGTTGGTCTTCTGCTAGCTACAAATTATAGCTGCTTTCTCACATTTCTCAGAAAATAAACTTTGTACACTGACAGGTGAAGACTCAAGCATGTACCAGGCTGCCAAATTCAATCAGGCAGAACTATAAGCAGCCTCCCTTCAGGGCTGTTTCTTTGAATTAAAAGTTTGCAGAGGTCAACAACCTTTCTGCCCCAGGTTTTGTTGTAAGCTGAGGAGGTTTTATACCAGCCTGTCAGCCTACTCAACTGGAAGTTATTAGTGTTCTCTGCTACAAAAGAAACCTAACTCAAGCCTTCAAACATTTTATAGGGTTAACAACTGTAGGAGAATCCTACAAATGAAATTAACCAATGTGCAAAACCAAAAGAAATCTATCATCAATATCAATTCAAACCACTTACAGATTGCTAAAACATCCACTGAATTTCAACCTTCAATCTAAACAAAAACACAGTACGTTTTTGAACTGTATTTAGGTGAGGGATGTAATTAGCATCTGGAGTAACACAGCTACATTTTATACAAAGTCATTCAAATGGATAATTCACTCATACCTGTTACCTGCAAGGGAACATTCATTTTTTCCACATTTTCACAAACAGAAAAAATTTCACAGATAGCAAGTTGAAGAGTGTGTTTCTTTTCCTTCTTAAAATCTTCAGTGAGAAATAACATTTTTAACTCATTCCAGCCACCTCCATCCCCCCGCAAAGGAAACTGAATCAGAGCTATAACCCATTCTCGAGGAATACCTGTATCTTCCCAAACAAATGACAAACAGCAACCAAACAGAACACAGGGACAGGGGGAACAGGCACCCTCTCTTTAGCCTTTGTGAATAAAACCACTGCTGAAACTGAAACTTACATACTGGGCCAAAAGGAGTTGTTTAAGCATGTAATTCCAAGGAAGCTTGACTCAAAAGCATGCAAAGCTTTCCAAACAGAAACAGCACCTTTTATAGTTTCTGTGACTGGGAATAAAAAAGAACACTCCTGTTCAAAGCACACCCATTAACAGTCATTCCAACTATTCTGTATGTGACTGAGAATCAATTTTTTCCTAGGAATACATGACAGATACTTACACAGCCTCCAGCAAGGACCTCTGCAGGGAATGGAATGGAACCATCTTTTGAAGTAAATTTGTCTCTGACAAAGTCATTAACCTAATAAAGATACAATATATTACACACTATTTTAAGTTATTTTTGCTCCTTATTAATATATATCAAGTACATCTGTAGCCATATATATTAGAGTGCTTGTAAGTGGTCATCTCTCACACATTTTAGGAAATAAATCCTGTGCACGTTAACAAACAAAAGGATGCCAGGGAGAAAAAAAAAAAAAGATACGTACAGTTAGCTTAATAGCCTTTTCTGGAGCAACACCTATCAGCTGTGGTAACAAGCCTATAGAAACAAAGACATCATAAGGCAACATTATCTTCCTAATAGAGAAACTAGTATGTTATAACTGCTGTACAGAAATGCCTTTCTGCACAGGGGGTATCCTTTGAGGTGGATGGCATTTAAGTATGGGATGCTGCTAGAGCACTGCATATTCATACCAGTACAATTTTATATCACAATTTCTGTTGAAAATGACAAAGAAAAGGGTGACCAGATCTGCCTTCCTCAACTAAGTCAAGCCTGATACTGTTGCTGTATAGAAGGGGAAAAAAAGGACCAAACATACATCTTGGATATGCCTACTACATAAAAGTTTGACTTTTTCAGGCTCTTAACATCATTTTCCCATGAAAAGGCTTGCAATCACTTTTTAAAATAGGAGAGTAATTGTGAGATATACAAATGACTACGATAAATTATCAAATCACTTCTACTTGACTCATTAACCTGAGTTTTCTGAAGGCTCCAGTCAAATAAGCATGTAAAGGATTTTCCCCGGTTCAGTTCAACATGGTAGCATCAACTTCTTTAAATCCTATTCCTATTAAGCACTTTTTATCTCACTAAGAGGATGTATTAGGGGACAGAAACCGATTTTGACAAGGCCCCTGCTCCTGGAAAATAGCTACTATCAAAATGAACTGTCATTTGACAAAAGCACACACACTTTTCTAGGAACTAATAGGTTTAAGAAAAAAATCAGTAGATGGCAGTCTTAACTTCCTAACGTATCACATTAAAACTGTTATTTTAAAATCCATTTTCTCCACGGTCATTTTGACATATGTATAGATTATAAAACTTTTAAAACTTACTTTTATTAGACATGGTCACTTCCTAGGGTTATTCTATGGTTATGGAATATCATTAGTCAAAAGCGTTTGCCAGTTGACTAATAAAAAATCCCACAGCAACAGAACTGTATCAATGCAGCTTTCCACACTACTCATTAAGAAAGAAGAAGCTAAAGATTCACTTTAAATATTCAAAATTCCCAAAGTACTCAGCCTGCAGAATTTTTTTATACTACTTTCTTAGAAGGAAGCTCAGAACAAATGTACCTAAGTAGACAGTGCAGCAGTTAATATATGCAATGTAGTGTTTTCTTCCAGCATAACACTTTCTATGTGATTTAGAGACCTACTATGCCAAGGAAAGGTAGTTATTAAATACAAAGACAGGTTGACAATAACAAAAAGAAATGGTGCCCTCCCAGCCTGAATCTCACATGTACCATGAAAAGACAATCCAGTTCAGCAATGCCTACATTTAAAATCCCCAAAACTACCAGACAGAGCACCACAAAACAAACTCCCCCCTCCCTTTCATGCTGAACTTGTTGGGCACACACATTTAGTGAGGGACCTTAGAGGACACTTCATTGGCTCTGAAGTTGGATGCCAGGACTCGAAAGTATCCTAATTTTCTTGACCAAAAATTCTAAGTTTTTACTTGGAATTATGACATTTCCAGTACACATTGAGTTCTATCTTTTAAACTTCTGTAATGAACAACTACACTGTACCATTACATTATGGTATCTGTGTATTATTGTATGACAATACAATTAGGATAATCCAGCTCAGGACTGTAAGAACCATAAAAGTTTCTGCTGTTTAGTTTAATACACTTTCATAGACCACTTAATTCTATGAGTCCAAAATCTTAGTAACTTTCTACCATTAACTGTAACACTTTCAAAACAACTGCATGAACTTTTTATGCTAAACAATCTTAAAGGCAATTATTAGATAGACTAATAAAGAGTTTAGCAAATTGACATTATTTCAAACATGCAGATTTTTTTCTTAAGTGTAAAGCTCTGCTTTTAACTCATAAATGGAATCATCCTTGGTTTTAAAGTGTTTGAGAAAGGTTAGAAAACCAAATTAAAAATAATTAATGATCAGTTTTAGACGTTCCTGTGGAAAAATGAGGGGCAGGAGGGGCAAGAGAATGAAAATGTACTGTAGAACAGCACTGTAGAAATAGTCTCATAGATATAACTCAAGGACCATTTGCTTTTGTGAAATACTTAGCAACAAAAAAGGAAAAAAAATTATCAGTAAGATGTAATTTTACAGAGACTACAGGTATTTCATTAACTTTTCACCAACTTATTCCTCTTTCTTGAATAGCAAAATCCCACAAGACTACAAAATACTCTTGAGCCAGAACCCACAGACTTTCACATGTGTTTAGATATTGTCCATAAAGGACACTGACCAGTGTCTTCACTGACAGAACACATCACAAAACAAAGCAAAATGCTGTGACCACCACAGAAGTGACTTTGCTCCAACTAAAAAAACAAACATGTGCCAATTAATAAATACCTTACTAATCCTTATGAAAATTGTGAACTTCATTATGTGAAATTACAATTAAAAACAGGTAATTCAACTAAATATCAATTTCAGAGAACTGGCAATCATGTACCCTGTATGTAAGTCACCTTACCAATGTGATAAAAATTCTTTCAGAATCTTCTAAGCTAAAACAAGGTATTAGATAATTTTAAATCTAACTGATAAGGAGTTGAATTCTTAACCTATATTTTAGAGTTTTATTCTTTTAAATGACAATTTTCTGAGTTCTACTGTTGATATTTTAAAGCAAAATGGAGTAAAATAATTCAACAGCAGGATGCAATTTTTGTTCAGAGGATAAAATAAAACAAGTCCCACTACTTGCAAAAATGTGAGGCATACGATCTGGTATCCAGTTTACAGGTACATTTCAAAATGACTGCCTTTTCTCTCCTAAGAAAAAAATACTTGCAGTAAAATGCACCTTTATTCCTCAGGTGCTGATGTGCCCCTGATGTTTGATGCCAGCCCAAAGTTGCAATCCTCAGTTTGTGAGGTAACAGTCATGTCCACAACACTTACACCCAGAAAGTTACGACTTTAAACAACTTAAGCAGTAAGAAGTAAGTCAGTAACAACAAAAATAAGCCCAGCTTTTCCCAGCAATTGTTTATGATGAGGGGTGCTCAATGCAAGATGACAGTGAGCCCTGAAATGAAACCAAAACTGTACATGCCATCAAGTACCCTGATTTTCCCACACGAAACTACCTACTGAGGTTAAAAAAGGGGAGGGGAAGAAAATTACCGAGCTGATATATATACACCGCTTTTTATTCACTTACCTCTGTAAAGACCAAAAAAGCCTTCAAAACGCAAAACCTTTTTAAAGCAGTCAAAGCTGTTTTTATACATCAACTCTCCTACGACTGAACCTGTGGAGCGCTGATTCTGCATACGAGTTTTCACCAGGTCTATGGGATATACTGCAGTAGCACCAACAGCTGCAAGAAAGCATTTGCAGTATTATTTCTGCAACACTGTTGTTGGTGTTAGCATTTATTTAAACACAAAGCATACAAGAGCTGGTAAGATAAGTTGGAAGTAAGAGAAAACAATACCGAAGGTCTAGAAAAAAGGTCTCAAGGAAAATGCATTTCACTATTAAATAAAAATCAGTGTGTAGAATGAAGCAAACCAATCTGAATTACCAGTAAGGAAATTTTTTACTGGAGTAGTTTTTCAAAGGACTGAGGAGGGGTTGGAGAACCCAAGTGATAAGAAAAGAAAGGGAACAACACAACCAAAACATTCCATAATCCAGTTCTTCACATGTATAACAAAGAAATGCACCCCAGATGAGATCAAATAGTCTGGTAAAAGTGTTAAACTAATCCCAGCTTGAAAACAGAAAGCAGAAATATTACTCACCTCCAGCAACTGAGCCCAAAGTGAATCTGTAAGCTGACTCAGCTACCTGGAGCCAAATAGGTCTGCCTAATTCTCCAAAAGATTGCTGTGTGAGGGAAAAAAAAAAACCAACCTTGAAAATCTGCATGGGAAAACAAAGACATCTATGAACTGGCTTTTGTAATGTTACAGAAAGAACCTGATAAAAATTGGGAGCTTTATGTGAAGGAGGAAGAATATAAATAATTACTATATAATCTCTATTACACCTAATGAAGCACATTTTTCAATATTCCTTTTAGAAAATATTCTTCCTTTCTTATTCCTGGTTGTGCCAAAACCAGCACACTGGTGTAACTGAAACAACTATGGTCAAGAAAACGAGACAGAAACTCAAAACAACTTTGCTATTTTCCATTCTTCTGCCTTTGAATTTGTAAGGTATGGAACCCCCTTCTGACTCAAAATACCTCAAAAGGAACTCAGTATCTCACAGACAGGATCTTTCAGTGCAGGGCATATTTTACGATTACATATACATTAATGCATAGCATAAACACAACATTTCATGTGTTTTCAAAAGAAGCAAAAGGTCAATTATTCCCTGAAGAATTGTCCACAAGACTTTTTCAGGCAGTTATTAATTTACAGATACAATGCTGACCTCACTCACTTCAATGACACATACTACCACAAATGTGTTACTGTTCTAGACAAATACAAGTCTGCACAGAAAATACCAGCAGCCACTCATAATTATATTATTAGATGGCTATTAGAAACAAGGTAACTGATTAACAAGATGTAGGTGTTCACAAACTTGTACTATAAAATATGCAAGATGGGCCAAATTTTCTTCCAAACATAAACAAGATGATGACATATTATGCAGTATAACCTGTCTGGGCTATATAAGGGGCCAAGAGATTAGCTGTTAAATTCCATATTAAAGCAGACACTGAAGTCCCAAACACAAAGCTGTTTTTCTTAAAAGTACCCTGTATTGTTAGCAGATGTGCTCCTGACAGCACAGCTGGAATGTCAACAGACCCCACTGCCACAGGAGGCTTTGCTCTGATGCACATCAGGAATTCTTCACAAAGATTATCACAGGCACACTTCCCAGCTAACTCACCAAGCTGGCTGAGCTAGGGTATGTTCAGCTTCCTGAACCTCTTAAAAGTGAAATACCCACAGAAAGACAACCTGTACCTCAGTGCAAGTTACTCTGTTGGGACTGGAGTTACACTGGATGTGCAGAAACCTGCCTTTACTGCGTAAGGTTACACAGTGTAGTATATACACAATGTAGGACAAAAGCCTATGAGATCAAGATGAGCTCATTATGAGTAAAAAAACATGCATTATATTTTATACAACTTTCCCACAGAATAAAAAGATACAGCTAAAACCACTTCCCTCCACATGCCATTTTTCTCTCCCACAATATAGCCTAACAGAAAGGAATAGTAAGATTCTAGGTACCACAAAAATTACACACTGCACATGTGGACCAGCATAAAAAAAGCATAAATCTAATGTATCGCCTTAACAAAGCAAATAGAAGTAGTAAATCTGAAGAATATCCCTAATATTTCAAAAACACTGCAATTTCCTACTAAAAAACCAAAAACAAAACCCAAAGATAATAAAAATAACCACAAAAATAAATTATAAAATACAATTCTGATTCATGTAAATAAAACACATTTAATATATCCCAAAAAGCCTTAGATGCAGAACTAGTTCTTCCACAAAAATTTTCTACTAGTTTAGCACACCTGCTGCCTTTCAGCTGCTTTAAGATTCTTTTTTTCTAAGCTTCACACAGCTCTCATCAAAACCCAATCATTGCATTTAGACATTAATCTTAATGAATACATCACTGAATGTTAAAAATCAAATTCTTTCTGAAGGAAATGTCACTTTTATATTATTAAATAAGTGTTCACAAAGTTTTCAGTTTACTTGTGTGTTCAGATGGATATGTAAATGAATGTAATTAATGCTATAGCTTTCAAATCATGAATATTTATAAACAGAAAATTACTGTAGCTGTCATCCCCATAGGATATTCAGCTGCTAGGCTTTAAAAAAACCTTACACAATGAAAAAAAATTGACAATGAAGTAAACATGGTTGAAAGCAGCCTAATTTTCATTTCTACCAAATCTATATAGAGTTTTTTATGTAAAAATTTAGATTTTTCTTTATAAAGGAATTTTTTAATCATATAAAAGTGATTACAGAACTGGTTTCATTTTCCAAGGACAGCTGGACCTCACTGGGATGGTATTTGCTCTTCATGACTGAAGGGATATTTTTCATTTTGTCAATACAGTTAAGTGAGTTACTATAGGGTTCACTTAGGACAAAGTCTAATAATAGACTGTTCCATATAAACCAAACAAAATGGAATTACTCTGCTTTATGCTGTCTGCTCTTAACACAGAATGTAGAGTAAGATGAAAATATAATGTATTACTTCGAGAGTATGAAGAGTATATTTTGTTCTAGCAATGAGTGAAACTTTTATCAGTGAGTTCATTTTATTACAGGTAGTTCTGAAGCACAAAATAAATCAAGTCAGTACTTTTTCTACTCAGAAAGCTGAGTACAAGGACACTGACTAAAACCAAAGTCAGCACTTAGGAATGTTGTTACAAAACTTCATCAAAATGTTTCTTATTAGCCTGAATAAACATTTTATACAGATTTCTGGATCAATCCAGTCCATCAGTCTTATTCTTCAGGAACCCACAGTCAGATGGCTACTAGTAAGTAGGATTTAGACACTTTTTGCCTCAGATATGTTTAATTGCCAAAGGACAACAGAGGACAACAGAGCAGTAACATTAAGAACAGATCAGACACTGTGTTTCAGACCAGCTTGTTAGAAAGAGAACCATATTATCCAATTTAGCTCTAGTAACAGTAACTAAAATATACTCAAAGACTCACCTATGAAAGATTTGCTATATTCTGTACAGGACTACTTTTCAACTACATCAGTTGAACTAATTCAAGATTTTACTGTCACTGATACATATCCTTGATTCTGTAGTGGATATAACTGCCTGAAAGAACTTCTTTGCTACAGCTGAGAAAGAATTTTATAAATGCAGCTTTCAGTTTCAGCAGGCTCCTGGGATCCCTCATCTGCTGGCAAATATAGGACATTGAACTTTGCTTCTACTGTCCTGATCAGCTTTCCAATGAGTACAATTCAATTACTGCTTTAGAGGAATAGCTAAGCCATTCCATTTTTAAAAAAAGAACATACTCATAAGCTTTGCATTAAATATTCATAGTTTTTACTACTTGTATTGAGTTTGTGTGGCAAGGCTGGGGGTGGGAGGTACAGGAGTGGCTTCTGTGAGAAGCTACAGAAGTTTCCCCTATGCTGGACAGAGCCAAGGGCAGCCAGCTCCAGGATGGACCCACCACTGGCCAAGGCCATCAGCAACAGTGGGAGTGCCTATGGGCTAGCATATTTAAGGAAAAAAAAAAAAACCCACTGCACAATGGCAGCTGGAGAGAAGAGTGAGAACATGTGAGAGAAACAACTCTGCAGGCACCAGGGTCAGTGAAGGAGTAGGGGGAGGAGGTGCCCCAGGCACCAGAGCAGAGATTCCCCTGCAGTCCATGATGAAGACCATGTTGAGGCAGGCTGTCCCCTTACAGTCCATGGAGGACCATAGTTGAGCAGGGATCTCGCTCCAGTCCCTGGAGGATCCCACATAGGAACACGTGGATGTGCCCAAAGGAACTTGTGACCCCAACAGGGGATCCATGCTGGAGCTATTCCTGAAGGACAGCACCCTATGGAAGGGACCCACACTGGAGCAGGTCGCAAAGCACTGCAGCCTGTGGGAAGGACTCACACTGGAGAAGTCCATGGGAGGGATGTGTCCAGTGTCAAGCCTTTTCAGGAGTGAAGAAATGTATCCATGGTAAGGAATCCAAGTATCTACACATATTCATATCTAATCAGGCTGTACTTCAATAGAACATCTACTACCTGGCTTAGACACATACATAGCCTGCCCCGCTTTTACCACTACAGCAATACACACTGCATGTTTCACTTGTTTAAAGTATATTACTCTTATTTTCCATTTGCAAGTACATCCAAACATTCACATAATTTCAACAATTTTACTCCTCTACCCACCTGCCTCTGTAGTTCTGCCAGGTTGTAAGGTAATGCACCTTCAGCCAGTGGTGCTATTCTCTCAATATCTGCCAAAGTTAAGCGCCTTTACACAAGGCAGAGAAAAAACAAATTACAGTCAGATAAAACATCAAATGTATTCAATACAGTATGCCTGGCCACACCCCACAGAGCACATTCAAGTTTAAAAAAAGACCTGCCATATTTGAATGCACACCTAAGAAGTCTGCTACACTGCAGTAAAGAATGCTTGGAGATGAAGGGAGCTTGGGTTATTCAGAAGCAAGTTCTTGATTACTAGTAATAACGAATAAAATACACAATTAAGCTATTTCTAGCTATTTCTACCTAAGATCTTGCATGCCTTAAAGATCCATGCAAAACATCAACTAGTGCATTGCTGCCTTTTGGGAGTACTATATTTTATACTATTTTGCTATTTCAGATGTATACCTATAATAGATCAATTAATAATTGTGCTTGACATAAACAATTCACTTACAAAACCCATGCACTCACCAAAATCAGTTAACATTGAATAAACTACTGTAACGAAACATAATGGAACACAAAACTTTCTACAATTAAGACAAAAATAAATATTTTTCACACAGAAAACAGAAAAATAATTACTGAGAAATGATAAAATAATAATTTTGTTACCCAGTAACACTGTATAAATCTGTAAGTTGGTAGAGAATATCTATTTCCAGTGGTGTAACTTGTCCAAAGTGGATTGCAGAGTGGGTAAATTCCTCTGGATTTAAAAGAGAAAGAGAAATACAACAATGGTATTATTTGTCGGATTTTGCCTTTAAGTAGTCACAAATAACTTTAATATCATAAAAATGAAGTCTATCACCAAGAAGCAAAATCCATAATGCTAAAGGGGAGAGGTATCTTTAGGAGAAGATCTATTCTGAAATAGGCCTTTGCAACACAGAGCAAGTCTGACTCCGCAACTCTGATTTACGGTAAGAATTCATCAAAGACAACAGAACTCCTCATATGAGCAAGCTTAATAAAATGACACCCACAATTTATGATTCTTGCTTCTGAAGTTCTGCAAAACAGAACAGAACAATGCTCCATTATTCACAGCGTTAAGGGCAATTGACTCATCTTCTGCCATCATGTCCAGACTTCCTCC
Source organism: Scytalopus superciliaris (assembly GCA_013400415.1). Classification (NCBI taxonomy): domain Eukaryota; kingdom Metazoa; phylum Chordata; class Aves; order Passeriformes; family Rhinocryptidae; genus Scytalopus; species Scytalopus superciliaris. Next base: position 54,595 of record VXBX01009334.1, on the reverse strand, counting down.
TGTTCAGGTTCTGAATGACCCCAAGCTTAGGTATTCATCCAGCCAAATTACAGGACATGATCATGACATAATTGGCAAGTTACAGTTAACGAGTCTGAGCACTGAAAACACAGCAGCCTTTTTTCTCAACAGATATCCACGCAAGATATATTTATGCATCTGTACCAAAAAACATTGCAAGACAATTTGCTAGCACAATGTGGAGAACGAAAAACAGGAATTCTATGCTTTCCTATGCAGAGCACAGGAATATAAGACAAACAAAGAGGAAAAAAAAAACCAAACAACTTAGCACATGCTTTTTGCCACACAATGGTTTGACTGGGGCCATCCATACAGGTAATAAAACTGGTGATAAAATCTGTCATAAAATGATTACAAAAAGCAATCTGCTCAAGCCTGCAGCAAGACTAAAATATGGCAACCATTCACATGCACAGGGATTTGCCATGTACTACAGATATGAATTGTACATAAAACCACTCAGGCAAGTAAGCATTAAGAGGTTATAAATTCATACAATTTTTCTAAAAGAGATTACTCATGATGGATTTTCAAACTTAAACCATCTTACTACATTCCCTGAGAACTTTCTATCTCTAAGCAACAATGCATCTCCTCTTTCAAGGAGTTGTAAAATCCTCAATAACATACTGACTTGCAGTTATCCATTCAAACTAATAAGGGCAACACGACTCCTGCCAGAATCTTCTTTTTAATGAGCTAAATGAAAATACCTGATAACTTTTGATGACAAAAATCACTCACAGTTAAAAGAATACTTTCACAGCAGCCCTAACTTTGCATACTATTGCAGCTTGTGACTTGCCTTAACCATCACCAGCTTACAAAATAGACAGAATTAAAAAATTAATAAACTGTAGGAAATATACTTTACCTTTTGTGACTTCAACATCTCTTCTTGTACCTGCTATATTACTGTATATCTTCCTAACAAGATCCATGTTATTCAAAAGGGCATTAAATGCATTGAAAAAGGAGAAGCTGACCTGATGTGAAACAGTTCCACCAGCTACCTTTAAAAAGTAAATGAATGCAGTTAAGTGCCTTAAGCCCCTCTACATCTTATTACAAATTACAGAAACATTCATTTGAGCAAATTATGAAAGAATTAAAGATATCCTTCTATTCCTGTAATTTTAAAATATTTTTAATAGAAACACGAGAGGAGAATTATTAGACAGGATACTATTTTTGCTCTTAAAAACTGAACATTAGGAAATGATTAGGAAATAATCATGTAAGTAGATTATTGTTCGATTTATCTGAAGACACACTAAATGTGTCACTGAGCAATTTTCTAAAAGAAAAATGCATGCAAATGCTACTTTAGATAAAGGTACTGACTTCTCGTGTCACATACATCAATGACCATTTAGTTCAAAGTCTAAAATTAGTAGATACTCTACATTTTATGGAAGACAGTATGCCTTATTATTGAGGCAAGGCAAGATTTATAGGTAAGATAGTAAGATAAAAATTATTACTTTTTATCTTTTATGTAAATTTCATTCTTATATAATTTTCATACTATTTACTTTTAGTTTATAACTTGTATGTCATTACTTTACCTACAGATCTTGCCAAACTATCACAGCCGTAACCATTCTACCTCTAGAATCTACATACAGATTTTCCAAATTCTGATCTGAAAAAGAAAAGAATGCAAGAGTATATAAAAGGACAAAACTGTAAGTAGTCTCCAATTCTTGAGATCCATCATATATTCAACTACAAAAATCAGATGCTTCTGTTCTAAATGACTTCCACTGGACTTGGTGATTTTACGGGTCTTTTCCAACCTAAATGGTTCAAAAATTCTATGATTCTTTCTTTGCCAAGTACATTCTGCCATACTGTAGCGGAAAGTATAGTTGACTAACTCAAACTGCTTACAATGGCACTTCAAACATGTAAACCTGACTGCCAACCTTTTCATTATTGCAGCCAAGGAATGCTGCCATGTTTCATTCTGACCACTGCATTATGAAGCTTATAATCTCTAGCACCAAGGCAGTGATAAACACATAGAACACAAGAGGGAGAGAAGCAGTACCATCTTAAAACATTACAGCTGTTAAACACTGAACTTAAGGCACTTTTTTTCACACTTACTGAAACTAAATTTTCTTCCACAAATGGAGTTAGCATATGTGAGCGAATGGTAACCATGATCTCATTGAAATCCAGCCCAGTTATCAGTCCAGTTTTGTTTTTGTCCTTCATTGCAAAGGCTTGTCTTGCATGTTCTGACTGCAGCTCCTAGAATGAATATTCAGAGACAGCAGATTAGAAACAAATTCTGTAACTCACTGTTCACAAAACTTTCACTAATTTCATATTCTTATACTCCAGTAGGTCTGTGCATGTAAACCACAGAACAACTACAGTTTAAACTTCAAGGCCAGCTCAACTAAAACAAGAAGTCTGCATACTGATTCTACCCACAGTTTCATTTCTGTCAAAGGAAAGCCTCAATTCAACTGTAAGGAAATACACACTTTGACTAAATTATTTAAGAAAGAAGCTTCACATACCCTTGTTCTGTCTGCTATCTATTCCTTTATTAAATACTTAACTGCTAGAGAAACTTCTGGTATTGATCTTAAAGACTCAAAGTGAGCTGATCTCTTACATCCAAGATGAGATATGACTGGGCTAACTCACTGAAAAGTACTTGAAAATAAACAGGAGGACAGTGAAAATTATATAATACAGATTTAGATGGCCCCAAACAGCAATCTTCCATAATGTCAGAAATGGTCATTCATTTCAGGCAATTTAAAACTCCCATACAAACTGTAAAAACCTTCACATAATGCACACTGTGGTAACCTAACCTCAAGATAATAATGATGGTTGTAAATTCTATGTCCAGAAAAAGTTGTTTCCTTCTATTCAACCAAACAATAAAAGCACATTCAGCTGTCATTCAGACCTCTAGAAGCTGCTAAAATAATAACCATATTCTGACAGACAGTAAGAAGAGGGCAAACGATCTAGCTTATATCACCTTTACAGTAATTTCTCAACTCTCATAACCTCATGATCAACATTTTCTATATCAGGATGCAACAAATGTGCTCTGATCCAAGTCCCAAACCCCAAAAGATGCTGTGAGACCAAATGAGAAAACAAATCTGATCTAAAAGAAGGGATACCAATATCCAATTTGTGTACATATCGAAATTACTGCGATTCATACACTAGCCTTCCCTACTAAGGGGTTTTATTATATGATGACAACAAGAGGTTACTTTATCCTACATGGCAGTATCTTGGAACAATAAACATAAAACCAGAACAGATATTTATCACTTTGCTCTGAGCTGCCAGCAAAAAGGTTCTTCTCACTAATAATCTGGGGGTTGTTTCCTGCACTCATGTCCCAGGTTTGTGCTGTGCCTGGGATCACTTAAAATACATAGTATCAAACATGATTATTTATTCCTTGAAAGTCACACCAAATTATACTGCAACCTTGAAAGACTGTGCCAAACTCCAGTATCTCAATACAGACTTCAGTTCTTATACTTAGGTGTTTTTCTAGAATCTGCTCTAGATCAAGACACAGCTCAGTATGGGAAAGAAATGGACTTGTTGGAGCAGATCCAGAGCAAGGCCACAGAAATGACAGAGGGCTGGAGCACCTCCCCTATGAGAAAAGACTTGATCTGGGGTTGTTCACCCTCAACAGAAGAAAACAGAAGGCTCCTGGAAGACCTTACTGTGGCCTCTCAAGACAAAAAGAGGGCTTATTAGAAAGATGAGGCAGACTTTTTAGTAGGGCCCATTGTGATAGGAGAATGGGTAATGCTTTTAAACTAAAAAAGACTAGATTCAGACTAGATGTAAAAATGATGTTTTCTACAATGAGAGTGGTAAAACACTGGAACAGGTTGCCCAGAGAGGTGGTAGATGTCCCATTCCTAGAAACACTCAAGGTCAGGTAGAACTGAGCTCTGAGCAACCCGACCCAGTTGAAGATGTCCCTGCATGTTGCAAGGGGTGTTGGACTAGATGACCTCCAAAGGCCCCTTCCAACTCAAACTATTTCACAATACTATGACCTATTTTTATCCCGGACAATAATTACAGATCTCAAAGCAAACTCTAACTCCTTACTTTTAAGACAGTACGTCCAAAGCTTTTTTTGTACCAAAGGCCAGCTCTGGAAGCACATAACCCATTTTTCTTGATGTCTACTAGACAGAAAATTACATCATGAGGTGATCATTTTATGTTAATTTATGGAATTCAGTGCAATTACCTACAATTCTGTGATCTCCTTTTTCATGAATTATAATGTAAATTTCTCCTACCTTCCTCTTCCTCCACCCTTTATAACTGACATCTTCCTTTACTTCCTTCTAGTATAATGTTCAATTCATAATATGTTTTAACTGCAACTTTTTGGCTTAGCACAAAGTGCAGTTCAACAAGTGAAATTCTTTAAAGCCCAGTCCCTGGAGGATGTTTCAGCAGTATCTCAGGAAATCAGATTTAGGTCCTGCAATGTTGTCTGCATTTAAGACTGAACTCCCAATGTATGTGTGGTAGCATGCATTCCAGTGAGAGAGAAAAATGTAAGTATTAGGATTATGTTTATAAAACTAAAAGAAATGTTACAGAAGTTAAAACCTCTAGATGGGAGGTTATATGGTTAGTAACAACTGGCTATATTAAGGATGTCAACTTTCTCTGGTAGAAGTTAGTTTTGCTATTAAGTTCCTATGACAGAAAAAGTAGATCCTCCATCCAGTTTAACAACAATCAGTAAAACTGTTAATTTTACAAACAGTATGTTTAGTCTCATTCTTCTAAAGGATGGTATGCAAGTTAAAGCACAATGACTACACACTGCTTACAAAACTGGTATGGAGAAATAACTGTTCATCATAACTGTCAGGATTAGTATCGGATAAGGATTATCACCCCCAGAATAAGCTCAAAATTTGTAATGGTATTAGTGTATTATTAGAAGTGAAATGAATTTCAGTTCTACTTTGGAAGAAGGTTAATAACTGACCTGAAGAAACTGAGTGAACTCTGAATAGTTAAGGTGCTTCTTCCTGTTATGTCCAAAATGCAGTCGAATGAATTCACAGTCCCAGTTGAAGGGGATTTGAAGATGAATAACAGTTTGTTCAAATATTTCTTTGACATTTGCTTTGGGGAAGGGAAAAACAAAAAGTGAGCCTTGGGGTACAGTAAATCTACAAACATTCCAGGAAGGATACAAACAAATGATGATTTCATCAGCTGTTTAAGAAGTGTTTTAGCTTGTTAAGAATAATTGCTAACCGAACCATTACAGACCTGTATAAGAATATATTTGAAGCACAACATGATATTTTTTGTATTACTGCGTAAAACCTTGGAGTGAGTGTTTTATTTAGTTTTAATTAAGAAGCAATTTCCCTCATACATGACAAATAAGAGCTATTTTGCATTCTGATAAAAAAATCAATAGTGGTTCTGTCTCTGCCAGGAGTCAAATTAAGCCCTTTATCAAGAGCACGAATACCTGCATTACAATCTCAGGCAATATTTGTCATACTAAGTATGGTTTGATTGAAACTTGATTATTACAATCACACTGTCTGAATATGGCTATTGAAGATAGGTATAAGAAATGACATCTAAAACGTATCATTAACTCAGCAGAAAGCACGTTATTAGATGCTTTTGATAAGGCCTTAGCGCAAAAATCAAATCCTATAAAACATAATTGGTAGTCTCAGTTATTAAAATGTTTTAAGATAAGTGAAGATAGAGATGTCCTCTTTTAAATCAAAGAAAGGAAAAAACTGCCATTGCAGATTATGGAATGCTCCACATGTATACTGTACAACTGAAATCCCAAAGGCAACCATACTATCTGGATTCAGTCAAAAACCTCATCTGATGAAGTGTGCACTACTCATACACAGGACTGCCATGCTGCAAAACAAGCCTGCTTTTTGTGCAATTATCCAACCATGCAAACTGTATAACTGGACATCTATCCATACCACTTTTCAAAATTTACCTCGTAGTACCTGAGATGGGTTGTTTTTATCAACCTAGAGCCTGCTAGCAACCAAAATAAAATGTGGCATGCAGCTTAAATTTAAAGCCAAGTACAAAATATTTTAACTGAAAACACACCTTTGATATGTTTAAACGGTTCTGCTAAAAGACAAAATGCAATGAGAAGAATCTTAATTATCATTTGATAACTCCATCAAGAGCTATTTATTTGGAGTAAAACTACTGTCTTCTCTATGCTAAAGGACTACTCGATTCATTCACTGTTTCAATTCTATAGCCTTTCTACTATAGATCTTCTAGATCAAATCCAGACAAACCACTATATGGTTTTATCTTTTCAGTGAGAAAAGGAAAGGAAATGTCCAGAATATATGTCTCAGAATGGGGACATACAAAGTAGGATTCCTTGGCAAGATCACCTGCTTCAGTTAGACTGAGATTACATATTCAAAGGACAGATTGTGACTGATTTAACTGTAATTTAACCCTTACTTAAAGGTCAAACACAGAGTATAGTCAAAAACCTGCAGTTTAAACCAGTTTGCACTGCAAGGTAGGCTAAAGGAGTTGTTAGGGTAAACAAGAAACCTAAAACACTATTCTCTTTGTCCATTCATACCTACTCACCAGTACCAATACACAAGGTGAGGGTTAAAAAAATAAGAGATAAAGCACCAGAGACATCGTGCCAAACTCTTTTATTTTGCCATACTTTCAAGTTTTATTTGCAGCAGATTTATTCATCATTGCTAAAGATCAAGGAATTAAGACCTGTAAATTTAAACTCCTCAACTGATCACTGATTCGTTGTGGCTTCTGACCAAGCTACCCGAGTCTTCACGTACTGCAGACACGAACAGGCCAGTGCAGCTCACCATGAGCCTGCAGAAGGGCACTGAAGGGTGGGCAGTGCAGAAGACAGCCCTGCTTCACCAGGTCTGTTGGCTTGGCTCCTAATGTCCGAACAAGGTGCCAGCTAGCAACTGCTTACATGGCTGTGAAACTGACTTCTACTAAACACCCAGTTCCCCTAAAGAAAACTTACAAAAGAATGTGCTGAAGCACCCAGAGAATTTAAATTGCATTTTCACTTGTTTCCAATAATTTTTTAACCTTAGAGAAAGGTTCAAAAAAAAAAAAAAGTCTTTTTTCTTAAAAAAGAAATTTTCTCATCCATCCATGGTCATAGAGACAGATTTTTCACTTACTTTTAATGAGACTTAAGCCCCTGGTGCTTTTGTAACTCTTATTCAGGCATTTAATTGTATACTACTTAAATCACCAAGAATGAGCTCCTTAAACTATTATCTTCATAAAGACATTTACAACTAGTCATCAACATATCACAAGATTCTTCAGCACAAAAAAATAAATATAGTTAATAACTTTATATTCGATACTCGAGTGTATTGGTACTTGAAGAAGTCCAGAAGTGACTAACTAGCTTTAACAAATGGGACCCAAACTAGCCTGTTGCTTCTCTGAAAACTCAGGTGCCCTATCCATTTCTCTTCCCCAGGTAATCACTCACATTCAGTAATGTATACTGCAAGTATTTAGTCTTGAGTTTAAAGATACATTCTTTTATCTAATATTTAGTTAATTCCATGTTGGCTTTGTTCATTAAACACTTGGGGTACAGAGGCAAAATTATGTACTTGTTCTGAACAATCACAGAATCATACAATCGTTTGGCTTGGAAGAGACCTTAAAGATCATCTAATTCCAACCCCCTGCCATGGACAGGGATGCCCTTCTCTACACCAGGTTGCTCAAAGCCCCATCCAGCCTGGCCTTGAACATATCCAGGCATGGGACAGCCACAGCTTCTCTGGGCAACCTGTGCCAGTGCCTCACAGCCCTCACAGTAAAGTAACTGACACAGTTAAAACCACAGAAATACTAAATACAATTTTCCAAAGCCATCTGAGATTCTAAAACACCTCTCAATAGATGCTAAAATTTACTGTATGTACCCAAGAAGAGGGATGCTTTCTTCACAATATATCAAAAATACCTTTTTAATGCAATTTTGTTGGCTATTCAATTAAAGGATTTCCTTTAATTATAGCCATCACCACAGCTAACAACTTGTGTGATAAGAAGCAGCAAACAGCCAATCACATTTCTGAAATTATATATAATGTGATCATCACCTACACTTTCACCACTCTGAATTATAATCCAATGTTTAATTTTTAATTAACTTTTTCCCCACACTAGAAGCAAAGCACTGACAACAAAGAAAACATGTACAGATACTGGGTTTGTGGGGCTTCTTTTCTCTCTCTCAGTCAAAACGCAGTAATGATTCTAAATTAGGATAAACTACGAATGTTTCAAATTTCCAACAGGGCTATTCTGCAGGGAGCAAACAGCAAATTATTTTTAAAGCCTTTCATTCTAGTATGACGTTTTACAGACTGCATTCATCGTCCCTGTCAATATGTGTTGCTCATTTACTAATGTCTTCTACTCTTTGCTCACCTTTCCACAGTGGAATTCTTTCCTACTGAGTTGATAACTTTCTTTCCAGGCTTATAGCAGTGCATTTTCTTCTCAGATGGGCACAGAAGTCAGCAGCCTGATGACACACTCAACTTACCATCAGCCCCAGGAACAATAAACCTACTACTCTAGTGCACTAGTACATTACCTGCAAGGCGACACAGATTCTCACAAGATTGCTTCAGAATTTCCCCACCCAATCATTTGAAACAAATTACAGATGCCTGGGACAGATATCTGCAGGCAGCACACACACGGCTGGCCCAACCTCCATCAAACATTGCTACCTATCAGGCTCAGACAGACCATACAAGTAAAACAAAGTTTCTAGGCAATACTCAATTTCATATAAGGAGGAAGAATAAATTGTAAACACTATGATGTCTTGTTGGTAGCCCACTGTAAAGATGAGCCTAATACTCCAAGTAACCCATGAGGTAGTAGCTGTTATTTATTTTGACTTATCAGCTTCCCAAGAAGAAGGGAAACCTCACACAATTCCAGTGCCATCAACCTTTTAACACAGTTTGCAATTCCCTCTCCCCAGTGATGAAACATCAACCATGCTTGTTAGGGACACAACAATTAGAAGTGATAAATTGTAAGTAACAGCGTAAGTTATACTAAAGGTTTGTTGTTTAACAGGGTTGGCTTGGCTTTTTTCAAACTCTGTCTACGCAGTAATCTACTGTCCCATTTCTAGATATTTCAGCCTTAAATCACATAATGCATTTTAACATTTATATGTTGCTGTTCTTCACTATTTCTGCTAATAGTATATTTTCACTTTGAAGTCTAAAATAAAGAACCACAGTTAACGGCAGAAAGACTTTTTTGTAGCACCTCATGCCACAGAAGTATATTGAGTAATCCAAATGTAATACAAAAGTTACTTTGGTGTGAGAAAGTGAGGACGCAAATCTAGAAATAGTTACATTGTACTTCTATTTTAAAAGGATTAGTGATTCCATTTAAAGTTAATCTTAATGACAGCCATAACAAAATATTCCTTTTCTGTCCCTCTTGTTGAACTATGGTTTCGAACTTATAAAAAAAAAAAAGGAGGGGTTCCCATCCTGCATTACTCACAAGTATTTCCAACTGTGGTTTAACCCTGAAAAAAATAATACAAAAAAGGACAAAAGAAAGCCACAACATACAGTGATGTTTCCTACATTAACTGCATGTGTTAAGCAAACGATACCTTGAAAACAGGCAGCCAACACAGAGCTACCAAGCGGCCAAAATAAACAGTTCTGGTTTACAGCACATGTTTGATAAAAACATGGCATGTTTCCTTATATCCTCAGCTCTGTAGACATGTGATTTTGAGTACTATGTTTACATTTTAAAAGGTTTCCAACCTTTATGGTTGCAAATATTTCAGAAAGCAGAACTTTTAAGATTAAATCCAAATCCCAGCGTTTTCACTAGAACTGCCCTTTTAGAAATGGTGGAGTCAGTACTAGGAGTAATTTGTGTTTCCTGGTGCTGAAAAGCAGAGTAGTAACAATGAATATTCAACTCCTTTCTCTTGTTCCTCTCACTCACCTTCTTCCAGTGTTCTCAAACTCTAAGTCCTGATTAAGGGAAACCTGAACTTTCTCTCCCAGATTCGAATTTAAGAAAATAGATGGGAAAGACTTCAGTATCACTGTATACCCAGCTTCTGAAATGATTAAATTGCTATTATTTCAGTTCACCAATATCATATTTTCACAATAGTTGCATTACTAGGTATCTGATTGCCTTTTTCTTCACAGTGCTTTAAGAAAAGATGCTATTATACTCTGCAAAGTATTTGTAATTAGATTTTGAGCTACAGGATGTTTTTAAAAGCCTTATGTTCAGTTCCATAAATATTTTCCAATTATCTCAAAAATAATTCTGAATACACAAGAATCATGAATGTATTTTAGCTCTATCTATCTGTACCATCTGTATCAGCATGTGCATTTAACTAAAAAAGCATCTCTGAAATTCTCCAGCTTATCAGAGAATGGCTTTCTTTGCGGTCAATCTACATGGAAGAACAGCTGGAAGAAGCCTTGAAATTGTGTATTCCAATTAAAAGTGATGCAGTCCAGATCACTGTACCATGTGCCAAAGTGATAAATTACAAAGAATCCTTTTACTTCCAGTGAGACAATCTATTTTTCAGAGAAGTTTCAGTGACACTCATAGACTTCACCTTCTCAATATCAGGAAAAAACAAATAGCTTGAGCAGATTGAGGTGTGCTTTGACATGAATTCAGGTCAAAAGACCTGCACAGAATACAAATAAAAACAATATTCCTTAGTACAATAGTATTAATTTTATGGAGTGTTTTCAAATACTTCACTTGCATTAACTAGCTTAGTCAGTTATATCCCATGATCAAAAGAGCAAAGCATTTGTCAGTGTTCGCTGGCTACAAACTCAGAACAAGAAAAACATTACATGAGAAAGAAAATAAGTTTTCTTCATCAGTTTGAGCTATTACCTTTTAAGTATTTTATGGCTAATGCAGTCCTGTAAGGGCTCATCAGCAACACATTTTGCATAAAATATTCACATAGGAAGTATTTATGATGATGTAGAAGTACTTGATCAAGAAAAAGCATGTTTTTTGTCTATTTCTTCACAGTTAAAGTAATTTAAACTATGCTGTCACTTGTATCACTGGGTTATTAAAATAGTCATTTTACTGCTTTTTATTCACCAGCTGACAGCAAGTCCAGTGTACTGAGCATGCTGTGCAGTTTGCTCATTCAAAGTAGGTCCAATTTCATGTTCTTGCAATGGACCTACTATACAAATGCTGCAGAATACTAACTGCATATTTATGGCAGTCATGCATACAGGGTTTCTGGATGTCCCAAACTCCTAGAAAAGTGTCCCAAAGCATTAAGGAAGCAGATGACATTTAAGTGACAGAAGGCTTCACATTTCAACAGTTCCAACTAACATGATATTGCACAAAGACTTTGATTAGCATAGCACAGCTAACAAGTATTTCTACAACATAGTTTCTAAAGAATTACAAACTCTTGCTCCTCTTCTAAGACAAGTCTTCTGTAATACAATTTAATTAATAGTTTCATCATTGGAGAGTTGGAAGCCAAACATTCTAAGAGACAAGTGGCAGACTGAGGCTCAAGAGGACCGTAAAATGCTAGTGCTTGAGTATGGTCAGAAATAATCTCAGTAAATAAATCCTCAACAGCAGATGTGAACCCAACTAGGGCAACTTACTTCCCAATACAGAGCCATTTCTAAAATTCAACAAGCATACTTAACTTTCTCCAGGTAACTGAAAATCTGAGTAGATGAGAATATTTTTTTTAAATGCATTATCTCACACAAGGCCAGTGTTGGGTTCAAGCTACTGGTCTGACAGACCCAAGTTGATTCTGTCCCTTGCTCCAGATGCACAGTGCAGCAAAACCTCAGTAAATCCATGTTGCTTCTGGCAAGACTTACTGGTTTGAGTTAGCATCGGCATCAATGCAGTCACATCCAAAGAGCGTTTCACCTGAGCTAGAAAATCTTGACTCGTGTTTGCTCCCATAACCAACATGGTCTACCTGCAGACTGGATACATTACACAGTCTGTAACAGACCTCACTTGTCTGATAGTGGCTCTCACACCAACTGGCTAAACTTACTTCATTTCAGTATATTTCTAATAATTTACTAGAACTTTTAATTTTAAGACCTGTTTTTCTATATTGTCCTGTTTTTACATGAAACTAAACTCTGTGCCTTTCTGTTTATGTGGTATGAAAATGGAAGAGTGCAGGACTCTTTTCTAAAACAGCCTCTAGAGGCCACAAGACTGACTTGGAAATTGATAGCAGGGTTACCAAATTCTGAACATGTCATGCATCATCATTCACATTTTTCACACATGTATTAATTTGCATGATATGCATATGAGGCAAAAATAAGCAGCCCGTGTTACAAACAATTGAAAAAAAAAAGGCAAAAGAGCAGCAGAAAATGTGGGAACTGTAGCACAAAAAATATGTACCATGTTATGCTAAAACACACAGTTATAACTGCAATATAATTAATTTGGAAAAAAAAAATAAATCAAGAAACCAACAGTAAATTTTAAATTCCCTAAAGAATTTCCTATTCAAGACTTATCAGGCCTATAAAAAAAATCAGCAAGAAAGATACAGAAAAACCATGTAATTTTTGGTTACACAATTTCTTGTTTGTGTTGTTCTTTTAGTCTTTAATTAAATTATACGCTCATAAAAATAACAATCCTCAGCCTGATTGAGCAATCTGTATACAATCTGAAATGTATACAATTTTGTTCATCTATGGAACCAGCTATTTCAAGAGTGTTCGTGAGAGCTACAAAGTTCAAATCCCGGTTTTGTGACATTAGTAAGAACACCATCATTAACATGGTCACACTGACTGCAGTAGTTTGTCCAGTTCCTAACGACTGCATTTACTGACTTCACCTTTAGATAAATTCTAAAAGATTCTCTTTTCAAGATGTTGTGTATCCAAATTGCTTAGTATTTGATTCTTCGGTTAACGATGCAGTTTAACAGACATGGTAAGTCAAGAGTTTTGTTTCCATAAAACGATCCTTGCATTTTTTTCAACAAGTTGCAACAATTTTCATAAGAATGACATAGTACAAACAGCAAGTGGTTACAAATCCAAGCGTAATTTGCATTTGCTTTATTAAGAGCTTTATTCTTTTGGATAGAAATAACATTTAATTCTCATTCCATTTTATTAAAATTCTTACCATTGATTTATCTAGTTTTCATAAACATTAAGTTTTTAAAATAAAGCCTAGTCCTCCTTAAACTGCAATGTTAATAACAGTTATTTAGCAATATCATAAAGCAGTATAGTTAGCCTGAAGAATTTTGTCCGATTACTAATTTATGTGATTAGAAAAAAAAAAAAGGTAACAGAAGTAAAGGCCATTATTTTCTTCCTAATTCTTCAAATATATGATCTAGTTTTAAGTTACACTCATAAAAGATTTGTTCCTCAAGAAAAGGAACACTAACCTAGGAAATCAAAATATTAGACTTCCTTAATTTCTACATTGTGCTCTTACTGTATCTAATGACAATTCTTCAAAGATATGTGAAGATCCAGAATATATTTTAAAACTTCCCCATTGCTGAAGCAGTTTAAAGTCCATGACATAAAATTTTACTTAGGATGACACTGAGCAAAACATCACTGTATTAACTATTTCCGGAAAATGAAAAATCTTCATTCAAGAAGACAGATCAAAACATATTATGTCTCTGTGTACTTCTTAAACTTGTATCACTTGAAAGACAAAAAGAAATTCTACTCATGCCAACTCTTAGCGAAACAGTACAGTACTGCACAATATGCACTTCTATGCACCTGTGGTCAGGAACCATTATTATGACTGAGACTATTTATAATCATTTTCTTAAACTGTTTTTCTTTAGGTATTCTTACCAAATGTTACTTCTCCATTGCCATTCCTGTCAAATAACTGAAAAGCAACAATGAATATTGCATCTGGAGTACACAAAACAGATTCAAATGCCAAAAATTCTTGAAAGGAAATTAACCTAAAAAGGAAAACACAGAAGTTACAAAGATTTAAAAAAATTATTCATAACACCAATGATCATTTGCACTTGACACTCTAGAAAACTGTATGATCCAAATATTAAAATAAAATTCTAACATAAAATAATTAAGAGTCTAGAAATGGAAAGTATTCATTGCATTTAAGGAGTTACTTAACCTTTATGCAACTTTCTTCCTCTATGTAGCAACTGAAATCTTCATATCCATCAAAACCAAAACATAATCAATTCTCACTGATCACCTATGATTTATTACTTTGTAATTATAAATTTAAGCAGACAGCACTTAATAATTAAAACATAAAACCACAGAAATTCTATCACCATTAAATGTACAGGTCTGTCATTGTATTACTATATATATATTTCTAACTAAGAAAATATACTTTTGTTCAAGTACGGAACACACTACTATACATTTTCTTAAAGCAACGTGCAACATTTATAAAAAACAAACAGGTCCAGAAAAAAGTTATACTTTACTATGCATATGGAAAGAGTATTAATACTTCAAATATAATGTGAACCACCAAATCATGGACTTGGGGACAATAAAGAACGTAGGAACATTTGGACACAGAGATGACAAGGCAGCGCAGGATTTGAGTGCAACAGCAGATCGCAGGATCTGGACAGTCACTACACAGAAAAATGCAACTCAAGGTGCATTAGGAAAGTTGTTCCTGTGCAAGACAAGGAAGCAGCGATAGCCCCAGATAAGGTTCCCACATCATCTCTGCAACACTGCACAGAAATACAAGTCTTTGTGGTCACCACATACAAACTCAGACTGGAGTGTATGCACAACAACTTGTTAGGATAATAATAAGCAACTTTTCTAGAGGAATTCAGTTTATTCTAACAGGGAAAGAAATCTAGAAGGGATCCTAATGCTGTATGTACAAATAGTTGCAGAAAGATAAGCTCTAAGCTAAGAAAAGATAAAGGATAATGTTGGCACAAGAAAATGATGGGATAAATGTTGTTATATGCATTTTAGCATCAAATAAATTATCAATGGGAACAAGCATTTCAATTACATTTTTAAAATTAAACAAAAAATTACTGTTTTAGTAAATGATGTTAAAACACAGAGTATCACTGTAGATGGTGCATTTTCCTAGAAAAAGTACACAATTGAACTGAACTTAGTACTGTTCATAGGAGACCATTAGCTTATAGTGATCACACAATACTGCTTACCGCTAAAGAGCCAAGTATAAATTGTTTCCCACAGAGCAAAGGAAAAAAAAAACGAGAAGAAAATCAAGCTACACTATTCATTACTTTATCTAGTCTTTCTCTGTCAAAGTACACAGGAAAAAGAATTTAACATTCTTGCATATACGCATTGCACAGGAAATACAGAAAATACAGATGTGTGACTTTGAAAATAAGTAAGATATGGCAAATACAGAATTATTCTTGATTTGCCACATTTTATCCACAAAAATCAGAGATGAGAATGGTTCTTCAGATGCAAAGTCAATTTCATCCGAATGATGACCTTGATAAATAATAGGTTAGTATCAAAGAAACAGATGATCCTTAAAAGTGATTGTAAATACCATCATTTCAAAATACACCTCACATACAAGGGTAACGCTGACATACAAATTAATTCCTAACCAGGAAGCTTTATAACTGACAGAATCAAGTGACAATCTCTGTAGAATGCATTTGTAGAAGCCTGAACCTAAAAGAAGACGTCTTCAGAGGTCTCACTTTAACAGTGCCTACAGAAAAAGGAGATAGACACATTCAATTTCCTTTTCCATATATTCAACTTGCAATGTCTATGAGCAGGGACATCCTCTGTGATCCTCCATTACCATTAGGGCAGAGATAACGGGAGCTGGATTAAATGGAATGATGGAGCTTCCCACCCGATCGCTACCCAAGTATGATCCAGTGAACCCACTGCATTACTGAGTCCTTAACAGTATCAAATCACTCAGCTCTCATTTTATTTGTAACATTTTAAAAAAATTCCTTTTCCTCTTATTTCTTCCATAGTGTTACCCTTCAAAGGCACACAAAGTAACCCATGTGTTTACAATTCTTCTCTATCTTTCCTTTTTTCCAGCTACAACCCTTTGTTCATTTTTCCCCACACAACACAGCTTTTTAGATGTTATGTATAGCTCTGTTGTAACTCTTTATCAGTTCTTTCTTCAGGACTTGGCCCATGAACATATTTCCAGATTTAAGAACACTATGCTGATAAAAGGAGTATGCAGAAACAAGACATTAAAATGAAGAATTTTGAGTTACTGTGAAATTTTGAAGGGAGAAAAAAAATCTTTTATCTTAAAACCGCAATAAAAAACCCCCTACTAATATTAATTGACTTAGAATTGGGAAGCTGGTTTTGGCACATGCACATGTAAGTACATGATTCGGAGAGGGATTTGTCCTAATTTCAAAACCAGTGCCAGCAGTCTGAAGACACAGGAATGCTTACAGCATCAATGAAATCCTGTTGTATTAAACAGAAAGCAGACAAGAAAGTTTAGGTGGAAGTCTATTCAGAGATCATTGTATTAATTTGTCAGAATATGCCTTTGTAACAATGAGAAATAAACATTTTGAAAGTGAGTAGTCATCTGTTTTAAGAACTGCTTTACTGAGTTCCACTAAAGCAAACCAGTCTTGAACTGTAGTAATGGGAGAAGGCAATAGTGCTCTGGAACAGTTAAGTAGGGATCAAGTTACTATCAGAAAGAAAGTGAAAAAACTTTTTTTTTTTTAAACACACGCCCACAGAGAGTAGCTCCAAAACGTGCTTTTTCTGTAAAGTGCCAAGCTTAAACCTAAAAGAAATAAAAAAATATTAACAATGAAAGCAAACAATAACACTGTATTTATTTGAAGGGCAAGAAAGGCTAAGAGAATATGACAGCAGATGCAGGAATGAAATTCTGTAAGAGAACCCAAAGCTTCTCAATGACTTGCTGCGTGACATTGGGTTGTCATTTAATTTACAAATGTATGTATGAATAGGGCTTTCTTGGACTTCATAAAGTAGCTTTAAGTCTTGGAAAGATGCAATGCATTCTGGAATTCAGTTGAAGAGTACAATTATTCATGCTACAGATTAAACTATCTGTGCAGATGATATAGTTATTAGAGTCTGGATTTTAATATACTACAGCTCACTACAAATGAAAGACTGCAAATTAAAAGTAATAAAGTGATCATGATGGGCGTGTAACAAATTCTTCACATGAAATACAAATTCAGATAAATATACATTAAAACATTTGGAAAAATAAGTTTCAGACAAGTATTCACACTGACAAACATTTTGCACTGCAGACTATATGGCAGTGCAAAATAAAAATCCCACTCTTCCCACAGAAAGCTGATAAAGCATACTTACCCATACTTAAGTCACTTCAAATATTACCCAGATTCAAAAACAAACAAACAAACAAAGCAAAACAAAAAAACCCACCAAACAAACAAACAAAAAAAAGGTCTTTATATTCAATTCACAGGGAAAGCAACAAAAAGTGATGCCTCAAAGTTCTGTTCTAGCAATAAAACAAATTATTGATTTCTTACTGCAAGAAAGATCCTTTTATAAGACATTTTCTGAAGAAATACACACCATAAAAGATAACCAACAGCTTTCAGAGAAACAAGATACTAAGCTTGTTGGTTTACTAGCCATCAAATAGACTAATATTTCAATAGAAACATACAAAATATCCTTTTCAATCCATAACAAAGCAACAAACTGCAGCCATGTACTGGAAACAGAGACAGAACATTTAGATTTACCAAATGTATGTATAGACAAATGTATTAGCAAAGTGTTGCAGCTTTATAAAAAGAAAAATCATGTAACGTTACACCAAACAGGAGATCCTACTGTTGTCATTTAGTGTAAAAAGCATATATAATTCCACTTGTATACCACAGATACTGTACAAGCTGTTCAGGATAATAAGCAAATTAATAAAATACTCTAAAGCAGAGTCCAGGAAAACAAAAACATTTCAGTGACCAAGGAAGTTAAGGAGTCTTCAATTTACAGTAAGTTACATCTATATATTTACAAATGTCTACTATTTTAATGGCATATTCTTCGACACAAAATAGTCCAAGGCCAGATCTAGGAGCCTACATACAGTAAAAGAAAAGGCTCCTTGGAAGACAAATGAGTTAGAGGGTACTGCCTCAGGAGAGCAGATATTTTGTAAACTGGTTTTAGGGAATTATCTAAAAGCAAGTAGGATCATCTGTAAGTAGCACTGGAAAAGCTTTCTGTACTGTGACCTTATCTTCATCAGGCAAACATTTTCCTTCATAGAGTCATTTGTGTCTCTCTTTTCTATCAATCAGCACTTTCAAAAAGACCTCAATGGTTTGATTTGTATTACACACTACATAAGCTCTTCCGTATTTCCACATTTAATTACATGTACTGAAGACTCTATACAATGTCTAATCACGGATCCAGACATGCAGGAAAGAACTTCTCCAAGGCTGCATGTATCTGTGGCTCAACTTCCTTGGCATTTGTAGTATTTACTAAAACGCCACTAAAATAAATCTTAACTTAAAAAAAATCCATGTTAAACACCATACTTTTTTCCCAGTTCTCTCTACAGTCAAATCTATAATGGTCTACTTTACTTGTGAAAAAAAACATATCATCTAAATAAGCTTAAAGTGTAATATAATCAATAATGATTTTTACAAGATGAAGTTATCAAACTCATGCACTCACACATTTACTAATGCATTACAAGTTTCAAATGGAAAGCAAAACTCTCACCCATCCTTAGTCTGATCTGCCACTCCAGCCAACAGCTGCACTGTTTTAGGGTTGTGATGTGGATCTGTATGAAGTCCTAGGTATTTCTGCACAAAATCTTCCGGGGTCATGTAATGCTCACCATCTTTCTCAACACTTGCATACTAGAGTAAAAATAAAAAAACCCAAAACCACAGAAACAAAGATTAGATGCCAATTACCAGTGATTACCAAACTAGTATCTTTACTGAACCTAACTTCAAATGGTGCACAGCTGTCTGCATGCGACTGCTCGGAAATTAAAGGACTTGATTTAACCAACAGTATTACTGTACTAGTTTTATACCACCACCAATCAGATTTCCCTGTAGATGAGATACGTTCACATAATGACCATATCTTCTAATTAAAACACAATTACATATTTTCAGAAACTGTCAGGTATTACAACCATGCTGCAGCTTTCCATTTGCTGAAAACACAGCAGATATGTTTTCCTACAACTTCTAGTAGCAGATGTGTTCTGAGTAATTGTTCTTGATAGTTACTATAATTATTTTGGAAAATACACATTATTTCTTTTCCTGTTTTGTGAGGAATAAATTTTCAGATTAATTTTTATCCTGAAACTAACACTTCTAAGTAAAACTTTGCACACAAGCAAATAGGATTTGAGTAGATTAAAAGTTATTTCAGTTTTAATTTTACTAGCACTGAATTTTCAAATAAAAATCACATGCAGATTTCTAATTTTTTTTGTTTTGATTTCCGTTAAAAGTAGTGATTTTTAATTTATTTGTAAAAATCTGTTTTGCTAAGTCCTAGCAAACAAGCAGTCTCTGCAGAAAAAGAAATGGCAATGTCTCCAGATATCTATAGTGCAACATCTCTATTAGTGAATTCAAACTTAAACTAATGGCCTTATCTGTAACTTTTCCACTCTATGCTGCAGTTTCTTGATTCAGTTAACACACCTTTACACAAAAGAGCAACAAAACAGGCCCTTACTCTGCCAGGGACCCACAGGAACTAGAATATTAACAACAGATGTACACACAATACCTGTTAAGGTGTAACACTCCATTATGATAAAGGGAATCATTCCCATGTCTCATACTTGTTTCACAACCAGTTGTCAGGACACACTTTCATAAAGGAGCTTGCACCAGCATCAGCATCTCCTGTATCTTTTCCACAGTACCAGCCCCTCACATAGACTCATCACCTCTCCCTCTTCCACCCTACAGCTGTGATGACTGTTTGTAACACTGCACTGTAAACCAGATTACTGAATTTATACAGAATTAAAACAGATTATTTCCACAAAAATGGGATGACAAAGCAGTGGACAGGAATCCTTTTATGCAGCACTGCTGCCCAACACGACAGCACAATGGAACTGTGGCTTCCTTGAATCAACTCTGAAAGGTTCTCTTCTCAGTTGTATACACAAGTGACTGAAAAATGCATTACGAAGCACAATTCTGCTGCAAGACATGAAATCCAAAAAAAAAAGTTATGTATGAAAGACCATCAAACATGCAGAGTATTGAGCATATCTTCAATAATAATGGAATTCAACTGTATGACAATAGAGTGCGTATCAAAGACAGTCCAAATCTAAACATCACCATCTTTTTTCCTCCAGACACCAGTTAATCTGAGCTTATTACAAATAAATATTTGTTTTACAATAAAAAAAGTTTCTGGGAAGTTTTGTTACAAAGATTTTGAGATAAAAATAATTAACTGACAGATACATTGAACTCCATATGAGAAGGTCATGGTATTTTGGAAGAGCTTGACAGCAAGCCATTTAATTAAGGCCTAACAAAGTAGCCAGGCATGTAAATACATTTGTCCTCAAGTTATCTTTTCACCACAAACTTAAGTCAAGAAACTGTTAACACAAAATAGGTAACTGCAAATTACAACTTAATTTGAATATAAATTGCAACACATCAATTAAATCTGTATTTTCCTCAGTCCTGAACTCTATTCCTTTATAAAACAAAATTCTTACTATACATTTATAGACTGTCTTGGGTAAGCACTTGATGAATTTGCATGAGACTTGTTTTTACACATCATCACATAAAACGAACACACAAACCCCCTACTCTAGTTGTACAATGTAGTGCTAGGTACCACCACACTTCCAGAAATAATGCTTTCTTTTTTAAATTGGTTAGTTTTCAATTTAAAGGGGTTTTCTATCCCAATGACTTCATCTGGGTAGAGAAGAGAGAAGTTTTAAAATAGAAGAGACTTATAGGCACTATTAGCATTACTTCTTCAAAATTAAGCTAAGATATGAGCAAGAAATTCAGGTAACTTTTAAGTGGGGGAAAGTTTCCTGTATTAAAACCAGAAATTTGGTTTTGTTTCTTTCTCCTCCTTGCTGGAACAGGTTACACTTGAATTCAGCAGGCAGGAAATAATTCAACTATATTTCTCAAAGACTGACTGTGTCTTCTCTAAGAAAAAAGAATGAATGTTCAATAAGAAATCTGGTAACTGTTGTTCAACCTAACTCTTTTATCCTTCAGTGATAATTTGTTATCAAATTTGTTCTTTTATGGTTGTTACTGAAGTGAGTGTTTAGCAAACACCTAATTGATGGTGCACAGACATGAAATTTCAATGCGTGCATTTCAGAGTTATAGGACTACAGAGAAATAATAGCCCATCTTTTCATTGCAAGTCAAATTTTAGATTTTTAACAGTTTAAGATACTAAAAAGGAACATATAGCACACTTCAGAAATTCTCAGAGAAAGGTATATATCAAACACCTGCTAAAATACAGCGCAAATGGACAGAGGGCACGTATCACATTAGAAGACATGCCTAACAGAAGGAAATTCAAGCACACTCTCTGTGATTAAGGGGGATGGTGACGAGGCCTGGAGTTCACATCTTCCCTTCTAACCATTTCCCAGGGAAGCCAAATTTAGGAAGGAATGCACGACCTTTAGCTGAAGCTCACTGAACAGGCCGACACTCTCAGCAAAGAGCACAGCAGATCTGACCCTTCATGTGTGCAACATCAGCAATATTTCATAACAAGACTCTCCACAACTTAAGTCTTGGAAAGAATGAATCTCTTTTGATTTTTTTGAAGCTTGCAATTACTTTGACTGATACCCATCAAACAAATCCACAATTTCAAACTCAATTTTAATCAAATATAATGCAAAATAAATATAAACTCTTTCTATGCTCTTTTTCATGCAAACAGCAGATACAAAAGCTCTCCTTGAGTATTTTTCATTCCCCAGAGCATGAAATAATCCACAACTTAATTTGCATATTTCTTAGAAGACAACAAGATAGGACATGGAGAAAACCAAAAAGCTGTTTTAAAACCAAACTGTCTCCTTTCTAGGTCAATAAACATGTACTGTCAGAACGAAAATTTCAGGATCCAGTTGTACACTGTTCTTTCCCTCCACCTTTCTCTGTATGTCCAATATCAAGGACTTCAATTATTTTTTTCCAGAAACAAGAACTTCTACTGACTGGAAGACAAGAATTATAGGAAGTCCACACTTAAAAGTTCAATAGAGTACTCTGACACCTTATTTCACTTTTTTTTCAATCAAACATGCAAAGGTATCTTGAAAAAAATTTGGAAAATTATGTTCTGCAATTGCATTTTTATATTGTATTAATATATATCTTTTAAAATGGTGGGTTTGTATTGTTGATTTTTTAATATGCTGCACCATATTCCTTAGCTATGAAAGCTGAATGCCCTGAAATGAACCTGTGTTGGAAGATTTATTACTAGAAACTAAATGCTGGGCTCTCACAGTTTCATGTCAGCACTCTACGTTTTTGCTCTCCAGCAATGTCACCAGTGTAATCCAGTATGCAAAAGCAAAAATCTACCAAAATTAAGGCTGGGATATAACTTCTCTCTCTCGGACAAAAAAGTCTCTCTGACTACTTGCATTACGTGGAACTNAAGAAGGCATTTTAGTGATTTTGAAATATCAGTGGCCCATCTATGGAGCAAAACCACAGCTGCTGTTCTTATTTCATATGTCTAATTCAACCCTTATTATCAAAGTTATAGGATTGACTGGATTTTCCTGTCTGACTGGGCTTTACTGTAACTAAGGGAATGGAGAAGGCTTCATACTCTTATTTATATATATATATATATATCTTAATTATAAGTCCCTGCAAGGGATAATTATGATGGAATACATAAATCTTGAGAAATCAATTTTAAGTTCTAAAATCATTGCCAGCCGTCCATGCATTTGTAAGAGGAACACATATAAATCCCAGAGACAAAACATACAGAAGGAGGAATGTTTTCTTAATCTTGGAAAGGTGTACTTTAAAAATATCAGTACTGCACAAAATTATTTAATGCTGTAACTTGGAAGTGGTTATCAGGATTTGTGTCACCAGCAGTTTCTCCTGAATGCCTGACAGCCCCTTCAGTACACTGCACCTGCAGAGTGAACTTTCAAGTGTCCCAGCAGCACGACATGTGTTTGATGCCATGGCAAACTGCTGGCAGGGCAAAAAGCAGAAGACTGTCGCTCAAACAACACTAGACAGGTCTTTTTACCTGCAAAAAAATACTCCGTAGTTCGGCGGGATCCGCTCTTTTGGCCGAGTGCACCTGCAAACGCAAGCAAGTCACTGCTTCGCGGGCCGCGCCACCCACAGCGCGGGGACCGGCAATGGGGGGCCCTGCCCCACACGGCCCCGGCCCCGGCCGCGGTGACAGCTGTCAGTGCCGAGCCGGGGCGCCCCGGCCCCACCGACCGGCCCCGCCGCGGCCCCGGCCCCACAGACCGACCCGACCCGACCCGGCCCG
>VXBX01009334.1:0-25852 GCA_013400415.1 Scytalopus superciliaris | reverse complement strand
TTTTTCCTTTTTTTTTATTCTTTCAGGGAGTTTAGATGTTCCACATACAAATTACATGAAGAGGAAAAGATGATGCTACAAAGTAGTACCACTTAAAAAAAAAGACCAAATATAACATGTATTTTTCATGGAATGCAAAAGCAGCCACACACTATCATCTTCAGGGTCCTAATTTCTGATGAGAGCTGCTCTTTTGTTTTTGTTTTGTTTCTTTTTTGTTTATTTTTTTTATTTTACTTTTACTNTTTTTCCTTTTTTTTTATTCTTTCAGGGAGTTTAGATGTTCCACATACAAATTACATGAAGAGGAAAAGATGATGCTACAAAGTAGTACCACTTAAAAAAAAAGACCAAATATAACATGTATTTTTCATGGAATGCAAAAGCAGCCACACACTATCATCTTCAGGGTCCTAATTTCTGATGAGAGCTGCTCTTTTGTTTTTGTTTTGTTTCTTTTTTGTTTATTTTTTTTAATTAACATTTACTCTCTGAATTAAACCTGAGAAGACAAGAGCAACTATTTCCTTTGCTTTTGAGAGCATCAGACTTTTATCTTGTCACTTGGATAATCTTCATTTGCATTTTTCTCTTCAAATAATTCCTTTCTAATATTATCAGAAAAAACGTTTTCTTCATCTCTGCTTTTACTGGAGTAAAGCAACAATGAAGCTGTAGTTCAATATTCCACATGCTTTAAAAGAGAGGCATTGATAGCAATGATACTTCTTACAACATTGCATACTCATGCTAATGTAATACCAACTCATTCAGCATTAAGAATGAGTAACAGATGTTTTGAGCTACTTTTGAGTACCTTGTTAGTGTGGCTGAACTACATCTTTAATGTCAAAGAGTTACAGCCCTTCCAATTCTAGGAGTTTTTTTTTAACTGTAAATACACAGAAAATATTTAGGATCAAGTTTCTCAGTATTTTAAATTGTTTCCCAGAAAATCCTACTTTAAGCTCTAATTTCATCCACTAATAACAAACCATATATTTAATGATGGAAGAACTGTCATAATTGCTCTAGAGCAACTGCTGTAATTCCATAAGCAGGAATAAAATGCTTGTTCAGTAGGTTACTGAATAGGTGCCATTATAGTGAATGTTTTTGTTTTTACATTATCAGAAAAAGCCTTGTTTAATACTAGGCTTTAAAGAAAAGTAAGGCATCAGGAAAAAAAAATCACTAAGTGTTTTGGTAATATTGGTGCAAGTACCAATATAGTATTATTTCAGCTGTTTTGTATCTATACACGCTGATTCTCCAAAATTGCAGCATGAATATAAAAACACATAAACATTTCTTTCCAGTCATCAGTCCATGAAAGTCCTCTACAGGGAAGTGTTCTCACATGCATCTAGGGAAAGAATAACAGAAGGAGAAGGCAACATTGAGTTACATGATCAATGTGCTTATCGTGGGAATAGCCAGCTAGGCAGTGTTCTCAGTGTTCAAGATGGGATTAGAGGTAGAAATATTCAGGAGATACATGTATGAAACATATACGTGTATGCATCTGTGTCAATTTCCCAGTCTTATTCTGATTAGTGATTTGATATCCTCAGATCAAATAACATGCACCTAAATTGTACAAAGATGTCTTTATTTCACTTGTATGCCAGCCTAATGTGGATGGTTTCTTAATTGGAGTTGTCTGTAGTAGAAGAATGCATGAACAGCTACCAGGGTATCCGTGGATAAACAAACCAAAGCTGATGACTTGGTCATGCTCTTTTTTTTCTCCCTCAGTTCGCTTTCCTGAGGATTTGGAGGATGACAACACAACGTTTAATCCAGAGTATAGCCATCAAGTGTTCGGAGATGAGTAAGTTAAAGTTTCCAGCCTCAAATTAATAAGTCCAGAAGGGAAAAGTTGCTTCCAAACTATTAGAAAACAAGAAATTCTGCTATACCAAGTACAGGGGGACTGCCCTGCCCTAGTCCTGCTGGCCACACTATTCCTGGTACAGGCCAGGATGCCATCGGCCTTCTTGGCCACCTGGATACACCACTGGCTCATGTTCAGCCACCTGTTGACCAGCACCCCCAGGGTCTTTTCTGCTGGGCAGCCTTCCAGCTGCTCTTCCCCAGGTCTGTCACACTGCGTGGTGTTGTGGTGACCCAAGTCCAGCAGATCAACTTCCCCCCCACCTTGGTGTTTTCTGCAAATTGACAGAGGGAGCACTTGATCTGTTCATTCAGGTCATTGATAAAGATATTAAACAGGAGTGGCCCAAACAGCCCAGGGGAACACCACTCATGACTGACTGCCAGTTGGATTTCACTCCATTCCCCACCACTCCTTGGGCTTGGCCATCCAGACCATTTTTTACCCCATGAACAGTGCACCTGTCCAAACCATGAGCAGCCAGTTTCTCCAGGAGAGTGCTTTAGAAATGGGGTCAGTGTCTTTACTAAAGTCAAGGTAGAAAAGTATTGTTTCTTTTATTTTGAGTACACTGCCTTAATGAGTATTGTAGGGATGTTAGCCACTCTGTCCCTGGTGCTGAAGTGTCATTTAATGTTTTCAGTAGAGTGATAGTCAGCAATCTGGCCATAGCTCAAAAACAACAGGAAAAAAACCCCAAACTATTAAGGTGTGCATTTCTGTGGACTTCTTGAAGTAGTTATGTTTCTTAATTTCCATTTCCATTTAAAAGCATTCTAAGTACTCTGATTAGTATGAATTACATATATTAAATAAATTGTAATAAATTAGTTATGGTGTTACACATCTACTGCAGCTACTCTGGACAATAATTCTAGTAATGGGAGAACTCTCTGTTAATACAACTAACAAGCAAATTCTTGTTCTGGCACTTACATTTCAAGTTTTAAATTATGAATGTGCTACCATAAAAGAAAAATTCGAGTAAAAAACCATTACCTATGCTTTAAAATAATAAAAAAATTGTCCTGTTACTCTGTGAACATTACTGTTTCCTGCATATTTTTATCAGAAAAGCAGTTCTCTATACTTCATAGAAATACAGGATTTGTGTTCAGGCAATACATACTTTCAAAGTGTAGAAAAGGCTTTTGTATTATACACCTTTTGTTTTTTGCATTTGGTTGGTTCCGGTGACATTGGATAACTAAATAGAAGCTGTCAACCAAAAATTGTCCACCTATTGCCATGTCTGATTATCTGTGTTTTATACAGTGTAAATTGCAGTAGTTTATTCCAGATTATTACACTACAAAGTAATTTTTAATAAACATTGTTGATCAATTAATATAAATGTTAATGAATTTAAGCTATTGAAAAAACTTAAACTCAGTATTAGCTGTTTCAGGTGTTCTCTCCTGAGCTGTTACATGTTACAGTAAGGGCACAGACATTGCCTTACTGAGTTCAGAAATATGTTCTATTTCTCCACTAGAGGAGTAAAATAGTAGAAACAGTATAAGGCATGATATCTCTGTCTGGATAGTGCACATCCAGTTTGGTTCCCATTTCCTATTAGGAAGCTTATTGTACCTTACTGAGAAAGATGGTATGAACTTCAAATGAGATGACAGCACTGTGATGTGAATATTTTGCTGTGTATAGAGTTCCTGATTGTTCTTTTCTCCTTTCTCAGTGAAGTTGCTTTTGGCTACAAGGGACTGAAGATCCTTTTGTACTATATTGCTGGTAACCTGTCAACGTTCTTCCGCATTGAATACACGTCTAAAGTAAATGAAAAGTTTGACTGTGTGGAGGTAAGTGCAGGTCTGCTTTTGTCTTTAACATAACGTTTAAAAGATTTACTTGGGTATGTGCAGGAATTCTAGATTTAGTAGTATCCCACCTAAACATGATTTACCTTAGAGGTAAACAAAAAAAGCTTCCCTTGTTGCTAAGCTAGAAAAAAAGCTTTGGGCTTCACCGATACGTTTTCCCCTTCTTTGGCTCCAGTGCCATCAAAATGTGTCAAACAGTACAGTCAGACATGAGGTGCTAATACCACAGCCTGTTCCACAAAAACCTTCAACTTGGCAAATCTGTATTTTCATGTTAACTGAGTCCAGGAAGAGGACTAGCATTGGTGGGTTTTATGTTGGAGAGAATTCAGTAAGAAGGAAAAGGACATTTCTGTAAGTACTTCATGGGATAGTATACTTGACTATCTTCTTCAATGTGGAGAACAAGTAAGACAGAAAGTAGGTTATAAACTTGTGGACAGGTATCATGTGTGCTTTACATCTCAGAGGAATATGAGATGCAATCATGTGCAGGATTGTTTGGGGTTTAGGTTTTTTTCTGTTTTTCTGAGCTTATAGAACACTTGTAGAAAAGACTTCATTTTTTCTCTCCTACTATCTGTATGCTCTCAGAATATGACTTCAAGCTGTATTTGAGTGACTGATTTGAAATTCATTGGAGTTTATTTAAATACTTGTATAGGGAAGCCTATTGTAAAGGGACAAATACATCAGAATGACTTTGTTAAATGAATTTTAAAGATTTGTCCTTCCTTGTTTTGAAGGTGTGTTAGAATATACTTAGTTCAACGGCAAAAGTGCCTGGACATGTCTGAAATACTTTCAAGGCTAGAGCAACATATCTTTGGAGTGAAAGGTCATGTTCTTCTTAGGAAGGTTCTTGGGAATAAGGGGGAAAGGAAAGCTGTTGGCAATATAGTAAACATATTAAAATCAAATGGTCCAACCTTTCACCAGTATAATTTCAAAATTGTGTCACAACAGGAATCCACACCTATAGCGCCTTTTTACTCACAGTCTATTTTCTGTATAGTTGGCAAACCCACTTTACTTTTCTGGAGGTACAGGCAAGGTAAACGAGGTCTGTCTTGCCGTAAACACACTGCAACTTTTTTTGATTACCCAGAATGGTTGCTTTTTTCAAACCCTGTTTCCTATACTGAATTATTCCTCCAATTGCTTAAGGGGTTAAGAGATGAGGACAATAAAGAAGGTCTTTTTGAGTGAGGCTTCTGTACGCGTTCCAGAGCATTTACAGGTTTTGACAGAATGGGAAGAATGTGATTGTTTACCCTGTGCTTTCCTTGGCATTACTTACACTGTACATACAAATAGGCTGTTCATATTGCTATATCTAAACCTATGTAGAAAAAAAAGAGCTGTAATCAATCTTGTTCTGCATTTGTATTTGCCATCAGTTTAACCACCTCAAGATACGAATCCATTTGCAGAGATTAAAACATAAGCTGTCATTAAAGCAGGATGTTAATTTGAATGCATATTAACATTTATTTTGCAAAGTTAACTGTTTGTTTGCTGATCTCTGCTCCCTGAGGATAATTAAGCTGCAGACTATCCACCATGTGTGACAGGTAATCTTTTGTGCTGTGAATAGATAGTGTTCAGGAAAGGACACTAGTTTCTCCCTTGAACATAACTGATTGCGAGTAAGAGGTTGATTTTAATGCTCTGCACAGTTACTCACAGCTTAGTATTTTGTATCTAAATATCCATACAAGCCCATTCAACAGCAGGTGGTTTTATTCTATGATACTAAGTTTGGTTTGCTAAAGCAGCTGCTGCTATCTCTTCCAGAGACCGACAGAAATACTTATCCCAATACCAATATTTTTTTCTCCAAGATATTTTTGAACATGACAGAAATACAGTCCTGAAATACCAAGAGCCAGAAGTCCAGTCATATCTATGCATCCTAACATGGTTTAGGTCCATCCTTAAGGAGATGATATTGAGGAAGGCTCAACAAAGTATGATCATGTTTTCAAGAGAAGCTGCCACTTCATTTAATGAATACAGGCAGAATTTTCCCTTGGATGGAGTTGTTTCTTTCAAATATCTGAAGAGAAGCTGCTTTTTTCTAGTGTAAATATTAATAGCATTGACCTCTGAATCGCTGCTTTGAGATTTGCAGCTGTTCCAGTATTTTTCTTTTCATCTGCATTTTATGATGGAGTGGGGGGAAAGATTTTTCACTAAACTCTTTATATCTTGCTTTGCAGCTAGTCTGTACATTTGCTTTATACAAAAGTTAATGGAAGTGTTT
Organism: Scytalopus superciliaris; assembly: GCA_013400415.1. Classification (NCBI taxonomy): domain Eukaryota; kingdom Metazoa; phylum Chordata; class Aves; order Passeriformes; family Rhinocryptidae; genus Scytalopus; species Scytalopus superciliaris. The sequence goes on along the minus strand of VXBX01009334.1, from coordinate 19,851 downwards.
ATTTTAATATTTGGCTTGTTTTTCTTTTTTTTTAATGTAATACTGCTGATCACTCCATGCATATCATTATTAGAGAAATTCAGCTGTTAAATATGCTTATATAATTATTTTAAATTAAGTCACTTTGAAACAGCATCTACATGGTATACAAATGTCATAGCTGCCTGCTAGTACAAGAATAATCTCTATACTAAAATTATCAGAGTCAAATGCAATGTACAAAGACATTACCCATTTAAGCAGTCCTACTACAAATCAAATGTATTTACAAGCCTATTCCAAATTCCCTGTTATCACCTCACGTAATTCTGATTATACAGGTAATACATTACAGGCAGTGCTTCCATGAACCAAAAGCTCAACAGTTCTGGGCTGGTTTATTTTGGGGTTTTGCATGCTTCGTTGTAAGTGGCTTTGCCTATGTTAAACACTGTAGTAGTCAGCAGGATTGTCTTTCTGAAGAGAAGCTTGTGTGTTCATTGTGTGGATCTCTTCCTATTGGTAAGATGTGAGTGCCTTGCTCTGATAAAAGAAATTATAACCTCTCAACGATATCGAAGAAATACACAAGGGAAGGCAGTAAACACATTTGGTAGGTCCTTGGATTATGAGCACCTCAGAGGAGGTTGGAAAAGCCCTACTAAGTAATGAATGTTTCTGTTAAAGATTGCAGATATTAATGAAAAAAGTTACTTTTTATGTTGTTATGTCAAGATTCCAGTATTCTAGGACTAAAAATTGGATCACTTAAACTTCTGCCACTGCTCTAACTGAGGATTCTGGGGTTTGCTCTGTAAGAGAGAGAAGTCCTGTTAACCCTAAAAGTAACTACAGACTGTATTTTCTTAAATTATGTCAGATCCTGTTTCAAGGGGAGAGAATTTTTAGGAGTCAATAAGTGACATGTTGCAATCACATGGAACCAAGGAGTATTATCTAGCGCTTTATCTGCAAAGCCTCTGTCATTTTTAATTCTTCCTATTTTATTGAAAATAAGTTTTTTCTCTGGTGGCAGCCAGTGATGGATGCATTATCTTACAGGCTTTTAGCAGGTGAAAGTTTGGCTTCCTTCTTTCCACTAACAACGGAACTTAAAAATGTGAGGGAGAGAAAAATTAAACATTATTTATATCTAGTACTTCATACTGTATATTCACCTTTTTCAGGTAGTTTCCTCCTAGTCTGAGATACGAACTGATGCTTTGAAGTATTGTTTTAATTGTAGATTGTTTTTTACATGCCTATTTCAGCTATATAAAATGAGTCACTATGGATTCTTAGTTGTGGTTTCCTACAGCTCTGTAAGCAGTGCAGACTTAAGATCTGTGTAAACAATGCATTTGCACAGCTTAAAAAAAAAAAGGCATTTTTAAAATGTATTCCGTATCGATACATTTTTTTAATGTAATTCATTCTAAAAAAATGGCTGATTTTGTCTCACGCACTTACATCAGTAAGCGTAAAGAAAACATGGTTTAGTTAATGCTGCTCTATGAAGAATAGTAAAGGCTCCAGTAAATTATCTTTGTTTTGAGAATGAAATGGATGTTAAGACTGTACATGTTTTAACTTGGTTCTTAGAGCAAGTATTGTAGAGCTGTATTTTAACTGCTTAATAGCTCTCTCTCCAAATATAAATATAAATGTTGGTAGTACCAAACCATTAAGAATAAAACTTGTTTGTACTGAACTAAATCCATCTTTCTCTACAATAAAAATGTAACTGAATGATAGTGCTATTCATTTGCAGGTGCATTGCTTCTACTTAAGGGCCTATGGTTGAAAGGACAGGAATTAGTAGCATGTTGTATTAGCCTTTTGTAGTGCATTTTGTTCTAAGCGTCTTAATTTCCCTGTTTTGAATGCTAAGTAGCAAGGGTCTTGGTTTTGAACTAATACCCATCATGCATGTAAACGGTGTGAAAGAGCTGCTTAGTAAGTTAACACAAAGTGTTCTTGTGTCCGTCCTTGTGGAAATAGATACAATACAAACATTACAGCTGAACTCACGGCAAACTCCATTAAGTAAAAACCTGGATTCATTGTCTAGAGGAAAGTTTGAATTGAATGTAAGCTCATTTTGTTGAATGTAATGTCAGGCTTTTAGGGGTTGTATTGAGGAGTACGGTTTTGTTAAGTCGAGACCAATTCATTAAGTTTTATTGCCTGGTGAGAAGCAGTAATACGTTATTGTGAAACTTCATCAAATATTCATGGTTAAAAAGAAGTAGTAAATGTATTCAATCAAGTGGTCTTCTGGGGGTCTGAAAAGGATTATGAAGTCTGCTCAGCTGATGGTCTCTAACTTTCACTTTGGTTATCTGAAAAGAATCTCTGAATTAAATTTTGGTGTCAGAATATTTTATCTTCCACAGTATGCTGGACTACAGGTCAGATTTGCTGACAGTATTCTTAAATCGTACTATTTTAGGTCAAACTTTGTTTTCAAAACTGTCTTTTATTAGAATATGGGATGTGTTTGTCTGAGTTTGTGATGTGTTTTGCAGCTGATCCTATAGATAGGCATTTCAAGCAGGAGGACATAAGAATGCAAGAGTGTGCTAGCTGTCACTTTCCTGTTTGGGAGCTACCACTTTTGATCTTTGTCCCTTCTTCTCCACTTAGATCTGCATCACCTAATACCTCTTGCAAGCTGCTTGTTTGGAAACCTGAGTTCTAACAGGCTGTGTAGCATAGCATAGTGTTGGAGAATTGCTGTCTGGAAAGCCTTAGCATCTGAATGTGCTGCACTTACAGAATAGCTATAAACACTTAGACATACTTGGACAGATGTAGCAGTCTCTAAACATAATAATATTCATGAACTTATGCTGTAATCAAGAGCTTTTTGATGCTTACAGTGGCAGGATTGTGACTTTTCCAGTCTCACCAGAGCAGCTCCTTTACTTGCTGGAAGGTCACTACTGAACAACAGGAATGCTTCTCTTGTCTTTTCTTTTTTTTTTTTTTTAGTCACTGCTAGGCCATATCATCTCTCATATATTCAGTTCTTATAGCACAATAATGAAATCAGTGCTGTTTTTTTCTCATCTTCCACTGATCCTGCCCCTTTTTGTAATCTTCAGGCAGATGATGTTGAAAGTAAAATTAGAGAAATCATTCCGCCTGGTTTTTGCACAAACACAGATGACTTTGTGTCTCTGCTGGAGAAGGAGGTCAACTTCAAGCCCTTTGGAATGCTGCTACATACATATTCTATCCATAATGAAGAAGCTGGTGAAGATATAACATACCAGATATACAAGGTATGAAAAATAAAGTTAAACTTCTGCTTTTGAGCAATCAAATGCAATTTTATTTTGCAGGAGTGCACTTTCTGTAATGATTCAACTATAGTATATAAATGCTATCATTTTGTCCATTTATTAATCATTGTAAACATGCTTTTTTACATCTGAGAATTTAATTAGGTTTTGCATATTTTTTTTTTCCCCTTACATCTGCGATAGGTTTCACCTGACTTCTCCTGGCTTTTTCCCTAGGCTGACATGGCATGTCCAGGCTTTCGAGAATATCATGAAAGGCTTCAGACGTTCTTGATGTGGTTTATTGAAACTGCTAGCTTTATTGATGTAGATGATGAAAGATGGAACTACTTTCTAGTGTAAGTACAGTTCTAAAGCAACAGTGGACCTTATTACCTCCACAAAGCCTGCATTTTAATTGTGGCTGGCCAATTATTGGAGCAGTATAATGATATTTTTCCCAGGAAAGAAAAACCATTGTTTATGAGGCTTGAGTTTTCCTCCATTATGCTTTGGGAAAGCTTGAGAATAGAGCTGAATTAAATGCTGTTGTCCGTTAGAGCCCTGAATGTAGGCTTAAACAGTAAAATGAGCTTTGCCTGTGTTTTCTTTTACTTGCCACCTATTCATCTTTATAATAGGCAAGTGCACTGAAGTGCTGTAAAGAGGTCTGATTTATCCAAGTTGCTGCACACCAATTAAGTGAATTGTACATTCAGAACATAGCAGGTGTACCCATTGGGCCCTCACAGAGTAGCTTGCTGACACTGAAAATTCAGTTGGAGAATGGAAAAGAAAATGGACACTGCATGGGAGCGCGACTGTAATTGACCTGCTTGGCTTTCTGTTTTATCTGCAGATTTGAGAAGTATAATAAGGATGGAGCTACGCTCTTTGCGACCGTAGGCTACATGACAGTCTATAATTACTATGTGTACCCAGACAAAACCCGGCCACGTGTAAGGTAATTGGTGGTGTAACTCGTGCCTTGCCTTTTATTTCAGAAGAGGGAACTGCTGAAGTTCCCAATACTTGTTTATAATGGTGTTGATTTGTTTAAAAAAATCCCCATTATTAGCTGTCTATGCACTGATTTATTTCATTGTTTCCTTCTTGAAGCGGAGGGAATCTCAAACAAGTTTTGAATATTTAACAATTTTAAGACTCCATTAAAAATTACATTTTAACATTAAGGTTGCTACACATACTTTGGTCTAAAATGAAATACCATTTTGTTTTTAAGACTTTACATTATGTTTACAAATGCATAATTTAAACTGAAAATGCATTCCTTTGTCTGTAGCCAGATGCTGATCTTGCCACCATTCCAAGGAGAAGGCCATGGTGCTCAGCTGCTTGAAACAGTTCATAGATACTATATGTCTTCTCCTACAGTACTTGATATAACAGGTTTGTGTTAAATGTTTAATAAGCAACTTGTAGCATTCACAGGTTCTTAGCCCACAGGTTAACTTTTAAGTTCATTTGTCAGATTTAAACAGCCTTTTGAAGATCCAACTTCGCTCAGTTCAGCATTAATAGTACCCTGGTTTACAGAAGAAGTGTATATAATGTAGCTCCTTAAATACTTTGCTTAGAGAACAGCACACCAGGAAATTTCCATCCCTAGCACGAACAGATTACCAGCTAATTAGCCATTTTATTGTGAGATACACAGCTGAGTTTGCCAAGAGATCAAGCTTTGTCAAATTCCTTATTCAACTTACTCCTGTTAGCCAAAACTCAAACTTGAGGAGGGACACAACACATCTAACTAAAGTTGTGTATTAGTGTGCAAGATGAAATTTTACAGACAGTAGAAGTCTCCAGAAGTGTATCTTGGTGACTGAAGGCATCTCTGATACTAGGTTTATACACAGATACCTAAAATTATAAGATTATTGAGGAAATGGCAGACGGGATAAAGGGTCCACATGCGTAACAAAAATAACATTAAAAATTGCCACAAGCATGGCATCTGTCCAGTGGTTCCAAGTTAAGTATAGGAAGAAATTTAGTTCAAACACAAGTTGACCATTCAATTCTGTGTGCAGTCTCATCTTTGTGAGAAATAACTCTCCATTCTAATTAAAACACAATAGATTGCTTGATTTCATTGCAATTTCATTGCATTGTTGCAGGATAGTCCTAACAAAAAGTAATCCACCTCAAAACTAAAGGAAGACACAGGTGGGATACAACCTGGTTGGCAATAAACTCAACAATGCTAGTTCATAGCAAAATGAGTGTTGGAAGGAAACATGGCCCTGCTGCATATTTGTGATGAGACTGTCTAAAAAAGCAAAGAAGAAAGAAATATATTCACAATGTTGTTCATAGATAGGAACAATGTATATAGGACCATGTTTATGTTAGCTGAGGCTAGTTTTCAAGTTTGATGTTTTTTTCCTAAAAGAACAACTTTATATATATATATATAGCTACTTTATATATATATATATAGCTATGCTATAATTTTAAGCAAAATGGAAGTAACTTGAAATTGTGATCAGCTTTTGCTTAGGTCCTTCCAGCTTTTAATTCGGGATAATCTTGTCCTTTGGATCCTTCTACCTTTTCCTGTCTTCCTTGCTAACAAAGCCTCTAACTCATGATTGATACATGTCTTCAGCTAGTTTACTTGTATATAGTAGGATATTTTCACTAGTCTTTTTCCACATAATTTGTTTGTTCTAGGGGTTCTACCACTCTATCAAATATAGAATAGATGGAAGATTTAAGATAAAAGACTTATATACAGAGTAGTCTTCTGAAGGAGTTAAATGGGATCAAACATGTATGTTGTCAGTTTCTTATAAAATCATATATAATACTGTACAGTACTGCATACACAAAATATTATGAGTTTCTCGTTCTGTGACCTGCTTGATGTCTGCTGTCAAACACCTAAACCTTTGATAGCAGTACTTAAAATTAATGAAGCACAGTTGTTTACATCACAGAGTTTTCTGAGTTGAAAGGGACCCACAAGGATCAGAGAGTCCCACCTCTTAAGTGAATGGCCCATAGGGGAATCAAGCCCACAGCGTTGGTGTTACACTGATGAATACTACATCTGCTTTTGTTTTCCATAGTTCTTTGTAATTGCATCCCAGAGATGAGAAAACAAGTAATGCTGATAGGTTTTTTTTATTCTTTCTAGCTGAAGATCCATCTGAGAACTATGTGAAGCTAAGAGACTTTGTTCTTGTAAAGCTCTGTCAAGATTTGCTTTGCTTTTCCCCAGTAAAGTTAATGCAAGGTTTCAGTCAAGAAATGGTGACGGAAGCTCAACAAAAATTGAAAATAAATAAGGTATTAAATCAGAACAGTTGTAGTTGGATATGTTCTTATCAAATTAATAGAATAATAATTTAAACTTAGAGATGGAGACATGGAATTCACACTCTGGCTTATTTTGACAGTTTTTTTAGGATGTATCTGGAGATACCTAGCTAGTGGTTTTAGATAAATGCCTTTTTTACTTAAAAATTCTGTTATTGTAATAGAATTTGACATGGTTTTGATTTCTTTCAAGTGTATTTACGTAAACAATAAGTGATGCTTTGGGAATGCAGACCTCTGCTACTGAGGTAACTCTAAACACTTGGAGAACTAAACAGTTAAATTGAAAATTAAATTTGCTGGTAATCTCAGTAAGTTATTGAACTCATTCATGAGTATTGTAGTGAAATGGCAGAGTTGCTTAATAAAAAATGTATTCGAATGTGGTTTAGTGAAAACAGGCTTGAGGAAGGGGGAGTGTCAAGCCATATTCAAATGTGAAAATGGTTTAACTTGTATACAGAAACTACATCAGCAGCCTTCTATATGTTAAAATTGAAAGGATAAATGTTCAGTTTGGGTTTTTTAACAGTATAGAAACATATGGTAGTGTAGCAAACAAACCACCTTATTTATACTTGGTCTTAAATTCTGCTTTCATACAGATGCAACAGTCAATACTAATATAGAAACAAACGTGGGGTTTTTTTCTCCTCAGATGTCATACTATCTGATCCTGGTACCAAAAGCACTTCAGTTTTTCCATTTACTAATAAATTTTCTTCCCTAGTAAACAGAAAATTTTAAATATTTTTGTTTAATTTTCATATTTAGACCTTACAGGGGCCTTCTGAGGGGCAGTAGGTCTATGGAGATTATTAAAGTAGCAAAGTAGATACTGTTTGATATTGTTTAATGTCACTCTAGTTCCAATCCTTCAATTCTTTGAAGTATTTTTGGCCTCTGGCTTCTGGACTTTCTGCTGTTTGTTAACAGCAGGTCCTTGAGGCACCTCTGCAGCTGGTGTGACACTTTGAGAGACCAGACACTGGCTGCATGGAAGAAAATTGTTTTCAAGTAACAAGACAAATGTTTATTCCTTTAACTCAGCAGATAGGAGGATAGATGTGACAGAGGCTTTCCCCATGGCTCTGAGTGTCTTCTGATAAGTTGAGAAATTACTCTAATATCTCTCCACTTTGAGTTCTGTTGAGTGAGCTCTTTATTCAGACATGGTTTTTATTGTCCTTTCTGTTCATCAGCAACACACAAGACGAGTGTATGAAATTCTGCGATTGCGTGCCACAAATATGGGTGATGCGGAACAGTCCAGGAGCTACCGGTTGGACGTTAAAAGACGACTGATTGGCCCCTATAAGGTGTATATGACTTAAGTATCATTTAATACTTTTCTCAAGGCTAATTATACTTGATTTTGCTTTCATTTCCATAAATGTAGTTGATGCCAATTATGTTGCCAATCAACTACTATTAGTTATGCAGTGTTCAACTGGCACGTGTACAGATGAAGAGAATGTTCATATGTTGCAGTGCTGAAGATCCTGCGTTTAGCTCCTGACTGTTTCCTGCCCAGTTCCAGCAGGAGGTTACTATTAAACTTATGCTATCTAGCTACAAGTGGCATTGTACCCAGGCAGGTTTAAGAGGAAAAAAATTGACAATTTCTCGAAAAGGTTAAAAATATCTCTTAAATAGACAAGCCAAAATTTTGAGGAGAGGTAAACGCTGTAATAAGTTTATACTGCAGACTAGCTATAGTTTAGATTCCTGTTTTACTTGTTCGGTAGGTCTGAAATAAACAGCTTGGTAGAAGTGATCAACATAGAACTCCATGCAGATAGAATAAAAATAATTTCAGCAGTAAAATTCAAGCAAGTACTAAACTTTGTACTAAGTTATTTTCTTAGCCCTTATTAATAATGCATTGCAGGATCTTCAATATAGTTGGTCTGTGTTGCATAAACTGACCCTTTGAGAGAGAGATTTAAAAAATTCCAGTTGCTAATGACATCAGTCTTTGACTCTTGATAGGAAAAGACCACAAATAGATCTAGGTTTATTGCTATAGCTAGCACATTAGCTACTCATCAATTAAGTAGTTGCTAAGCAAACCAAAGTTCTGTTAAAAAAAAAGAGTATGATGAGTACCTTGATTAGATTGCAAGTCTTTCTAAAGCAGCACTTACCCTGTTGTACCAAAATAGCAAAACTTTGATTGTAGTTATGTTGGGCTTTGCAGAAATGAAAGCCCAGCACTGGATTAAATACTTGTCTGATCTGGAGATAACGCCATGTCATGCTGAGTGGCAGGACTTTAATCAATACACTTTTGCTTTCATGAGTGTCTTGTCTCATTTGCTAAATTTCATTCGGTGTCCACTACAAATAAGGTGATTTTTCAGCAAACAGTACTATTACATTGGATTCATTCACTCAGCACTGACGTCCTACGGAGGAAATCCAAAATTCTGTAAGCAATTTCCATTCTGGTGCTTCTGGCAGGTGTTTCCACTTCAGTCTTTACATGCAATAAATGCATGGATAATAACTTTGTATTGCTAGTTATGCAATATTGCTGCTTTAGAATATTGCATTTTTAATTTTTCTGTTATTTGGATGAGGATTCAAGGGAATCCTTAAAAGCAGCAAACACCTTTTTCCCTGATTTTAGGTTCCATGTTCTGGAATAGTCATCTTGTTTATGATAGTTCTACCTAGTAAACAGCTTACTCATATACTCATTTTAAACAATTTCCAATAGATTTTAGTCACAGTGCTGTTTTCAAAAACTTTTCAGAAATTAAACTTGTAATACAGAGAAGGTAATTTGGGGGGGTGGAAGCAAACTTTAATAAACAATCAGGAATATTACTGCATATCTGGTATCATTTTATTATGTGAAGCATATGATAGCTTCATTTGAATAGTGCTGTACAGATGTAGAATTAAATTGTCACTACCTTAGTTTAATAAAAACGGTGTTGCATCTTACAGCTATTTCCTGGCTAACAGTAGAAGTGATAAAACTATATGCACAAACTTCAGGGAAAAAACATGCCATACATCTATTCCCATTAAAGTATTCACATTAACAAGATTGCTTAAAATACTGAGACTGTTATGTATATGGTATCACTAGATTGGAATGACTGATACAGAAGGTTATGTTGCTCTCTGTATAAGTGGTATTAATACAGGAAATTAAGATATGTTATATTAGTGAACAGGGCATCACTCTAAGGTAGTTAGAGAATGAGCAGCTTGTGAAATTTCAGTTTCACTGTGGCTCCTCCATTTTTTAAGAACTCTGCTTTTGATGCTTATTAGTGGCCTGTGCTGGTAGACATGTCTCCTTGATCATGTCTTTGTTCTTCATATCATCCCTGTTGGAATACCACTGCTGTGCTGATACTTTGTTTGGGTTTGCTACTTCAACAGAATATACTTTTCTGCCCAGCTCAATAACTTGCTCCCAAAGAATCCTCTTGAAACTGCTCAGGTAAAATGTTACTGATGACAGTTTTCAGAGTCTTGTGTACCCAGATATGCTGGTAGTATATTGGGAGGAAAATGGATGTTGAAACAACTGGTTATCTGAAACATGCAAAGGGAGCTTGCTTTTTACCTGGAATCTGGAACTGGCCTAATGCTACAGTATCAGATGTAATTTAAAGCTGACACATTTTTTTCAGAGCTAATACAATCTAAACAGATATTCCTGTTAATTAAGCAGACTTTGAATTAATTCTAGAATAAGAAGGTTTTGGTTTTTCTACGGACAGAAGCTTGGTCAGAAGGTACTCATCTGTGTTTTGATTTGGGCAATTCATCACATGTTTTGAGTATCCTACTCACTTTGACTAGATAGAGCTATGTGAATCTAAAACTTGAACATCTATGCTGCTTTTGACATCCTTTCTGCAAGGAAGGGTTTCCTGATTATTAGCCAGAAATGTGCCTGGAGGCCTCATGAGGCCTTAAATAGAGAACCTCTTTTTCTGAACTGCATTTTGCTAATCTCTGGGAGATTGTAAAAGTTTTTCTAATCTTACTCATTTGCAGTTTACTGTGGTCCCCACTCCTCCCTCCTGACCCTGAGCATCAACCACAGAAAGAAATCAAATATTCCATTGAGGGATAAGTGTAAAATTAGAGTACTGAAGAAGTTTGATTTTGAGACTGATGGTAGAAGTAGTTTGGTAAAATTTTGTTGTTTCAGTAAACTCTGATTCCATAGGCATTACAAAGATGTATTAATAAATTGCCAGGCATACATAATGCCTTTTTTTTAGTAGTATATTGAATGACATTCTGCTTTTACAAAGCAAGAGAAGACTGAAGAATGGAAAGCGCCTAAAGAACTAAGGAGTTCAGAACTAGGTATCAGCTGTATAAAAGTATACCTGGGAAAAAGGAAATAAAAAAGTGTTTTGAGGTGTTTTTAAGAAAGAGGTAAAAATATCTCATATGTGACACAGCAAGAACTCATCTTGCTGTAGAACTATGTTTATGCTTGTAAATAATCTTATTGCATTTCAATGTTATTTCTAGTCCCTGTCAATTGTTACTGGAATAATGTGTAAGAATTTGTGAAACTTTTTATGTGTACAGGAGGCTTAAAATTAATTTTTTATAGTTATGGGGAAATTAGTTGGCTAAACAGCCACATAATGGGCCACCAGTGTGACTAATGTCAGTGTAGATCTAAATACCCTAATCATTTTTCTACAGTCAAGTTTTCCATGCCATGCATCTTCAGTAGTCGGTGTACTGTTAGACCTAATCTGGTTAAGGAAAAGAAATGGAAACCATTTTTCACTTCACTAGTTCATTGGTAATAATACAGCAACTATGACTCTCTAACAGAACAGACATACTAATCAAATACTGTTACTGCTTTTTTTTAGATTAGGGACATCTTAAAGAACTAGATACTGAAATTGAATAAGTGTTAATTAAATGCTGTATCCTTGATAATTATTGGTTATGTTCAAACTACTATTTGTTTGATTGCTTAGAAAAAACAAAGAGAACTTGCCAAGATGAGGAGGTGTCTAAGACCAGAGGAGATGACTAATCAGTTGAACCAAATAGACCTAAACATGCAGCGTGAACAGTTAGAAGAGAGCTTCCAACAGCTTGTTTCAGATTACCGAAGAGTCCTAGAACGACTTGCACAAGCGTGAGGATCCTGCCTGTACAGGAAACTTGCAGATTTCTGTACAGTGTTGTAAAGCACATCCTTAATTGCCACTTAACTGCAAAAAAATCTCATGTGACGTTTTAATCACATTAAAGGTGACTTGTGTTTCTGTGCATTTTGAATATTTTCTATTTTTGTGTTGTAGATCTAAAAATGTTGTACTTTAGGTTCGGGGGCACTTCTTGATGAAATAAACAATGTAGATTCTCAAATATGGTGTCACTTCAATTGTATGAACTTTCTTCTACTCTTCTGTTTTGCATCAAGACTTAATAGTAAGTTAATATATGAATGTAAGCAATCTCCTGAATTTCTCCTAACTTGATTCTCCTCAGGCTGTTCTACTTGGATCCTGCTGTATGGCATAGGGCCTGTGCACTCTTGGATTTAATGTCATATGAGCAGGTGACAAGGTTGATTCTGTGGTCTTACCTGTGTGCTTCCTGAGTACAGGCTCTTCATTCACCCTTTCTAAAAGTGGATCCTGCTGCCATAAACTAACAGACCCATCCTACTTAACTTCTAAAGTGCCTTGAGCAGTCTTTTAAAAACTCCCAAGTTTACAGGTTCATGATTTTCAGGAAAATACCTCAAGTTGGGGAAACCAGCCAAGACTTTGTAAGGACTCCAACAGCCCTGCTACTAGTGGAAGAAACATAAATCTGTAGGAAGCAAGTGCCTTTATATAGCTGCTTGATTCTATTCTGCTAGCTATTACTTCTCAGACTTGAGGTTAATTCTTAAATATCTTGTCTGTCTTCCCTCAAAGGAGTAAGTTATGTTATCTTTTGTGGTAGTTCAGACTTTAGAGGACTTAATCAGAAAAAGGATCATTGAAATTTATTAATCATGTTTTATGGTCCAGCTTTCAAAACTGGAGTTTGTAGATTGACAGTTCTCTACTACCATCTGTTGTCATGTGGAGAAAGTGTAATGTTTTCCAAATGTTTAGAACTTGGTTTTGTATTTTCTATTAAGTTCTTTATAGAAATTTTTTCTGGATTAGGATATCTTGTCTATATGTCTCTCATATGTAGTATCCAAATCTATTATACTAGTCAATGGAAACAATTGCTAGAAGACTTTTCATGGTTGTAGTAGTAAGCCTGAGGCTAAGTTGGGAGACTTGGAGGGTTGGTGAGGAGTTTTTGGCTTTGGTAGATTGATTTTGGTTTCTTGCTGAACACGTTCAGACGTTGGTGACAAGCCAGAAGGGGGAAAGCACAAGAATTGTGATTAAATTTGGTTCCTGCGTAGAGGTCTGGGATACTTCTGGTGCTTCTGGGGAAGTCTGCACTAACACTTCCTGAGCTGTTGCATTACTGAGGCTGAAGCCACTCACAAAGAAGCTTAAGCCATTTAAGAAACTAGGACTGACAAGAAGAAACATTGCCTAGTGGGCAGTTTGCCCTCTTAGAAATTACTGAGCCAAAAGCCTAACATTGCTTTCCTTATTCACAATTTCCTTTTCACTAGTCACAAATAGTGAAACTTCTCTCATGCAGTGATGAGAGCAGGTTTATCTTTTCATAACCTATCACAATTTTTTTCCCCTTTTATGGTGACAACAGTTGAAAGAGGTGAGCTAGTGCTTCCAGTTCCTTTAGGGGGTGAAGGTGCAGTCTTAGGCCAAGGACGGTTTCTCATTCCAGTACGGTTTCAGGAGCATTCTAAGTCATTGGAATAGGCCTGTGGACAGTGAAACTTATGACCTGATTTACAGGATCTATTTTGTTACTAATTCTCAGCATGGAAAATAGAAATAAATGGCCTCATAGAGGTCTAGAAACTTTGAATCCTTCCATCCTACAGCAGACTACAGCCTCTGCAGCTTTGCTGCCAGGAAAGGCCATGTGAATACTCCCTAATCCATTACAGTTAATTAAGCCAATTACCTGAAGCAATCTTCATCAGCAAATTGAACTAGCCCTGCTGACTTTGCCTGAAGTGGTCTTAACTGTCTGTACTATCCCCTGGCAAAGAAAGAGGCAATAATCCCGTTTGACAGCTAGAAAACAGTGATGGCTCCTCTGGCACTGCTTGGGGAGTGTATGCCAGCTTAGTTCAGTGGGCTTCTAGGGTGCGTCTGTTCAAACTAACATTTTAGAGACTATGCATTAATGGTAAAATCAACTAAATACCCAGATTTCAGGATGCTGCTACACGAAGTCTTAGCTTGCAGGTCTGGGTATTTTGTTCCACGGTTTTCAAGAGGATAACAAAGTTCACCTTCAAGTGAACTGCAGGGTTCTTGTCTCTGAAGTACACACAGCAGCAACTCCAGCTGTTCAGCGAGTCATATTTATGAAATAAAGAAGTTTAATACTGTTTATAAAAGTTTACTAAGTTTTGTGTAATGTTTGTATTTCTGTATTAACGTAATTAAGAGCAGGGACCTCCTGTCGTATTTAAACAAATACTTTGTAGTGCAGTATGGAAGATAGCACAGATGCCACTAGTGGTGTCTGACTTTTGCATGCTGAGAGAGGACCTGTGAACTAATAACCACTGTATGGAATTGCAAGTAGATACTGGAAGGGTTCAATTTTGTGGATTTGCGAGCTGACAAATTAACACTGAGGCTTAGTAGCAACTTCTTCACTCTACATTTTAGGAGTATAAGAACTGCATAGCTGAAGCTGCATGCTATTAGAGCCCTCTCCTACTCTGGGCACAATATGACACTAAAGTAATCCTGGATTAGAAATATTTTTGTTCAAATGTTTAATCTGTTATCCTAGGTTTCTTAAGCTGCTATTGTTCTTCTTTTGAGTTATTACATATTATAACAGGAACTTAGAGGGAACAGTAATAATAGGTTTATTAATAATAGGTTTATGTGATTTAATTGACTTTTTTTGTGCATTTTGGTTAAATCCAGATTCTTCAGTCACTTCACTCAAACTTCAAGTGAAACTTTGCACAACATACTGATAAAGCACTTAAGAGAGGTTTTTTTGTATTTGATTATTCTTTTCAGAATGTACATAAAGATTTGTAAGTGTATTTAAAGTTTTTCAGTGTAGATGCTGGTGGCATCAGAATGCTGGTTTGCCCTTCCATCCCTTACAAATCCAGTCACAGCATCAGTAAATGTACTTCAAGAAAATGCAGTAGGGTATCTGAAATGATGAGTTTAGTTCAATTGGAAGACGCAAGTTTTCTTTCCATGTAAAGCTGTTGTAACTGCGCTAATCCAAGTTTTTGTCCTAAGAGGCAAAAAAAGCTCTGAGAAAAAGTTACCTACTGCAAGGAAACAACTTCTACCTCAACAACTAGTAGTCTCAAGAAATACAACAGAATGCCTATGGCTTCAGAACTGAGAAAGCTACCAGAAGCTGCAGGCTTTGAAGGGCACTAACTGCAGTAGTTGGGGGAATAAAGGTCTGTGTGTTGCTGACAGAGTGTCTTGGGCAGTAAGTGTCTGTGCCTCCCATGAACTAACACACAAAGCTGCTATGTGGCAGTTTAGGCAATTCAAGACTGACCCATTGTCTCTCTGTGCAATGTCAGCAGGAGGGTAAGCAGCCCATAATGTCTGTATGAAGGATTTGTGTCTACTTATATAGATTTTTTCAATTCCTTTTTTGCCTCTCACTGAGACTTTGCTGCTCTTTATGCTTTTCCTTTACCATATTTTATGACTGTCAGACACTAGAAAGCTTGAAAACTCTCATGTTGCATATTTTGCCATTTTACCTTTCCTTGCAGTTCTGACCTGATTTCTTCAGTATCAGATTCATAAGCCTGTCACCTAAAACCTCGGAATTTCAGCTTTCAAATTGAAAATTGTTATTCTCTGATGCTACTGCTTTGTGAAACATTGCTTGCTAGGGTAATTTGGAGTTGAAGTTGAAAAAAGACAGCATAGTAAAATATTAAAATGCGTATCTCTTAAGCAAGTATGTCTTGCAGATATTTCCATTCTCTGGAAAAAAAATCAAAGTAATTTGGAATAATTTTCCCCATGCTGTCAGTAGTTCCAGCTGGTTTACACTGCTAGCTCTTTCTCCAATGATCAGAAAGATTTCAGTCGAACTGAGTTCTTTCTATTAAAACGTTTCATTTACAAACGGCTGTTAACCACACCAGTGGCAGTATTTGGAATTGTGAGGCTAAAAATTCAGTGCAGCCAGTAAAAATGGAAGGCTATTACACAAAGCAAAACAAATAGATGCAAGCTCAGCTCTGGCAGGGCAGGCTATCTACCATCCTACTGGCTTATAACTGTGGTGGGAAAATTGTAGGAATGGGCTTGCCTCCCTATCATTCATTTTTTTTACCATGTAAAAAGAAAAATAATGCAAATACCAGTTTCTGCCCATAACTACTCATTCAAATAGATGCTTACCAGGTTCTTTGTTCCTTACACTAAAGCCTTCAGCAACACACAATGCAAGAAGCAAGATTACAGACTGTGTATCAGAGCTTCTTTTTACATCTGTAATGGTACAAGCGAGTGTAAAAAGGGTCATTAATCTAGCAGTTTTCAGATTTTCATGTTCAAAATATTTTTAATTCTCGAGATGAGGCAGAGAGAAAAGGAGAAAAAAATGTTCTGCTCTTCAAAGCTCATTTCAGATATAAGGCTCCCACCCAAATGAAAGGAATCTCAGGTAATGACACGATGAAGACAAAGCCTTGGGAAGAGGATTCAGAATTCCCTCTTAGCCTTTACAAAAAAATCTATATAGCAGGAGCAATTTTTTTCCAAGAGTAGCACTAGCTTCTTCAGTAAATAAAGAGCGTGTAATGCTGTAAACATTCCTCACGCAGGAGGTATGTGCTCCATTTGTGGTTGTTGCACAGTTTGAGCTGAAGAGATAGAACATAAAGAAAATCTAGATCAATGGGAAGAGCTTGACACCCCCTTTTTTGTTTCTAAATGGTACAGCAATAAGGGAAGTGTTCATGTTCAATAGCTGCTATTTTTAGATGCTTCTCTTTCTTCCAGTTAAGCTTTTCTCTGAGCTGTATGGGGTGTTCATGTCTTTAAAACTTTTATAGTTTTGTGGAAAGAGAAAATCCTTTCCTAGAATGAATTTAATATGATAGGGACTGTGAATATGTCATTTTGCTTTCCCTACAGCTGTGATGTAAGTTTGGTGTAGCTTTACTTGCTTATATATACTTTGTATCACTGATGTAAGAGGTTTATGGGTTTTTGCAAGTTCAGGCCTCCAAACTGTCTCACAGTGGATCAGATGAACACCAGTGCTAAAAAAAAAAAAAAGAACATGTATTTATGATTACAGCAGGATGCAAACAGCACCAGCCTCATCAGCAAAAGCTGCTGTGGGGCTAAATCATCTTTTAAGACAACCTCAGACAGGGAAGTCTAAGCCTAACCCCAGAAGTATCCAGCTGCTGTATTGTTCTACCTAAGAGTTCATACGTACATAAGGCATAATTCTGTTGTCTTACAGACCCTTTTCAAGCTCGCACTTAAAATCTAGCTTTGTCTTCCTTAGCACATCTTTTGCTTATTTTAATATCAGCCTGGCCAATTTGGGGAGGAAATAATAAAGCTGAGATTCTACATTTAGACCTTGGTGGCTCTGATAGCAGAGAGCCAATCTAAGTGAGATGGGACGTGAAAGACTCCTTGAAGAACATAACATACAGACTAGTGTTGAAAAGACCCTGGGCTGAAAAGTGATTTCTCCAAAGCTGCCTCTCAATCTGAAGCTCAAGACAGCTTGAGACATCACTGTCCTTAAACATTTCAGAAGATTTATCAAATGTAACCTAAAGGCAATTATACACAAGGAAAAAAGTGATGTATTTGCTTTTGGTGACAGAACTTGAACGCAGGAGAGTATAATTTTTCAGGTTTGCCGTGTTAGGATATGGTGTATCTCTTTTCTGAGATACTCATCCTCATTTTACTGGTTTAAAGCTCCTAAAACCTCTACTGTTGTTTATATTTCTTAGTAAAATGAGAAAGCCTGTGTCTAAGCATAAATTAGAGACTACTGAATAATGACTGTTGTTAGGCTTAAGATTCATCCAGAAACTGCAAAAATTACACAGTTCGCTTGAAATGTAATCGATTGTAATTTGATCGATCCCCTCTTGGTTTCTGACATGCAAAAGAATTGGTCCAGTCTAAGCACTAGCCAATACCTACAAGTATTAGTGAAATAGCCTGGCATTTAAGGACAAGGTAATTACAAAGGTGGTAGCAGCATAACTAGTAGTGCCTCCAGATTCTGCATTTTGTTATGCCATCAACCAGTTTTCAGGCTGTTACAATAAGGAATTTGGATCTTAGAGCTGCAGACAAAAGCCAAGCATTCACTTCATTCTCTCTAACAGTGGCCTCATTCCACGGAGTGAGTAGGAAATACTGACTCAGTAAGAAAGGTGAGACTAGGCTACTCTGTTTCTCTCCTTTAGTGACAGATCAGGAAAAGATGGTGCATTCCTAAAGCCTTGCCAAGATACAAAATAGGATAAAATGATGCCTGATGAGATTCGGACTCCTGAAAGACTTTGTTGTGGAGTTAAGAACAAGGTGAAGACAGGTATTTCTGCCCTGCAAATGAAATGTGTGCACACCTCTCAGCAGTCAGCAGTGGTGCTCGTGAGGTGTAGCTGATCAGCTCAGCAAAGCTTTTTCTACATTTATTTCTATCTCTATTTTTCTGTTAAAATCCTATCACTGTCCCCTCACTGAATAACAATGATGAAGTGTCAGTTGATGCAAAATGTACCTATATGAAGTGGATTGTTTTATTTTTTGGAGGCAGTGTAAGTTGTATTGTATTGAACTTTAACCTACTGTGTGGTCTGGATATAAGCTATACGATGGCTGCCTATAGTGCTGTGGCAGCTGATTAAGTGATATACTTTTGCTAGTGACATCTGTATAGGACCACAGAGAGGATCACAGCATATGTTTTTGATCAGAGAATGCTTGGAATTTGTTCCTTACAGACAGAAATGCTTGCATTGTAACTTTTAAGTTCATATTTTCTTCAGGAGTTTTCCAAAGTAGAGAGAGGTAAATAACATCAGCATTCCCATTCACCTTGGATTTTGAGCCTATTCTTCTTAACTAAATCATAAAATTTGAACAGTGGAAGTTAAAAACTGCTAATGGCTGTACCAGAAGTTAAGTCAGTCCAGAGATAAACAACCTCAGTTCTCATTTGGGAATTTGGTTACTTATCCCACAGATTACCACTCTGTGTGTACATGTCCATGTCTGTAAGGATAGAAGGTTCATGATCTGTGTGAGGATGTAAGAAAGGATACTTGTATGACTTCTACATTTTAGTTTCTTCCTTCTGCTCTGGTAACCATTACCTTAATGCATGCTATTCATTCTTTCATTTGGTGATTTCATTCCTTTAGGTTCAGTAGTTGCCTGCCAGCTGTTGGATTTATGTCCTGTAACAGTGCTTCTCAAACTTTTATAGGCCATAAGAGCATAGGTTCAAAATGTGTTAAATTGCTCGTACAGGCAAGCCAGATGCAGCCAAGGAAAAAAAACAGTGGAAAGTAAAGATTGTACATGGACATTAGAAGTTTAGTTTGATTTTTATTTGACTGAAAATGAAACTTATCACACCAAGACTGTAAGATGGTCCTTGCGTATTTCTGTAAGGCCAGATAGTACCTGTTCCAAAAATGGTTGGAAAGATGCTACTCTACTGAAAAGTTTGCTCTATTAAATATTTTTTTTAAATGCATGAGGTTTGGCTGTGCAAATGTGAAATAATGAGTTTAGTTAGAAAAATATTTGACCCTTATAGCGTTTAAGTGTTAGCCTTCATATTCTGTATAGGCCTTTACAACAAATGTAACAGCAAAATCTTGGTTCAAGGAATTGTTAGAGTAGTGAGGGACCTCTGGAGATAATCTAGTCCAGCCCTCCTGCCAAGGCAGGGTCCCCTAGAGCAGATGACACAGGAACGTGTCCGGTGGGTTTGGAATGTCCCGAGAGGAGACTCCATGCCCTCCCTGAGCAGCTGTCCCAGTGCCCTGCCACCGTCAGGGGAAGGGAGCTCTTCCTCCTGTTGAGGGGGGCTCACCATCCCGCCCCAGCCCGGCCCCGCCGCGCTCCCCTCA
>VXBX01009332.1:2313-25525 GCA_013400415.1 Scytalopus superciliaris | reverse complement strand
AAAATCCCCAGCTAAATCTACCAGGCTAATTGTACTGTCCCACACAGAGGACACTGTGAGGCATTTTGAATCACCTGAAAACACCATTGGTTTTCCAGCAGGAGTAGAAATACAAAGTGGCAACACAGCATACACCACAGCAGAAGGGAGGAAAATACAGACCACATTGAGGAGTTTCTCGAGTGTGCATACATGCACTCACAGACATACAGAACATTAAATAAAATGACTCCTGGACAAAAGCTCTCCTTGAGATAACATCACTGTCCTTTGGGCTCCTGACAGTTTTAATGGCCATTACTAACACCTCTGCAATCTACTCCTCTGCATCACATAAGTGTCAGGGAATCAGATCAAGCAAGACTTCCATTAAAGCAAATGGAAGTTGTGTCTGCATAAGGGCAAATGAAAACTCAACAAGGATCTTTTGGTTTGGCCTCAGGAGCTCAGGAGCAGCTTCAGAGAGAAATGATATGCCCAATAAATAGTGCTCTAGGTCAGGTACTTTTCTGGTCCATTAGTTAAGTTCTTGAGAAGAGAGAAGTTAATAGTACTTTGTTCTATTAGGCATTCATAAAGACAGATAATAAACTTATAATTATACCCTGGAGACTTATAAAGATACACATAAGCACACATCAACCTGTAGTTAAGATGGAATGCTACTCCCATTCTGATTTCTGTTTACAAATTTAGACAATTACACAATTTTTCCTTATTTAATAGACAGACATATAATGTACTGTTTTCAGGGATGTGCAATGCCAAGTAGATTGCTTGAGTGTGATTTAGCTTAGTTTGGAGGGAAAGAGAAACATACAAATTAAGTAGCATATCAACTCATCAACTCAGGCAAAGCTAAGGTTTCCCGACTGAGGATAAAGTTTCCTGGAAAAACAGGAAGATCTCCTGTAGAGTGAATTCATGAACTTATGATTTTCCTATTAATAGTACTGCTATTTGAATGAATAGGAATTTGTGAATTGTAGCCATTCTTTTGGCATACTTTATCCTCCTTTCATCATCTGATGAATAATATAGACATTCCTCCTTCTTCATCCCCAAAGTAAATAAGCAAACAAAAATAAGAGCATTTCTGCATTGTTCCTAAATTTTGTGAAAGGTTTTTAAAAAGTTTGTTTTCAGAAATACAAGTAGCAACTTCGATGCATACATCTTTTGCAAACATCACTACTCATGTTCTTTAATACATTTGTGGAGTCTTTCTGTGTACTACAGTAAGCAGGCCATACAAGTAACAGAATATTACTTCTTTGCCTGTGAATTGGTACTGAGACTAGTGGTACTGTGCCTTCTTGCAGTTTTAAAATTGCATTGTGCTTGCATGATACATGTCTGAACCAGGAATATTTTCACAGTTGTAAAGTCTGGGTGATTGAGCAGCTCTTTTGCATAACAGAAGTGAAAATACCGATTCCTTTTGTGTTGAATTTTACATACTTCTCAGTCATGGATAAATAAATAGGACATATCACAAAATAAACTCACAAAATAATTTCAAAAACACAGGCAGTTACATTTTGAACACTTTGAAGCCTGCAACTAATTGTTAAGGACAAGAAAATGCCAACAGTATGTTAACTCTTCATTAGAATGATCTAGAGAAAAGAGGGTAAATTCATACTTAGCTGTACATTTCTTGTCCACATCCAGGAGCTAAAATATAGAAATCTATGTATGATACTGCTTTATCTTGAACTAAGTTGTGTCTTACTCTTGTTAAAGTTATAGTTACTATGGAAGTTAAAATATTATTAGAATTTAATTCATGTAGCTTACATACTTTTAAAATTTCCCAGAGGGAAAAAACCAAAACAAAATAAAATAAAATAAACCCTGCAAAAATTAGAAAAATAGCAAAACATTGAGTTTTTTTGGTGTAAATTGCCTCTGCCTCTGAAGTAATTTGCTTTTTAGTTCTGTGGATTTTGGTTTGGTTTTTTTGTTTATTTGTATGTTTGTCTAGGGGAAAGAAAGGAAAAGAAACATCAACAAACTCAAAGGACCTTTCAAAACTTGAGGAAAAGAAAAACTGCATCTTAAATCCTGTGCCAAATTTTATCCTAGAGTAAATTACTGTGCTGCAGCTTTAGGTGGAATGGATACACATAGGCAGGTCTGTCACCATATCCCTGCTACAGCAGGGCAGGTTTTTTTGCTAAGGAAATATCATAGCAGTAAATATGGACACCTGAAAAAATTTCCACAAAAACCTGCATTAGGAATGAACACAGAGACCTTTAGATGAATTTCTATTGCCACAATGCAGATTTCCAACAGACCAACTGCTGGCAAACAGATATGTAGATATTGTCACTACCTTCTCACATGGGCCGGGATGCTTATAATTTTATTTTCTTTTTCAGAATTGTAAATCTCCTCTGACATCATGCGTCTCCTGCCTTTTTTTTTTTTTTCTCTTTTTTTTTTTTTTTGTTTGTTTGTTCATTTCTATTTTGTCTTAGTTTAAAATATGACTAGAATAAATTATCATAAGCAACATACTATTTTTTTGAACTGTAAATCAGAGTTGCCTATTGAGCACCTGGGACTAGTTTTAGACTATCCTAAAATGTTGCTCTGAGAAAAACCTGTACCTTGACAAAACCAAAATCTTTTTTCTCATTCAGAATTTAGATTTTAAAACTTTGGATCAAGTTTTACAATAAAGCAATGTTTGCCTTATATCCTTTGCATGCACTATTATATTTTTTCCACTGAGAAGTTTCATTATATGTATTATTCATTAATCTGCACTGGGATATGAAGGAAATAAGTAACCCCATGTTTTGACTTTTTCATATGCATTGTACAAGCAACATATGACAACACCTTGAACCTATTATCCATAGCTTTGAGGAATATGTGTTAAGTACATATCATGCTTTTTTCCCCCTCCATTTCTCAGTATACATTTCAGGAAACAAGCTGCATAACAGGAAAGCATTTGGTCTACAGGAAACTGTAGAATACAAAAAATGACAGCAATAAGCACACTAAATAAAATAGCATATAAGAGAAACACTCTTTAACCCAGAGTTTTACCAAAATGTTATAACTAAATTCTAAGAGTCCAAAGACATATGAGTCAAAGCACTGTTGTGTACTTTTAATATTGAGAATAAAGTCACTGAAATCAGTGATTGATGCTTTTTACAGTTTTTTTCTTCTTAACACCACTGAAGAATGAAATTATGAAGCTGACTGCATCACTCTCTGCAGTCACCATTGGTTTATATGTGCAGATTTCAGAACTATTTTTCTCTCAAGGATGATGTCAAAATATCTATGCACTAGCTCATACTTATGTATCCTCACAAATGCTATCTTCTGTCTCATTAAGCCACTTAGATAATCTTAAAATGTAGAGTACATTCAGAGACAGGAAAGTGTTAGGGGAGGATGAAAGGAACTTTGATCATGGGCCTTTTTCCCCCACCATTCACAGTAAGACATTTTTCAGAAAAGAATGACAATGACCTTATTGTCATGGTAAAATTCCCTACATTCTTCTGCAATACTAGGGGCTACATTGCATGGCAAAGTGCAGACATTTCCTGTGTGGGTAATCTTTTAGCTGTTAATATAAGTCAAATTGCCAGCCTTATTTTTCAGAGAATTTTGCACTGATCAGGGATCTTCATTTTCTTATCTTTTTACATATTTAGACACTAACTGGAATGATCTACTGCATCCCCCTAATTGTATCTCCTTATACCTTGTATCCTAGTTATTTGCTTAGTCCAGAATCATCTGGGTGATGAATTTGAAACAACTTTCTGAATTTAAACTTGGATATTATTTTAGTGCTTCTATGGGCATTAGACTAATGGCTAAGCAGTTATTATTTCCAGATGTTGTTCTTTTCTATCTACACCCAGGTACCACTCAGCTGTGTTTGAAGTCAAGGAATCTATTTACACACACAAAAGAGAAAAAAAGATCCAAGTTGAGAAATGTTCCATACAGCTGAACTGTAGACTCATAAATTCCTCACTCTAATGTTTACATACCTCTGAATGGCTCCAATTGCTACCAGCCAGGGGCCTGGGTGTTCTGCTTGCCACAAAGAAATCTGAAACCTGTAACAATTTCATAAACAATGGTCCCTAACCAAGAACATATGCTCACCAGGCCACTATGTAAGGCATTAAATATCCAGGGAATATAAAGGAGGGGGAAAGGGGGAAAAGGAGAAAGAGAAGAACACTGAATTCTTTGTTAAGTGAAGTAGGATTGTCAGTTAAAGATCATTATTGTTGTTCTACTTCAGGAGATTTTTGCACCCTCAGTTTTTTACCTGAAATACACTTTCATTTTTGTGTCAGTCTGCAGCTATCTGCTATGAAACATTTATGCTAAATAAACATGCATTATAAAATATTCAAATTTGCCTTTGCTGCTCCTTTCCTAGTTCACTCACCTTTTGCCCACTGAATTTTCAAGTTGACAAGGCAATTTGTCCCAGCAGTAGGACGTAGAATATCATCCTCCTTACTACATATAGAGTCTAGAAACAATGTTTAAACTCATTTTCCAACTGCTTTAACGAATGAAAGTTTCTTTCCCCACAGCTTAAACCATCTCCAGCTATTAGGATTCCACAGTTTCCCTTGAGAAACTATTCTACAATCTTATAGAGTCCACCATAGGAAAATTCTTCTGATATAATTGAGCCCATATTTGCTTAATATGTATTCTTTAGTTTGCAAAATTCATAGTTTTCATTGTTAAATGGGTAAGGGGGTGTTAATACTGTGAGTATGTCATGCTTTCAGATTATAAATGTAGTTCAACTCAAAAAGAGGAGAACTGATCACAAAGCATAGAATGTTTTGCTGGGGAAATACGATTCAATGTATTGAACTCTGATTACTTCCTTTGTTATTATTTGAAAACTGTTGGTTTCTCTCCTCATGAAGGAAAGCCCCATACAATCTGTATAGTGTATAGGCAGGATGATTATATCTAAGAAATGCTGAGGTGATTTGACTCATTTTGTCCTTACATTGCTGCTGCACAAGCAACATCATGTGCATTTGAATGTTTTCATGCCTTAACTTATTAACCAAATGTGACTGTAGTTCAGTGTATTTAAGTAGGAAATACAAATCCAGAGCTCTGAATAATGCTTGTTTAAGAGCATATAGTTTAGCAGTAAAATATCAGACTAGCTACTACAGCATTATAAAGAGAAATTCAAGACCAGTACCCAACATAACCCCAGCTTCACCTCATTTTGTGTTTCAAATTTGCTTTTAAAGTTGATGATGCGCAAATGCCTGAACAAGTTCGATTCAGGGTCTGAATTATAACTATAAAATCATTCTTTCCTAAGAGGTACACACATCTACTCAGAAGCACATTTGCAAAAACACATTTGCAAGAGCAGACATACTGAATTCAGTTTCAGGTGTTCAGCTCAACAAGAGCAAAATTTAGAAGGAAAACAAAACCAGAAAAAAATGGGTAGTTGTATTTTCTTTCTATTGCTTTAGCTTATATAACAGGTTCACATCTATCAATTTTGTCACTTGGAATTTGCCACTGTCCTCATCAGCAAAACCATATTATTCTGCTAATCTGAGGCCTGCTCTGACTAGCTATGATAGTACTAAAAGTTTCAGATATAAATTGTTGGACTTCTAAATCATAATGAATAGGTCTTGACAAATACTTTATGGAAGCTATTTCAAGAGTTAAAAAGAAAGAAAGAAAGGAACATGGATTCAAGAGTAGGGAGACAGAGAACTTACAGAAATAAGAGAAATTGTAGTTTCATCTTCTCCACAGTAGCTTCTTCAAAGAAACATTTGAAAAGAAAATTTGCTAAAAATACTGACAGACAGCATGCAAATAAACCTGCTCGCTCAGGCTAAGCCACAGCAGAATGCTGCATACAGTGTTCTGAACTCCAAGAGAAAGAAAAAAACTCTCTGTTTTTGTTCCTCCATGGTTTCCTAGTTTGAACACTCTCATATTTGTGATACTACCATATTTCTCTTCTGAAAATGTCATGCTTGAAAACACCACGTTCAGGCACACCTTTGTACTGAGTAATGACAGCTGACACATTGTTCTATTCACACCTGTTGTGATCTGCATTCCATTACTGTTACACTAAGAAAATAGAAGTATATGGTACAAAATGAAAATGAAGAAACATAGCTTTGACTACTTGAAATAAATGTGGGAAACAGATGAATTAGCTAAAATCAAACCCAGATCAAATGAGAAATACAATTCTCTGTGGTATAACCAAGGTCAACTTGTCCTCTTTCCCATGGTTGTAATGATGAGTTAACACAGAACAGTCTTTATGACATTTATTTCATATGTCATTATGCATCACATGCAAAGAACAATAAAAAAAAAAAAACAACAAACCCCAAAACATTATCCAGAACTATTTAATGAACTTCAAATAGATAAAAAACCCTGTGAGTACATTGTCATGAAACTGTATAGAAAGAGTGATATTTTACCACTTACTAGCTAGCATTATAACTGTTATTCCTAAATTCCAACACAGGCAATTTTATACTAGAAAATTTATAGATTACTTTTGATCTTATATATAAAAACTAAAGAAGGAACAGAGTTGTAAGCATTTCTAAATATGCTTCCTCTGTCTAGTTTGTGAAAAAACAGTTAATCTTAAATTACATACCTGAATCCTTCTGTGTATATATTGTGTGGACATCATTTGAGCTCAGACAGGTCTTTTAATATCTCTACAGCTCAGCATTTCTATACATAAATGAAGAATAATTCTATTTATTCTCATTGTAAGGAAAACAGTCACTGAACCTTATAAGTNTAAGCCTATAGTGTAATTTTCAGATTACTTTATCATGTCTTAATATATCTTGCATCTACTATTATGCTGTTGAATGTACTTAAGTAAAGGAAACTTCAAAATGCTCAGATATAACATAATGATTCTCTTTGATCAAGCCTTGAAGGAGCAAGTACAAACTGACTGCTGCACTTTAAAGTCCACTAAACAGTCAACAGTTAATATTTCTTGATAGCATATTTCTTGGTAGCATAAAAAAGGAGAGAGCAAGGTTCAGATTGTTGTCTCAAAAGGATACAGACAGACTACAGATTATTTTTTGTTGGTTGTTTTTGTTTATTTATTTTCTTGTTTTTATTATCTCACTTTGTAAAGTGATACGAAACAAAAATAGTGGGTTTAGGAATACTCTGTGGTGCAGGAAGAGAAACAGATATTCCTACTCTTCCTACTATTGGGAGCAATTTACTTTGTTTATGCAGAGCAGTCTTCTGTAATTTACTTGAAGTACTGCTAGCAGTTGAAATAATTCAAATGTTCCCACTTCAGACTGCCAATTATGATCACTGTTGTCTTGCAGTTTTCACATATGAACTCATCAAACTTTTGTCTTTCTTGCTACAAGGCCAGGAGCTGGCCTCTCGAGGGAAGAAGGATTCATTTCTATGCCCTAAATGCACAGCTTTGCTGAGATTTGCAGTTTTGTAATCTGGGTAATTCTGGGAGTTTGTGTCAAAGATAGTCTGAATGCCTGCCGTTAACAATCATGCATTTGGTCGTATAGCCTGTGTGATTTCCAAAAAAGAATGCCCGAACTAATTAAATTTGAAATTGCATTCTTGTTTACACTGATCTGATTTTTCCCTCTCTAATTTGCTTTTGTATTTTTCTTACTAGTTTCAAATTAGGCTTTTATTTGTCTAAATAAGTAGTAGTGTTATCTTTAGATCTAATCAATCCTGTCCCATAGTAAGTAGTAGAACAATAAAATTGGAATGAATGATTCTCCTGTAGTTATGGTTATGTTCAAGAAAAGACTATTACTAGAAATGTCAGTGTTAGATGAGAGCATTTTTTTGTTATTTCATGGACAATTATCAAATCTAAGTTTCAACTCATGCTTCAGTGAATTACTCTAATTGAAAATGTTGCATATTTCTCTATATAATATAAATTTATAGTCTATCTGCAGAACTCTTACTATGGTTTTATGTGCTATTGATGTGCCAAAGACCACACTCTGAAAATCACCTTCTTGTTGGAAGCATTTGCAACACTTGCTTTCTTGTACTTCACATAATCAAAAGCCTTACCATCAGTTATCAAAATGTTCATTCGTGAGTTAGTTAGCTTGAAATAAAATCTCAGTGCAGCAAAGCTGTTTATAACTTTCACTAAAAACATGAGAGCAGGTCAAGGAAAATTGAAAACTTCCCTGTAGTGTTTAACTGAGCATATGAATCATGAAAGAATTACATTTTGCCTAGTCTTCAGTCAAATTTACCATTGTGAATAACTTTTGTTGATAATACACTTTTTCCTGTCCTGCAGAGAGAACACAGCCAGATAGATTTAGATAAGACAAACCTCCCAAATTAAGTGGAAACCTATGTGTGTCCCTTTTCACAGTTCAGGTCATAGTGCAAATTATAAACTGTAGTAATTTGATGGGCCTATTTGTATCTTTTGTCTACTTGTTAGTACTGTTAAGGCTAGGGGGCAATTTGTTGTGATTATAATTTTATTATCAAAACAGCCCAATGAGTAGAACAGAATGTTTGAGGTCTGGATTAAGGAGTGCCATCAAAGACTGTAGAAGATAAAGTCCTGGAATAGCAGATCTTTCCACATCAGCTAATGACTGAATCACAATGTCAAGCTTGNAATAAATATAGTAGAACTTGTAATTAAAGCTGTCAAACCCACCTTGCTAAAATCTTTTATTATGAAAGATCAATAAGAATGGAAGATAGAAGTGAGGAGGTTTGATTGAACACTATGAATTTTGATCTGAGAATAAAATGTCACCCCTGCAAAAATTTATGTATACACACTTCTTTATCTATTCAAAATATATTTGTACATTACAAAAAAAAAACCCAACCAAAAAAAAAAACCAAAAAAGNAAGCATTTGCAACACTTGCTTTCTTGTACTTCACATAATCAAAAGCCTTACCATCAGTTATCAAAATGTTCATTCGTGAGTTAGTTAGCTTGAAATAAAATCTCAGTGCAGCAAAGCTGTTTATAACTTTCACTAAAAACATGAGAGCAGGTCAAGGAAAATTGAAAACTTCCCTGTAGTGTTTAACTGAGCATATGAATCATGAAAGAATTACATTTTGCCTAGTCTTCAGTCAAATTTACCATTGTGAATAACTTTTGTTGATAATACACTTTTTCCTGTCCTGCAGAGAGAACACAGCCAGATAGATTTAGATAAGACAAACCTCCCAAATTAAGTGGAAACCTATGTGTGTCCCTTTTCACAGTTCAGGTCATAGTGCAAATTATAAACTGTAGTAATTTGATGGGCCTATTTGTATCTTTTGTCTACTTGTTAGTACTGTTAAGGCTAGGGGGCAATTTGTTGTGATTATAATTTTCTTATCAAAACAGCCCAATGAGTAGAACAGAATGTTTGAGGTCTGGATTAAGGAGTGCCATCAAAGACTGTAGAAGATAAAGTCCTGGAATAGCAGATCTTTCCACATCAGCTAATGACTGAATCACAATGTCAAGCTTGTGTGTAATTCATAACAGAAGGAGAGCAAAGATGCCCAGGCCTTAGGACAGTTTTATAGTTATACTTCAAGAGTTCTCTTGAGTGTTTGAGCAAAATTATGTTTCTAATAGTTTTAACAATCTTTAGTCATTTAGATAAGGTTCATATTCAAGTTATAAATATAAAAATAAATATAGTAGAACTTGTAATTAAAGCTGTCAAACCCACCTTGCTAAAATCTTTTATTATGAAAGATCAATAAGAATGGAAGATAGAAGTGAGGAGGTTTGATTGAACACTATGAATTTTGATCTGAGAATAAAATGTCACCCCTGCAAAAATTTATGTATACACACTTCTTTATCTATTCAAAATATATTTGTACATTACAAAAAAAAAACCCAACCAAAAAAAAAAACCAAAAAAGTTTTCATTTTTTGTAAGAAGTCCTTGACTTTTCCAGATCCATTTTGAAAATATAAGACTTCTTTTTTCTTATTTCCTAATGATACTAACTAATGTTTTTTCCTCATTTTCTGGAAAGGTTTGTAGGAAGTGTTTCTACATAGCATCAGGAAAAAGGTAACTCTACTCATGGTGCCATGATCTTTCATTAGAATTTATTGAAAATGCATAAAGAATTTGAATCGGTAGGATTATTTTTCTGACAGTTATTTCAAGGTTCATTGTTGGGAGGGAGGAAGATTAAAAAGTAAAAAGGACAGAAAAGCATTGAGACAAATCAATCTTTTGCCTTTTTGGTATGGCATCTATAAACTGGACCTTTGTTTAGTTAGATGGGCAAGAGGTTCTTTTCAGTCCGTTTTTAGGTCTTGCCTTTATGTTCCTCCAAGATTTGTCTTGCCAATAAAAGCACTACTCCTCATCTTTATAAGGATAAAACTGCTCTAAAAAGGGAAATTTTTAAAATATGTCCCTACTTACTTTCCTGCTGAAGTCCAAGAATGCATCTGATTGCAACAAATGGGACCTAATGAAGAATTGAGAATTAGGGTGACACACTGGATAATTATTTTTTAAATGTAAACAGTCATGTTACTAAAAAACAGTTTGAAATAAGCTTAGATGTTCTGTCTGGAAGCCGCACTTCTGTATTTTTCTATCTTAAGTATAAGATCTATAACAACTCTTATGTAGTTATATAAAATCCTAATTTGCTACTTTAACTAAAGTGTTGTTCCACCAGATGGAGAAATAAGTAGGCCAGCTAGAGATCAGCAAGAAGATGGAAACAAAAAACAAAAAACCAAAACCCAAAACACATTCTTTTTATTATAATCAAAAGATACTAACACTTAAGGTTCATAGCTGATGTCTGATCCTTTTCTCAGTGTTCCATAGTTATAGTGAAACAGAGATTTTGTAATAAAGAGATGTAGAGGACAGTAGGCTTTAGAAAGAAGTTTAGACAAAATTGACAACTGAAATAGAAGTAAAGCAGACAATAAAAGATGTTTCACGAAAAAACTGCCATCCAACCAAACAAAAAAATGATAACCTTGTTCTATTAAGTAGTATTGAATATATTCAGGATTTATTTTTTTTTTTTTACATTGCAAATATTTCAAAGCATTTTCTTTAACTAACTGGACTATCTGTGCATCTATGCTTTTGCTACTGTGAGAGTGTACAGCTTCAAGTGGGTTGTATCCCATAGAGATTGTGTATGGTTAAATGAAGTCATATATGTATTCAGTGACTTTTTCCTCCTATGATTCAGTGGTACTGAGAAACTTAAACTAGGAGCCATGATGTCCAGACCATTTCAGTCTTCTTTTCACAGTAATTCCTTTTGATCTGTCCAAAATTAATTACCATCTGTCTAATACTTTCTTTCTAGCTGAAGGTGAACTAACAGTAATAACATGGAGGCTACAATAATGCCTACCAGCAGATTTCACTGGACTATTGCCAAACTGACAGGGTCCCATCTGCTTTGTGAGGACATGTTGCAATAAACTCAGGTGCTCTCTTAATGACCTGACATAACTATTTAAAGAGATGTTTAAGATTATAATATATTGCTCTCTTAATTACAGCAGCAGGGTTTAGCTTTGTCTATGCTTTTATGCTGTTTGTTTTTCTTGTTGCAGTTTCCTTACCTGCTCCTTCAGCATATAAATTATGTCACATGAGATTCCCTTAGATCAATCCAAATTTGGAAACAGTGATTAAGAGAATCTAAGTTTTCATTTATTGCATGAATGTACATCAAAATGGCAGTGGTGTTCTTCTCTCCCTGATAAATTTTGTGAGAAACTTGACTGTCCTGAACTCAGTTTGGATGTTACTGAATGCATGAAGTGTAGTGGAAATATGCATTTGAAACTGTGAATGAGGTTGTTTGCTTCAACTTTCTTGTTCTACTTGAGTTTGTGAACTATCTTTAAATTGGAAATATAAAAAAAAAAACAAAAAAAACCCCAAAAACCAAACCAAAACAAAACAAAACAAAAACCAAAAACAAACAAACAAAAAAAAGCCAGTAAAGTTTGTTTAGTATCCCAGATCACAGGTGAAGGAATATAATAGGAAATCCAGAATTGCAAAGAACAGAAATTATAGTGTTTGAGTGAAGCATCAAAACAACCCCTATAATCCATAGGATGATTTCAGACTATTGGAATGTAATTCAATGGGTGATATACCCTAATATGCACACCTACCTCCATATTTTCTTCACTTATAAAGGGATATTAAGGTCACTGGATAGCTACAATAGAGGATGTTTCACATNATTGGAATGTAATTCAATGGGTGATATACCCTAATATGCACACCTACCTCCATATTTTCTTCACTTATAAAGGGATATTAAGGTCACTGGATAGCTACAATAGAGATGTTTACACATGAGTGACAGTTATATGAGCTCAGTAACACCTCTCTTCCTTTCATGAAATCCAGGTGGTTTACATTTAGTGAGGATTCATCATTCCTTTGACTAGTCAGTTATGATGAGCTAAAAGGAAGTGTTTGCATATCATTGACCAAATGCAAAGTTGAAGGTGGCATGCTGAAGGAATTCCACTCACTTTGGAGGCTAGGTAAAGCTTCCTGCTCCAAATTTATTTTTTAACTTCAGCATCAGCATATTCTGCATTCTCAGACACAGAGAGACAAAGTCAAGAGACTTAATCAACAGCTTAGAAATCTCCAGCACATCTCTGAAATCTCTTCCATAGTGACCTGATTCTAAGACAGTTATGCTATTGGAGTCATTACTTACCCCATCAGACATTTTTTAATGATAGACCCACTGATGACTTTAAGCTCACAGTTCCATTCACACTGCAGATCTATGAGCAGTTTCTGATACAGCTGGAACACAGCCAAAGGCTATTCCTTAGAGCTTGTGGGACTCCACACTTGAGATTTCCAACACCTTCAGGGATTTCCAGACACACTTATCCAGGTCATCCACAGGATACTCGTGAGATAAACACATTGATGTAATATAGGAAAGAAAATGAGTGTCCTCAGATTATGGGTGCTCTGGAATTGCTTTTTCAATGTAGTATAAACTTTGCTTCTAAGTCTAAGCAAATGAAATGGACCCAAATTTGGAGCAACTGTACTGCTGAGAAAGAAAATGAATATTTTGTCTCTGTCCTAATAGCATGGTAAGTTAATGCAGGCACTACTGAATGGAAAACAGGTTTGTTAACCAGTAAAAAAAATAAAATTAAAATAGTGTAAATGTTAAAAGTATGTCATAATATCATTCAACATTTCCTTTATATATCATAAAAAAATCTAAAAAATAAAATAATTCTTCAAATTCTCTATGTGTAATCAAATTAAAATTTAAATATTTATATTGGTGTTCATCTGGCTCTATCAGTGTCTCTTATATGATATACTCAGACCTTTAGCCTTCATGTATAGTATATGCATAACTTGTGCCAAGATCATTCACAAAGCAGTCTGTTTCAGATTCATAGTGTCAAAAAGGTGAGTCTCATTTATACTGATTCTCCTAAACAAACTTCTTTGAAGTGAGAATCGGCTCACATTTCTATGTGGATATGCATTGGTAGTAATGACTCTGTGATAGAAAGTGTCTGTTATAGGTCACCTTTTCCCTCTCCATATTTTAAAATAATGTTAAATGTAGTTTTCTTTCAGTAGGCTTTATTAACCTTCTAGATCTACTTGGCATACAAGGATTAGCCTAATAGGAGAAATTGTCTCAGACAACCATCATCTGCTTTCAAGGAAGCATTTCTAAAGACAGGCTCTTTAGGAGATAGAGGGAGGAAGAAAGGAATCAAAGCTGTGAAACTATTTATTAGGCCTCAAAAAGTCAATAGTCTCTCATTTTGTGTGCTTTTGATTAACTTGTCTGTCTGACATTTTAATTGAGAAAAAGTCTAAAACCCTCTAACCCTCTTTTATATTGTCTCTGTGATATCTTTTCTTAGGTGTCAATTAAAAAAGTGTTCTCATCATAGTCAGAGAGAAAGAGAAATGAAAGGGATGAAACAAGTGTGAGTGTAACTTTCTTATAATCCTATAATCAGAGAGACAAATTAGCCTCAAGAGGAGACAAAGTGTGAAAGGACATCTGTATAACACAGAAATACAAAGGCACTGGTATTTCATTAGAGTTTATTAGCTGCAAGGAAACGGAGCGTGAGAGAAAAGCATGGTTTTGCTGAGAAGAGGAAGTCAGTCATTTATTATTCCAAGCCTTATAGTCTCGAAATGTTTGCAGTCTCAGACTCACCTTTCCCACCCAATTCAACCTTAGAAATCTTGTTTAAAATGTTACTTCACTGCTAGTTTGCATATGAATGTTTTCCTGGCCTCTCTACCAGACACTGTCTCAGAGAAAGAGGAAACTGTTTCAGTTATTTGTCAAATATTATTTCTGTATAACAAGATTATTCCCTCTCTACTCCATTCCCTTTAATCTAAGTAAGTTTCTGAGACTTCTCCCTCATCTCTCATAGCAACAAGATATATTTTTTTCTGATCCATGATATGATGCATCAGTATATTACTGGTCTTTACTTGGGATCAAACTTGATGTGAGTCAGGTAAATCTGGGGAAACACCAACTGAACACAGGATTCCTCATTGCAAAGGTGCTAGTCAAATGACCAGCGCAAATTACCTCAAGCCATTTTTATTATAAATTGTAACTTAGGTATAGTAATTAGTCTACTCAATTTCAGCTGGAACACCCATTAGTACTGGACCAGGTGACTCCACAAATGGCACAGAGTTAATCTCACACATTCAGGCTGAGTCCCAGATGGTATAGTTCAGGCTAAATTCTGATGTTATGCTCAAAATTCCTGACACAGCCACCATCAAACTGTATCTGATTTGTTTGTCTAAGAGAAAGAGAAGCCAGCTATGGAGTACCCATCACAGGTGAGTTTTAGCCATGTTGGCCTACAATATGAAAGAAATTGTTAGTAAAAGACTATCTGAATTTCTGCAACTCATAGACAAAACATTTGGAAAGAAAAGCCTGTATGACAAAGTCATGTTATGTTTCTATGACAAAATAACTGGTACATTTTAGTTACTGGATGTTTTTATAAACTGTTGTCTAAATATTGACATCTCTTGGTAGGGATTTTTTGTATGTCAAAATGCTATTTTTGTAAGATCTCCTTTACATTACGGCTAGCAGTTTTAGTAATTTTGTACTCGAAGCTGCTCTTAGAGTCCCAGGACAGCTTGTATCTCTACCATGTCAAAATACCAAAATCCAGATATGACACCTTACAGAGCTCTCTCACTGCCTTCAAAAATCAGCCTATGGTGCTGGACCGGTTTTTTTTGTTTGTTTTTTTTTTTTACTACTACTATGTGTGTGTTTCATAGAAAAGTCTTCTTAACTAGTCTTTCAAAATCTATGTTCATCCAAAATAATCAATTTCCATTATGCTTGGTTTTAATAAGCTGCTTGTAACAACTATATGTACTTCCTTGACTTAGATGTATTCTTGAAGTGTGTATATTAATTAATACATTAAATTGCAATGGAAAGTAAGGTTCAAAGTATGAAATGTTTCACGTTGAAACATACTAATGAATTACCAAGAGGAAAAGGGTAAGATTCAGTTTATTTACTAATCAATCAAATGCAGCAGGTGAGTCCTAGTTAAAGTATGTTCTTCATGCACAAGCCATGGCATAGCTAGAAGCTGGAGACACTGTGGCAGTTTGAGATCTGCTCTTCCTTTTTTAGAAATTAACAGGTAAAAGATCTTTATTCCCATTATATACATATCAAATAGAATGCTTGTACTACAAGGATCAAAATAATTGCTTTTAAACATCTAAAGGCAATCAAAAAACTCTTAAGTATTCAGGAAGAGATTGGAGACCATGCTGAAACTCCAATAGTCTTAATGTGTGCATCCCACTGATTTGTTTATCAGGGAAGATTGACCACACATGAAGAAATCTGATATACTGGACAAGATTAAGTGCTATGAAAGAATGCCTTTTACAGTGGTGCTTGATTAATCCCTTTCACAGAGGAAAGGTCTTTTCTTCATTCAGACAAACTCTCCCCTTGATGATAGATCAGCTGTAGCAGATTTGTCTCAGCCACATGATCTGTTTTGCCTGTAACAAATAATAAAACATGCTTATTCAGTAAGATGTTGCATTCTGTAGATAATTACATCACATGTGACATAAACCTATTCACCTTTTAGGTAGCAGAATGAAATTAAATATGTTAGAGATATGTGACATTCTCATAAGAGAAAGGATATGGTTCCTTGTAACTACATGCAGTATGGACAGATCTGAAGTTATTGGAGATATTAGTATCTCCAGTTCCAAAGATTTTCTGTTATCTTCACACATGCCAGAAGTTTCAGGAGCTAGACAAGGGTCCTTTTCAAATTTCCTATCATATTTAGTTTTTCATCCACCAGCTGTGAAAATCAATTAGCCTTGGTGAAACTAAGCTGCTCTATGTTCTCAATAATGAAAAATACCAACTGCTCTCTGGTAATTTTCTATGTCTGTAAAAAGAAGGATGATGCTTCTGAATTTCTTTCTCACATTTTTCCTACACAGAATTGCCTTTTTACTTCTGCTTTTGAAAGCTACCAGATGTGCCAGACAGATTAACACAGGGCACTGTTTAGAAAGGCAAGAAAGCAATACTGTAGCCCAGTCCTGACATTTGTTATTCCCTAAGGCTAGTATGAAGCTAGCTCTCAAAGTAAAAAGCATCTGATTGGGTGCCAAAGTTGACTTACACTAATTCCTTGATAATATTATGATGCCTAGAAATTCCTTGGGAATTTACAAGCTGTCCTCTTACAAATGTCTTCTGCTTCTTTACTTACAAGAACAAGACTGTATCTTTGAACTTGAGAAACTTGAAGACAATGTTTGGAGAAGAGGGTAAAAAGACTCTTGATCTGTTCACTGACTTCAGTTTTATAGACAAATAGAAATGTGCATCCATTTGCATCTGACATCACTAATTTCAGCACAAATAAGAACAGGAATGAAAAAAAAATGCACTTTTAAGGTTCCAATGCTTATTATCCCTCAGTCATTCTGGGTTTGACTTTGGGAGTTTACCTACTCTTTCTTTCTCCCTTCTCCTCTCAGGAGACTCAAGTTTCTTTGATTCCTTCTATTGCTACTTCTTTTAGTAGCCTACACAAATCTAGAAACAAATAAGAAGTAGATCTGATTTAGGTAAAGAAAGTTGGAATAATTCACTGTATATGAGTCATTCCTGAAAGAGCTGTCTCTACCCATTCGGAATGCACTGACTTGTTGAGAAACATCAAAGTTCACTGTGTTAAGAGGGAAGAGTGTTTTTCTTCAGTAGACAAAGTAAATTTTTAGTTAAATGCTCAAATATGCCTGTTGACTTACAGTATTATATCCTGGCATTTTCTGAACTTTTATTAACACTTAAAATGATATCAGTTGTCTGTCATAGCAAGGACTGAAATATCACTGGTCCAATCCACTGCTTCCCACAAAATACCAGATAGAAGAAGACCTTTCTGGAATTTAATTTTCTGAATGATACCATTATTTTACTCCTCAATTCAAAAACAAATGTATCCAAATACAATAGTCCAGCCACTCCTTAAAATCAGAACAAGATTTTATTTGGCTAAAGAAGGGATATGGGGAAAACACTAAAAATGTATAAAAATTTCAATCCCAGCAGAAACAGTGTAACAATATTAACTTTACTCTGAATCGTTATTTTATGGATGTCTTCTGCTGTGAAACAGTTATATGTTTAACAGATAGAAGCATCCAAGTTACACCTGGATCCTAAGCCTGGATATGGAAGGAAAGACAACACGATATAAAGTGGCCTGTTTGTACCTCTGGCTTTTGATAAATAATAGATATTGTGAAGGGATTTTTGTCCTCCTGGCTACAGAACTGTATATCAGTAGAAAATTCAGTGAGCTGAACTGAAAAGAGTAATAAAACCAATTTGGTTGTAGTTTCACTTCTTTTTAAAGGAAGAAATTAGGCTTCTAATGTTTTGTTTGTTATTTGGTAGTACAGGCAAATATATTTGAAATAGAACAATTCAGAGTTAGTTAGACATTAAAATACATTTTTTAATATTACTCTAGTGTGTTCAAGGGAGACCATAGAGAAAAAACAGAAGAGATTGTTTCAAATACATAAATTGTGACCTCACATCTCTTGAAGGTTATTTCCAGTGATGATTTCCTTAGTTCATAGATATGGGAGACAGACAGTCTATATGAACTGTGATTTTACTTGGACTTCAACTATTTATTTCCATTTGCAGAGGCAAATTGTAGTGTATATCAGAACACATATTTAGCTCCAGAGTTCTGCATTTCTAAGGTCATCAAACATCTAAAGATATACAAGGTACATTGCATCAGTAATTAGCCCAGAATATTTTTGCTCCTACTGACAACATTTCAAACATCTTTCCTAAAGTACAGAGAGTTGTTTTTGGTTTTGGTTTGTTTTTTTTTTTTTTTTTTTCACTGCAGTTATCTGTTCTTTCAATAGACAACAATTTCATGTCATTCAGAAAATTCAACCAATAGACAGATAAAAAACCCCAAAACCCACTAGTGAAATGTGCTTAAAATTTGACCAAGAACTGGGGATTTTCATTAATTTGGGGCTAATAGAATTTAATGGTGTCGGTTGGTTTTCATCCCAACTGAAAACAGATGATT
Source organism: Scytalopus superciliaris (assembly GCA_013400415.1). Classification (NCBI taxonomy): domain Eukaryota; kingdom Metazoa; phylum Chordata; class Aves; order Passeriformes; family Rhinocryptidae; genus Scytalopus; species Scytalopus superciliaris. The sequence continues at coordinate 6,770 of VXBX01009332.1, read as the reverse complement.
TGATACTCTATGGGATTTTTAAAGACTGAGATGAGGTGGCTTCTTATTTAAAGCCAGTGGTACTTGGATACATGCCTTTCTTAGGCTTCTTTATTGCATTATTAACTTCTGAAATCAGCATCAAAACAATCTTGAACCCATCCGTAGACTATAACATGTAGCATTGCACAAAAACATACATGGGTTATTCAAAATGCCAATAAACAGAGTTACTGTCTAGGAAAAGTTATCCAAAACCAACATCTCTGTGGTCTTGTTTCAATGACATCTGATCAAGTGGCATGTTAGTTGACTGCAACAAAATGGAGTTCCATTAGCTGCCTACATCCTGGTACAGTTGATATATTAGTCTAAGCTAAAGCTGTGCTTCCTGGATCAAGTGACAAGGAATCCTGACACTATATTTTACTGCGTGACGGGAATCTAACAGGAGCCTAAGAAAGCAAGTATCCAAGTACCACTGGCTTTAAATAAGTAGCCACCTCCTCTCAGTCTCTAAAAATCCTAGTTATCACCATACAGTATCAAATTTTCAGCCTGCTGAAAAAAGAGTATCAAAAGGCTAGCACTGTGGGAGTCACAAAGATATATTTCAGCAACAGAATTATTCCATACATCAACAAGAACAAAACCAAATTTGTGGTCCAAACTCTAAGGAGCATAACTTTCTTAAGAGACCACCTGGTTCAACACTATTATTAGTACATATTTATACAGCCCTGCAGTCATCAAGCACCATTGCTGAGGTAGGTTGTTGGAAGTTAAGGACTACATCCTGCTTCATATGCTGGGGTTTTTCTCCAACTTCATTCTCTGAACACTAGTAATTTAAAATTTCCCAAACCATTCTTATCAAGTATTGTTTTATGCACTTAGTATCAAAGAAGAGTCAAAAACTAATGGTAAGAATTTTTTTCTTGTTCCATTGGACATCTTGCTGCTGTCACACAGCTTCTTATAATCACATTGTTTACCTTGTCAAAATCAAAAAGTCAAGCTTCTTTAAAACACCTGATTCTAGTCCTGTTCTCACAAGGCTTATTTTCCAGATCACATAGGAATTTTTTTACTTTGAAACAAAGACTTTGATTCATCTTTGCAACTTAGGCTGTAAGTCTTTGTTCATAATTACTTGTTTACTTTTTTTTTCCCCCAATTAAATGGAAAATGCAGTTTTACCATTTCAATTTCTGTTCCTTCACTCCAGCTGATCATTACATTCCAACCCTCACCTGAAAACCTAGAAGTAACAGCTCCACCAACTCTGCTGAGGTTGATATGTTCCAATAACTCAGGTTTTCACATCACACTGTTCAAACTGCCTAGACAGAGAGACAAAATGGAAAAGGTGGTCACTTGCCAATGTGGAACCAAATAGAAAGTAATAGGTTTTTAGAATAAATATATATCAAATAAATATCTTACTGAATAATGATTTTATGGCAATAAAATCACAGCAGTTCATTTTATTAAATTGATCATTAAAGTCCGAGATGAATTTGTTATCCTTTAGGACAGGGAAGGAAAATAATTTTCAAAGGTAAAGATATCCTAATCAGATATCTAATTAATTTAGAATGTGTGGTCCACTTTGAATTTTACTGCTTACCTACAAAAAAATCTACAGAAAGGTCTTGTGTCTTAATTGAAATCACGCATTTCCAATAAACATTCTAAAGCTAGCAACTGAAGGAAACTAATTAACAGAAACCAGTAATTCTGAAGTTTAGTGTCCTAAATATCTTTCCTTCTATCTTATTAATTATTACCTTGAAACTGAATGTAGATTAATACTGAAGCACCTCCTTCTGTCAGATATCTTCAAAAAGTAAACTTCTATTTTTTTCATTTTCTTTTCTCTTTAAAAACAAACAAAAAAAAAAAAAAAGTGTTTTTCTTTTTTTTTTTTTTTTTACTTTGTCCATTGCACAGTAAACATGAATCCATAAACTGCAGAATTCCCCATTAGACCAATTCCTTTAAAAAATTTGGAAACTTTCAATAAGCAGTGAGAAATATATATTTAAAAGTACATCTTCAAATCCATAGGTGAAATAAAGATCTCTGTGGAGAGAGGAAGAAGTAATTTGGCATATTTAATGTATTTACCTTGTTGAAAAATGGCAATAAACACTGTCATTTTAATCAGCTTCTGTACTCTTTTTCTGAGAATCACTACATGCCAGGCAATTGAATCCAGTGTCTGGTATCTTCCTCACTTACAAAGTCTTCTATGCTTTGAGTATGTTAAGTTCATACTTTTCCTTTTGAACAAGAATTTTATTCAATTTTAGCCATTCACAACCAGAGGGCACTGACTGAGATCATCTTTGTATAGGCCACATGTTTTTAATACAGTGCATTTCATGAACTTTGGATTTTGGGGCTTCATTTCCTTTTCTCATCACCTCTCTTGGCACAAGGGGGGAATTCAAGGCATCAGAGAACATCAAATTCATCACTTCTTGAAAATGCAGTGAGATCTCAAGACAGACTTATTGCTTTACAAATTAATTGAAATAAAAGTAATTAGTTAGTGTTCTTAAAAAAAAAAAAAAAAAAAGAAAAAAAAAAAGAAAAGAAAGGATAATTTACCTCTACAGAGAAATCCTCCTTGAGATTCAAAGGTTACTGGAATGTAATTATCCCTGGGGGTGATCCAATAGCAAAAGAGTAAATGCACCATTAACCAGTTACAGATAATGTCTCTAAGGCGTATCAGTTGTGATGTTGTTCAGGTCATTTATTAGGTTTACTTCAAAAAGTCTAATTCTAATCTGTATTTATTAGAGAGAACATCGTATGTATGCAGGACATAATATGCAGTTTTAAATCTTGAACCATGATACAGTAATTCTAATTCTCACTTTCTTTCTAAAAAGAGGAAAAAAACTGATCCTTTAGGACAGTCTGTAAATATAAAACTTTTAACAAAGATTTCCTGAACTATTCCGGACTTTGAGCTTAGAGCCTGATGTGCTTATGGGATTATTGTAAATGAATCTTCAATTTGATTTCACTTCTAGTGTTATCTAGCAGAAGAAACACAAATGAAGATGTGTCTGAGCGCTAATGATCAGACAGGAAGAGAAGGGAGAATAGACTTGAGAAAAGATTGCCTGATCATGTCCTGGAGATGAGTAAAAGCGTATTTTTTTTTACCTTGAATCCAAAACATTAGGAGACTTTTTGATTCAAAATTCAGAAGCTCAAGAAGCAACATGATTTCCTGAAAAGGGGAAAATCTACAGTGTCATAAACAAGAACTTTCTCTCTCATTCATCCGTACAGTGATATATACAGAAATCACCTTAGGTAGTATAGTTCCATGACAAAAGAGCTTTGATGCATAAAAAGTCAAAGAAAAAAAAACTAAACAAAACTGAAAGTGTCTACCCAACATAGTAAACTAGAGAAGGAATGTCATTCACTTGTACAATATGGTTCTTTCTAAATCCACAAATATGCCTGTGATGTCACAATGCATTGGTGACAGTTTTCCTGACTTTCTTTTACTGTTCTGGATGTTGGCACAGACAACTTGTGTGAGGAGCTGCTGCATAAGGAGCAGTTCTAATGTTGGCTGGGTAGTTGTAAGATCCCAGTCCTGAAGCCTCAAGCCTTGCTGGGAATATTACTTAAACTCCAAGAGTTCCTGTGAAAGTTTTGCCATCTTTGGTTCTTTATAAAAGCCACATACTTTTTCTCAAGATTTCTTTTAATTTAGTGAGAAATTTAGGTATTTTGGCAAAAGGTTTACAAGAGTAACATACAACCAAGGCAGGAGCATTTCACTAACATACCCAGACCCTCATAACACATAGTAAAGTACAACCCATCAGTTTTAAATTACCCAAAAGAGATTAAGAGCCCAATAAAGAACAGTAAAGAAAGAAAATAGATTAAGAGGAGAAATCAGAATAAAGAGAGACAAGAGACAAGGAGTAAAGAAAAAGAGTAGAATAAGAGAACAACAGCTATCACCAAGAACATTTCATATGGTGACAACCAGAGAAGACAAAGAAGAAATGATGTGCCCATGCATTTATGAAGTCTGGCCACCATGGCCACCTCTCCCAGGGGGAACATCGGGCTCACTGCCCATTCAGTGCACTCCAGGCCACAGTGACAGGTGCTGTAGCCAACCAGAGGCTCCAGAGGGCATGGTGTGAGTGGTCTGCCAGGCCGGCCCCTTTGGTTGACAGTATTGCCACAAGGCTCCCAATCCTGCCTTGGGGCTGCAGCCCATGTACATTTCATGACAGGGCCTGACCATAAGGACTCTGACCTGGGCCCTCACCCAGTACACACAAGTTGGTTGATTTGACCCAATAATTCGAAAAATCCAGTGAGATGCAAATCCAGTCTCTCACAGAGTTCAGAGATATCCTTGTTCCTGCAGTTTTGAAAGGCATCCTCTAATTAGGGCTTGGAGCTTGTCGTGGGTTCGACCTTGG
>VXBX01009331.1:76962-90488 GCA_013400415.1 Scytalopus superciliaris | reverse complement strand
TTCCCTTTTTGCAACTGTTTATAAGATATTCGAAACTGAATTCAAAGAACAGTTTGTTAAACTTATGCAAGAAAATGAAAAGCCCAAATCTGCCAATTTTGTAGGAGTTTGGGCAAGGCATGGAGTGGAAATGAGAGAGAGAGCCCAAAATCAAGGACTAAAATGTTTCTATTCTTTCTCTCTCTTCTAGTCCTCTGTTATTTACTGGATGGTTAATTATATAATATAAATAATATTAAATGTATGTAAAAATGTTTTAACTCGGAGATGTACTAGATAAGAAAGAAAAAAAGGGGTATATGATAGCAATTTTGAAAACTATTACGGAAATCTTGGGAGAAAACAACCTGCATAAGCTTTATACTGAGGAGGTGTCCTAAACAATTTTCAAGGGATTGTTAGGAAATTATAAGAAATCATTTGGCAAAGTATTTCTGCTTCGATGGTCATATATATTCTTGGTGTTCTCACTTTTGGAGAGAAGAGTGGATGCAAGTTTGAGGAAAACAGAAAAAAACTTACTCCAAGATGTAAGCTTCACTTTTAACTGATTAGCCACAGTGTGTTCAGAATTGTGTTTATTTGTGCTTCAGATTAAATATGAATATGATGTAATGTGTAAATGAACAATGGTTATAATCATCCATCATATTCAAATATCTTTTTCAAGAAACCTATGAAAGGAGGAAAGAGACCTAGCTTCTTATTAGTAAATTAAAAAACCTCTGTTAAAGCAAAGTGTATTAAATAGCAGAGAAAGGAAAATTAAATCTATGATAGCAGTGAAGTATTTTTTCAATGGCCATTACAAGGACAAGAAAGAGATGAGAGAAACCAGCTTTTCTGCAAGGCATTGAATAAGGAAGTGAATTTAATCTGGATCAACGGGCTGAAGCCAGTGGTATGAGGTTCAATAAGGTGAAGTGCTAGATCCTGAACTCAGGTCACAACAACCCCCATGCAGTGTGCAGCTGGGAGCACATTGGCTGGAAAACTGAACTTGAGCCAGCAGTGTGAGCAGGTGGCCAAAAGGCCAATGGCATCCTTGCCTTTAGCAAAAATAGCAGGACCAGTGCAGTGACTGTCCCCCTGAACACAGCAGTGGTGTGGCTGTACCTTAGATCCTGTGTTTAGTTTTGAACTCTTCATGACAAGAAAGACATTTTTGGTGCTGGAGTGAATCCAGAGAAGGGCAACGGAGCTGGGGAAGGGTCTTTAGCACAAGTCTGATGAAAAGTGACTGAGGGAGCTGCGGGTATTCAACACGGAGAAAAGGAGGGTCAAGGGAGACTATCGCTCTCTACAATGATCTGAAGGGTGTTTGTAGCCAGATGGGAGTCAGTCTCTTCTTCCAGGTAGCAAGTGATAGGACAAAAGGAAACAGTCTCAGGTTGTGCCACAGAAGGTGTAATTCAGATACTAGGAACAAATTTTTGACCAAAAATGTTGTCAAGCCCCAACACAAGCTGCTCAGGGCAGCGGTGGAGTCATCATCCCTGGAGGGACTTAGAAGATGTATAGATGTGGCAGTTTGGGACATGGTGGGCTTGTCAGTACTGCATTAATAGTTTGGCTTAATAATCCTAAGGGTCTTTTCCAACCTAAACAATTCTATAATTCTATAAATATAATTAAAACCCAAGTTTTTGCAGTATTTTGAGGAAGTTAATGTGAATTTGTACCTATAGCCAATAGGAATAATTATGCCTTTTCTCACCTACTTTGATAGGCAATAAATGAATAAATGAGATCAGGTGGGTGACGTTTGGAAATTCTGTTGTGAAGGATCAGAAAAAACTGGGGAAATAAGGAACATGTTGTTATCAGTGATCATTTTAATACTAAATCCTGGATCTGTGCAGTATCTCTATTTGGTGGGAATGTACCATGCAATGGAAACAGTCCAGAGATGTGATTTTAGGCATAGGTCCAAAGCATGACTGATGTAAATGGCTAGATGCAAATAGTATGGAAAGTTTAGTGTGGGAGAAAAAAATCTAGACCTGCCAAGGAATTTGAAGATTGGAATGAAGTGGCCTGTAGATTGACACGTGCAGATGGATGTTCTTCTGCCCATGGTCAAAGCTGGTGACGGTCTTCTGTGCTTGGACTAGCAGAGCTGTACAGAGCATCTGACCAGGTCTGTCCAGGTGGGACCGCTGTAGGTGTCCCTTTGAGGTATCCTTTTCCAAGTACCTCAGCCTGCAGTTGCATTCTGTCAGATGTTGGGTTCAGGAGGCTGGGGAATCAAAACTGATGCTACCATGGGAGCAGTTGCATATTTTTATGCTTTAAGTTGACTCTGAGTCAGCATATCAGATAATAGTTGAAAGATAATTGAACAACTCCACCAGGAGACATGGGGAAAGAAGTTTAAAAAAAGAGATGACTTGTTAACCTTTAAATCAACACTCATACATTGTTTTGAGATGACTTTGGATGTCTGCCTCACAACAGATTGTGCAGTGGAAGAATGAGAGCAATTATTGATGCTTTTGGAAAAGAATCCCTTTTTGGCAGGTTGAAGTATGATTGTTAAAAGCAGCCCAGGTTACTTTGTGAGACTGCAGAGTGGCCATTTGCTTATTTGGAAATATCAAAGGATGTTCCTCTCAATAAAATTATAAGGTTTAATGGATAATTGATATTGCTTAGAAATAGTGGTGTTCTTCCAGAGGGCTCTAAGTTTGTTATGTAAAATCCGGTGACTGCAAGACTGTTAGCTGATAACACAATAACATCATAATTTCTAAAGGATAGCTTAAGGTAAGTATTGAATAAGAAATATGAGGAAGAAGAGTGTTTTTCATTTGCACATACAGGAATGACATAGTTTCCAAATTAGGGAATTTTTTTAATAACAATTGTATAATTTTGCAAAAAATAAGAACTGTGGTAATTATTTAAGAAATATGAGCCATATGAGGTAGTAAACTATGAAAAGGTTACACCCCCTCCAAAAAAAGGTTCATAATTTTATCAATATAGTCATACATTCTTTAAACTTCTGTAAAGCTTACTTTACCTGAATGTTCTTTTGAATGCTCTTTTCCCAGTTTCATTGTCTTTTGACTTTAGTGTTTTCCATCACCTTGTTGGTCTTTTATTGTCTCTCAGCTTGATGTTTTTGCTCTTACCTGGTCTGTAAGGGAGAATTGCACCCTAATCTCAGGAGGTGACTTGTGTGTACAGTCCTAGTGCTGAAAAGGACCTAAGGGAGAAATTTTTGAAGAATATAGTTACAAAGGATGATTATCTCATAGTGTCATCAGAAACAGCAGTACTGTAAAGGAAACAAAGATGTTTTTATTTTTTCAAATGTCAGTTCATATGTTTTTCTTTCTTTTATTTTTTCTCCTCATTTTTCAAACGTATAAACAGATGAGTACATTGTTACTACATCTTCCAGTCCTGGTATGTCGGTTTAGGGATTATTTGTGTGAAGCTTCTTTACCTTCTCACAGTAATTGTTTGTGATGGTATTTCTTAGCTTTGTTGAGACATTCTTATCATCTATATTAATTACTTTCCTTTATATCTTTGCATTAAGTGTAGTTGTGAGTCTGTGCATTTCTTATGAAGTTCAGTTTTTAAAGAATAAAGGAAACTGAAACTTAAACTGTGGCCTGCTGGTTTGTTTCTTGCAGCATTTTCATATTCACTATCAGTATTGGAGAAGTAACAGGTTTTCCCTTCAGACTCAGTGAAGATCCGCAACCAGGGGGCACCTTTGTATCTGGAAAGCTGGGAATTTTTTGTGGAAATATATTCAAAAATAGTACATAGCATTTGACATACAAATTAGAGCTGTAATATAATGCTTTTCTCCCAAGTGCCAATTCTCTTTACCTTGATACTCTCTCTTTAACAAGAGAGAGTATCCTCTCTTCCAATCCTGAACATTTCTATCCCTTTAGACAAATTCAAACTGATTGTGAGTTGTACTCACAGAGCAAAAATAGCAGCCCAGATTAAAACTCAAATGGGAACCCTCAGATGAAAATGGTGCAAAGGCAGAAATTTGTCTTCAATCAAGTGTCCTGTGCAGCAGAGGTTAAACACGGATTGAATGGCCTCAGAATTGCTTTGTGGCTCTAAAAGCCTGAACTCCAAACAACCTCTTGAAATTTTGTCAGGTCATTGCTATCAGTTAAGTTCCATAGTTAAAATTTTATAGTCTATTTTAAAGTTACACAGCTAGGCCTCAGAAAGTTCTGCATGAAATCTCATGCCAGTCTGATAACAAGCAGCTTAACTTAAAGAAATCACTCTCTTTTGATTTATAAGTAGCAGGGTAGTAATTTCATTTAAAATCTCAGTTTTTTCAGGTTGCGACTCCACTGCTAATATTTGTATTTTGCATGAAAGTTCAGTGACATTTTTGACAAGCTGTGTTTTCACTTACTCCAGTTTTCTTTAGTGAGAAGTACAGTAATACTTGTTCTACTTTTGGGTACTTCTCAGTATTCATTTAATAGTGAAAAATAATTACAAAACATTTGGTGTAGAAAATTAAATTCCAGAGTTGCTTACATGGGATAGACCTGTTCTTTAAATATGTGTAATATATATGGGTTTTGGTAATATTTTAGATCCTCTGGGTTTAAAAACTGAATCACCATTGATTTTGTCTTTAGTATTCCTGATGTTACCCATGTAGACACCTCGATTGATATTTAGCACACACAATAAAGGGCTGATCCCAGAAATCTGCACTACCCATGAATGCCACGTTCTATCTATGCTTGGAAAATTTACCTGAGACTCTGGGATTATGTTTCTGCTTGCACTAAATTAGCAGCTTGTGCTGGCAGAGGTGAAGAGACTTCAGCTCTCTTCTCCCCTTGCTCTGGCAGTACCTTCCTCTCTGTCAGGCACTTGTACTGTATCAGATGACTTTGTTCATGTATGATGGATGTTAAAGCAAGCACAAGAAGGGGACAGGAGACCATAGCCAAGAATAAGAATAGAAGTTGTGTCAGTTTTGGTCTCTGCACAGCTGCTATTGTGGAGATTGAAACTCTTTCAAAAGCCCTTCAGAGCATCTACCCAATATCAGGTGCTCAGAATCACCTTCCAGATACTCACTTCTCCCATCATTGAATGTAAAGAGAACAGTAGTGGACTGGGATTCCCCAGACACCTGTCTTGGTAACAGTTGTGTTACAGAAACAAAGGATTGAATTATTATGAAGACTGAATTGTCATAATTATGCATGTGTGTGGTCATTCCAGACCTAAAGAAAGCAATTAAAAGTCTGTTGCAGTTCTTTTTCAGACTACAGGTATTGTTAAGATACTAGGTTTTCAGTCTCCATCAGCACACAATTCACCATGCAAAAACTTTCGTATGTGAAATATATTTGATATCCATCTTATGCATCTAATTTTTTTCTGTATATTTTCTTTCACTATGCACTATTATAGATATATAATAACAACTGAAAAACTGTAAAACCAGAAAAACAAGACAAAATCCAATTAAAAAATAAAAATAACTATTAAAACCCACCAAAAATACTTAAAGTGTTCCTCTGTTCAGAAAACAGGTGTCCAGTTTTCAAATAGATTTACTTGCTAAGATGCCGGGACCTATTTAGATACATCAGTAACTTTATACATACCTGTTTCTCACTGGGAAATTACCACCAATATTACTGTAGAGGGAAATAATGGAAAGGATTAGAAGACTGGGTGTTGACTGCATACATAGATCTGAGTACTTAATATGTTCGGTATTTGATTGTGAAATATTACTTGAAGTGATTTTCTTACTTACATGGACATATGACAGGAGTTTGTTGTAATCAGGAGTATATGAAAAAGGTAAAATAACCTGGCTGTCAGAGTACAGTGAGGGGAGGCTTCAAAATAAGCAAAATGAGGACAGTATTGTAGGATAACATGGAAGGGAGTGTTCAGAAGATGGGAAGCTATTATTCAAGTCAGGTATTAAAAGCAGGAGTGAGTTGTCTAGATTGATTTCTATGGCAATAGAGAGATAGAAGAATGGTATTTTGGATTGATGGGATGGCCCAAAATAGGAGCTTGTAGGTAGTCAAAGTCTTTCAGAGGATAGATAAAAGGACTGAATACATTGTCATGATGATCTGAAGCTGATAATGCAGATTTGATGACTAAAATTTTGTCTTATTTTTTCTTGAAGAGTGCATTAATTAATACACTCATCATGATAATGCTTAAACCAGACTATTCATGAAGCCAATACTAAGGTACACATTGTTTTGTAAGCTCAGTTTATACCAGTAAAAGTATCATCTGGACAATTACTGGAGTATGAATTAGAACATGGGTAAGGTTTTTTGAGGTAACTTTAGGAGCTTGAATTTAAAATTGTCTCTGGAAGTTCCCTTAGATTTTATGAAGAACTTAGGCTATTTCATTTAGGTGCTGTACTGTGAACCTTTGGTAGATACACAAAGCTTTTAACAGAGTAGTCATGAATTCTTGTATGATGCTATGGTCAAGGAAAACAGAGGTGAGTGTCATCGGTGTTGAGTGTAGTAATATGACAATGAATGGAGCTGGGTGATGGTGGGTGAGGATGATAAAGGTAAGCCAAATCAAATAGTGAGACACTGCAGAAGAGATGATTATAACCCAAAAAGTTGGCATAAATGTGGCTGCTGGGGAAGTGAGAAAAGAGCCATAACAGTAGTGTATCATTTCATGACTGTCATGTACAGCAGAAGTACAAAGGCTGAGATTTGGCATGGCAATATGTTGTTATTTGAGTAATTTGAGTGAGAAAGTTGAGTGAGAACTGGAGTAAGAACAGTATTAGTGGAGGAAAGAAGCCATGGAGTAAAACGATCAAAAGGAGCACTCAGAGATTCAAGGCTAGTATCATATTTCATACTCAACATGTCTGAGAAGTAACAGCAGGACTTAGATGAGTAGGACAGTTTTGTGGAGGGAAATGAGTGGTAATTTAAATGTGTTGCAGAGGTGAAATGCTGTGGAAAAGGCCTTGATAGTAATCAGTAAAAGAAACCACTAAGTGCTTTGGGTTTTTTGTCATCTGCACTAATGGCTTTCTCTCCATAGAATCATAGAATGGTTTGGCTTGGAAGGGACCTTAAAAGTCACCTTGGTCCATTATACCTACCATGGGAAAGGGACACCTTTCATTAGACCAAGGTGCTCAACGTCCATTTAGGTGGTCTTGAATAACCTCACGTTGGGACATCCACAGCTCCTCTGGACAACCTGTTCCAAGTGTCTCATCATCCTCACAATAAAGAATTTTCTTCCTAATATTTAGTTTAAACCAAACCTACTCTCCATCAGTTTGAATCCATTCCGCTTCATTCTGTCACTTCATGCTTTTGTAAAAAGCCCCTCTCTGTCTTTCTTGTCAGCACCCTTCAGGTACTGGAAGGCCTTCTCTTTTCCATGCTGAACAACCCCAATTCTCTCAGTCTTTTTTCATAGGAGCGGTGCTCCATCCCTCTGATGATCTTTGTGGCCTCCTTTGGACTCGCTCCAACATATTGATGTCCTTCCTGTGCTGGGATCCCCAGAGCTGGATACAGCACTTCAGGCAGGCTCTCACTGGCGCAGAGTGGAGGGGCAGAATCATTTCCTTTCACCTCTTGGCCACCATACTTTTGATGCAGCCCAGGGCATGCTCGTCTTTCTGGGCTGCAAGTGCACACTGATGGCTCATGTCCAGTCTCTCATCCACCAGCAACCCCAAGTCTTTCACGGCAGGGCTGCTCTCCATCTGTTCATCTCCCAGCCTATTTTAATACTGGGAGTTGCCACAACCCAGTTGCAGCACCTTGCGTTTGGCCATATGAAACTTCATGAGATTCCCATGGGCCCACTTCTTGAGTTTGTCCAGGCCTCCGTAGATAGCCTTCCATCCTTCAGGTGTGTCAGCTGTAACACTCAGCTTGATGTCATCTGCAAATTTGCTGAGGGTGCACTCAATCCCTTCATCTATGTCATTAATGAAGATACTAAATAACAGTGGTCTGAATACAGACCCCTGAGGGACATGTGTTACTGATGTCCAGTCAGACTCTGAGCTGATGGCCACTGTCCTGTGGATGTGACTGTCCAACTGCTTTCTTACCTATCTAACAGTCCACTCATGAAATCCATCTCTGCAATTTAGAGAGAAAGATTCTGTGGGGGGCCATGCCAAAAGTATTACAGAAGTCCAGATAAATGATGTCTGTAGCCCTTCCCTTGTCCACTGATGCCACCACTCTATCACAGAAGGCCACTAGGTTGGTCAAGTAGGACATACCCTTGTGAAAGCCATGCTCTCTGTCCTGAATCATCTCCCTGTCCTGCATGTACCTAGCATAGCTTCTATGAGGATCGGTTCCATGATCTTCCCAGGCACAGAGGTGAGGCTGACAGGTTTGTAGTTCCCAGGTCCTCCTTTCTACCCTTTCTCGTGATGAGTGGAATGTTTCCCCTTTTCCAGTCACCCGGGACTTACTGTGACTGCCACAACTTTTTTAATACCATGGAGAATGGTTATACTGACTTGCAGACCAGCTCTTAGCCTGATCTTTAAACTCTGGTTGTACTTCTAGAGCATCTAATTTGTCTTTAATGCTGCTTTCTTTTGCTGCTTTGTTTGTCTTGGTCATTCTTATTTTGTCTCATTTAGTGATACTTTGTCAGTAGATCTCAACACAAACTTGAATGCTGATTTTGTAGGAGAGAAGATTTCTGGTGTATTTCCACAGCACTGTGTACAGAGCAGCATTGTTTCTTGTGGGACTTCCCAAGCACTGCTGAAAAGCCCATATTAAATAGCAATTAAGAACTGCTATTTGCTGTTCCTAACCTATGTGGATCTTTCTGTAGAAGGGTGCTGGAAGAACACAGCCCAAGAAAATTTGTGATGGTTTGGGAAAGATCTGTATATTTATGTGCTCTCTGTCTTAGCTATGAGATGATCCTTGCTTCTGGTTATCCTTTCATCCATTGTAACTGAACACTCTTGTCTTGCTGGTGTTTGTGATTGCAGCGTGTCCTGCACTGCTCAGGCAAACCTGCCTAAACTTTACAGGACGCTCATACTGGATTATAAGGGACCCTCCTGTGCTATCTTTTATGCCTCCTTTCCTGGCCTGGAAAAATACAGTTGCACCTCCTATACTCCAGATGTGCCAGGGTCTTGAGTAAACCCTTGCAGACTTGTCTGGAAATCAGAGCAAGCAGTGAACCCTTCTGCTGCTTCAAAACCAGTATTTAATATGGTGCCAGTGGGGACTGGGTGAGTTTACTGTGTAGTGACACCTTTACACCAGTTTACAAATAGACACTGTGGTTTTTCACCTGTACACAACACTTCTGGCCCATTATGTTCAACAGATAAGCTAGAGGGACTCTGAGATTAACTAATTTCATCATTTGAGTGTTTGTATACCAAAACACTTCAGTGCATTGGAGTTTGAAAGATGAACTTGTAATGCAGAGTTTAGAACACCAAAAGATAAGCTTAAAATGTGAGAATTTGGATTTTTTGCATTTGAAAGCAGTGGTAAAAAAATAGCTAGTATAGGAGAAGTTAAGTGGGAGGTTATACTTTCTGTTGAATTGAGATTTCTTGTGTTACTCTAGACTTGTTTTTTTCCAAAGTCTGAATTTCAAATACATTGTAATGATGGTAAGTGGAAAAATCTGCATAGAACGTTTAAAACTAAAGGGTGTTTCAAAAAAAACCAACATGAAAATCCATTCAGAAACTTCTAATTTAGGCAAGTTTTAATGTGGGCTGTGCATATACTTAGAAATTCAGCTTTGCACTCTAGCATACTCTACATTGTTTTTGAACAGTAAAAGTCAAAAGTATTGCAATTGATAGTGTTGCTGCTTAGCACCAAGAAGCAGAGTAAATTAAAATTCACTGTGTGTCTTGGAGCCTGTTTCACTTGACTCATCAAATGAAAAATTCATCAATTAATCCTCTGACAATAACAATATATACACAAAAATCAATCCAGGATTGATTTTTTGAGCCCAAACATGAAAACTAACTCCTGGCTTGTACATAATGTGAAATTTCTTTTTGTTTCAACCTTATTATTGAATATAAAAGCTGATGTGTTCATAGGATTATTTGTTCTAAGTCAACTAGAAAGATGGGATTGTTTGTGGAAGGTTGTGTGCACCTTGAAGATATTCTAAAGTGCTTTTTGAGCCAGCTAATAAAGTTGTCAGATGCATGTAAGAGCACAGTTGATAGGAGTCCCTCCAAAAGGCAACACAGATCACTGGGATCTGACATGAGACCACCCAGGGTAGTCAGAATCAGATGCATACCAGGCATGATCAATGGTAGGGAGGAGCACTGAAATGTGAGTATGGGAACCATCTTGATTGCAGAATGACAGTGCTACAGCCAAATTGGTAAATCATGAGGCTGAGGCATGTTGCTTCACAGGGACCATAGCAAATTCTCAGCAGCAGAGAATAAGTTAATAATTTGTCAGATCTCCTGCTTGTAATTCATACTGCTGAAATTCATAATTTCACTGAAAAGGAAAGTTGCAGCAGATACTGTGTGCATTAGGCTGGCTAGTGCATCGCTATATCTTTCTTTCTTCATATAATCTACTTCAGTGTGTGTAATATATACTGAAATGATGAGAGGCCTTCCGTAAGAGGACAGTATAGTAATCTGATGAGAAGTTAAAAGCATCAGTTTGCATATGTTCTTATGTTGCTTAATTTGAGATCAGATTGATGCTGGGAAGTACTTTTTGTACCAGATTATATATCAAAATGCATAAGGTACACAGTAGATATTCCACATAAGAAAATCGCTCAGATTCCTTGAGATAAGAAGAGATTGCTCTTTGTTTGCGGTATAAAAGAAAAGTAGCCTAGTTCTTGTGGTACTAAAGCTTATGGACTTTACTCCTCAGATCATAAGATTAGGTTTTTAAGCAACCTTACCTCTAATGTGTAAGAAACAGTGATAACAACTTATTCGTTAAGTTCTTGCCTCTGAACACCCCATGAAGGAGATGAAAATCTTTTGAGTGAAGGAACTAATCTTTTGTTCTTTGTATCACCTCTGGTAGTGAGTCCCTGCTTCCATCCCATATATAAAAATAATATTCAGGCTCCAGAGAATGTAAATGATGTTAAAGAGTTGAAAATGAACACACTGCAGTACAGAAAAAATAATCAAATAGCAGATGTATTAACTTTTGATGGGTGTTTGTGAATGCGTGTATTCATGGTGCAGATCAACGTGAACATATTTATCAAGTTCTAGATATCTGAAAGGTGGAAACACACCTCAGGAATACTAGAATGATGTGTATTTCCTCCGTTGTAAAACTGCAGAGAATTTTGGTAAGACCACCGTGTTATTATTTTGACTTTCTTAGTTGAATGCTATAACCATTGTATTCAAAAAATTCATGTGATAGGACCAAGGAATGACTGTTTGTCAGTATATTAAATATTCAGACGTATGTGATGAATGTGGCTCCAAAGAGAATGTCAGGACCTATATCTGTTACCATGAAATATTTCTTCCTAAAATATTACTGCAAATATGACTCGCTGCAGGAGACTTGTTTGCTCCTTCAATTTACAATTCTATTAAGAGTCTTAAAGTGTAGACAGCTTCAAAAATTACATAGGTTTCGCTGTTGTCACATCATTAGAGACCAAAGAAATTTAAGAGGGAAGGTGATAGTGGGTCTAAATTTTTGTCTTTTGTTTCAACTGTACTTTTTTTTTGTTACGGATTTACATAGTCAATCACTTTGGGAAATGTACTGTTACAGAGAATGAGTAATAAAGAGTAACATAAAAGTAGAGTGCATGTATATATTTCAGAACATGCTTTAATAATTCTTTTTGTAATGTTTATTTGTCTTTACCTTCGTGTTTTAGATCATACTGCTAATGTGTATTTTAGATTTTATTTGTGAATTCTTGTATGCATTATTTCCAAGTGTGAGGCTGAAAATACTATTGCCATTTATAGAGAGCAGAACAAATTTTTTAATGCAGGTTAACATAATTTCGTAAAATAATAAAGTAATGTGTTTTGTCTTTTCAGAGTGCATTTATGGACTATTTTAATTTGTGGATTATTTTAATGATTATAAAAGATTTTAACATTAGGGAGATTTCTTTTTCCCCCTTAATATATGAATTTCCTCAGTAAATTAGGTTTATATTTTATGGTCATCTACAGCTAAATTGGCAGTATTACTCAGTAACAGCAGAGCTGTTATTCAGGTGTGATACATTGGGACAGACTAAAATTCTTAATTTTCTCTTTTCTTTAAAACACATTATGAAAGATTTCTTCTTTGACCAGGAAACTTATGCCTTCTTTCCAAACTGGATATTTTCAGTGCATCTAATAATTTGCCACCTGCTGTGCTAATTATTTACTGCTGCAATTGGAGACCTAGCAAGGAAGGTGATCAGCAGGTGGCAGTCCTGGTTGGCAGTGGTGCCGGGGAAGGAGAGCTGGATTCTACAGCAGAGGAGACACATCACATTAATAGTGCCGCTTTTGTGAGGAGGTCACCAGTGTTTTCTGGTTTCCCATTTTGTAGTGGAATTGTAGCTGCCTTTTGGCATAAGATCTGCTAGAAATGCATGGCTCAGACACACTGAACATCAAAAACAACTTAGTGATTTTCAGTCTTTTTATTTTCTATTCTTAGCAAGTTCTACTTTTAAATATGGTGGAAATTTGTCAGTCACACACATATGTGCTTTTTATAATATGCAACTTGAATTATAATTTAAATGAGTGAAATAAATACAGAACATACCTAGTGGATGTTTTTTAGGCGAAGATTTATACCTTGTTGTATACAATTACATCAGCATTTTCAGATGCATGTGCTAAACTAAGACACCAAATCCATATTAATACATTACTTCCTGAGATCTCACAAACTTAAAAAAAGAGTATCACATTATAAGGATCTCCTTATAGGAAAGCCATTCTTTACAGACTCACAGAATATGCTGAGGTGAAAGGGACCCACAAGGATGGTTAAGTCCAAATTTTAGCCCTGCACCAGATGTCCCCAAGAATCACACCACATGCCTGAGAGTATCATCCAAATGCTTCTTGAACTCTGTCAGGCTTGATGCTGTGACCATTTCCCTTGGGAGCCTGTTCCAGTGCCCAACCACCCTGTGGGTGAAGAACTTTTTTGTAATATCCAACCTAAACCTCCCCTGGCACAACTTCAGGTCATTCTCTCAGGTCCTTTCCCTGGTCACCACAGAGAAGAGATCAGTGCCTGCCACTTCTCTTGCCCTCACAATGAAGTTGTAGGTGCAGTGAGGTCTCCCCTCAGTCTCTTCTCCAGTGCCCTCAGCTGCCCCTCATACAGCTTCCCCTCAAGGCCCTTTACAATCCTTGTGGCCTTTGGACACTCTCTAATAGCTTAATATCTTATACTGCAGTGCCCAAAACTGCACACAATATTCAAGGTGAGGCTGTCCCAGTGCAGAGCAGGACAATCCCTTCCCTTACCTGGCTGGTG
>VXBX01009331.1:57713-76582 GCA_013400415.1 Scytalopus superciliaris | reverse complement strand
TTAAGGTCTCTCTGCAGGGCCTCCCTGCCTTCAAGGGAGTCAACACCTCCTCTCAGTTTTGTGTCATCTGCAAACTTGTTTAGTGTCTCTTCCAGTCCTGCGTCCTTGTTATGAAGATGTTGAAGAACCCAAGATGGAGCCCTGCACAACCCCACTAGTGAGGGGTTGCCAGTCTGATGTTACCCCATTCACATTTACCCTCTGTGAACCAATTGCTCACCCACCACCTGATGTATTTATCCAGCTGTGTACTGGACATTTTGTCCAGAAGGACCCTGTGAGAGATAGTACTGAAAGCTTTAGAAAAATCCAAAAGGATTACATCAACTACCTTCCCTTGATCAGCTAGGTGGGTTATCTTGTCATAAAAGGAAATCAGCTTTGATAAAACAAGACTTTCTGCTCGTGAAGCCATGCTGACTGTGACTAATGACCGTGTTGTGTTTAGGTTGTTTTTCAGTACTTCCCAGAATAATCTTCTCCATAACTTTGCCAGGCACTGAAGTGAGACTGACAGGCCTGTAGTTTCTGGGGTCCTCCTTCTTGCCCTTCTTGAAATTCAGGACAACATTTGCCAGCTTCCAGTCAGCTGAGATCTGTCAGGATTCCCAAGACATCTCAAATATCATTGAGAGAGGTTTTGTGATGGCATCAGCCAGCTCTTAGAAGGTTCTTGGATGAATCCCACCAGGCTTGAAAAATTTGGAGACTGTTTGTGTTCTCCTGTCTTTGTACAATACTAGAAATCTTATGTTCAAGGTGAACTTTGAATTGTTCAAAAATTAACTTTCCTAAAAGGATGAAAAATCTGCAGTGGAATATCTAAAACTGTTTTTCTGTATCACTCTTTTTCATCCTAAAATGCCATAGCTCCATTTGAATAACAAACTGGCTTTCATGTAACAGGACAGAAATTCAGAGGTTGGTATTTTGCAATAGCAGCAGTAGAATGGGGAGACACTGCAATCTCTCCTTTCCACTCTTAATTCTCTCATGTGCTGTCTCTGCAGCTGATATGGCCCTGCTCCAGTTTTGTCTTTGCAGCTGATAAGGATCTTTGAACAATGAATTATTTTAGAACTGTATTTTGCCATGTGAGCCACACTATGAAGGTAAAATGCAGTGAGTTCTATAAAAAGATAATTTCATATTCTGTGGCCAGTTGGAAATAATTTCCTTAGGTTCGTGAATCTCAGTCTTGTATTATTTTGATCTGGTTTTTGTATTCTTTCTGAAATGGTTACTACTGCATTTGAGGTTTTATATCACATAGACAATAAGCTTGCTGACAAGGGCTTACTTTTAGTAACATCTCTGCTTTATTAAAGAGATAAATGTATTTTTACATAAAGGTATATCTTTTTAAAGAGATAAAGATGGTGGGAGTTCTGACTAGGCATGCAACATGTATAAGTTTTTATCTTATGTCACTTCTTAACTGCACTTTATGGTTTATCTCAGACTGCAGTAATAATGTAGTTACAGGTATTTTCCTCTGGGTTTATTTGTAGAATTTGAAAAGTGTCTATTTTGGGGAAGATGTAGGCCTGTAGAGCTCAAAGCTGTAACTGAAAACTTTTATATTTTGTAAGAAAGAGGCAAATACAGTTGAGTGAATATATCCAGCCACATAGTTTCTCTCTGTGTTAATTCACATATATCTATATGTGTATCAGAATTTATATTCTGTTATCGAAGTGATGATATTTCACAAGTGCCAAGATCAGTTTTCTATCTCAGCATCAGGTTGAGGGCTGGGTAGCAGATAAGAGGAGGGGAAACATTCAGCAGTATCTAAACTGCAGAAACCATACAGAGCTGGACATACTTTCAAAGAAGTTGTGTTCCTTTCCTTTTTTAAGGCAATTTCTCTGTCAAATTCTTTTTAGTCAGGGACTAAGTGGCACTTTGCTGTGGGATTTTTTTGTGGCATCAAGAATTAACTCTAGGAAATAAAGGGGAACAGCTGATAGTGAAGATGGTCATAAAACTGGCAAGGGAGGCCCCCACTTTCAGATGACTGGTTGCTGGCTGGTTGTGCACACAACATAATGACATCCCCAGGGAAGAGGATGCTGTGGTCAGGCCTTGAGAACCATGAGGGATTACAAAGACTTGCCTGTGACATAAATGGAAAAATACCTACAGACACTTGATTGAAAAGCAGGAATTCAGCTGAAGTTGAGAATGTTATTGTCTCTCCAGGTAATGACTGACACACCTATGCTTTTTCACAAGATTTTATGGGGAAAGGCACAGACTTCAAAGGCACCTTGCCCCATTTATTTGATGTAGTTTAACAGTTGTTATCCATTGTTACACTATGTAAATCTACTTTTTACCCCTAATCCACCCCTTTTTCATGTTCTTCTTGAAGGACACTTTTCATGAGAGCCTTCTACAGGAGAATTGGCCTTGATGCTTTGTTTAGATTCTTTAGACAAGTTGCCATCATGATTCAGGGGAAGATATTTTCCAAAGAAAAAGCACAAGTCCTCATCATATTCTGGACTTGAATTCCACAGTATTCGAACCCATTGAGATTACTGTGTTTGCCTCCACCGTTTGCCTCCTCCATTGCGTTTCATATATTCAGCTATTTTTTTGAGTTCGACTTAACATTTGGATGTTTCTAACCCGCAAAAAATATCTGAAAAGTTGAAATAGCATCCTGCTCATAAAAGTTACCACCTTTCAGCACTCCTGCATCACTGGGAATATTCACAAAATTGAGAATGCCAATGGTAGAATGTGAATATTTGTCAGTCTGTCTTTTTGTGGATTACCCTCTCCTTTTCCTCTCAGTTTGTATTCCTTATGAGCAAAGAAATAATCTCTAACAGCATTTCAGATGGCAGTGATCATAGAAACTTTGATCAGCACCTGCCTGCCAAAAGATAGACTTTTCTGCCTTCAGGCTTAAACCCAGTATCAGTGGTGTACATGTCTACGGCTGCTAGGTAAGTGTTGTGCATGTATGTGACATCATTTGTCAAACTATGTGTGTGGCTTGATAGCTGATGTCTTCTGTATGCTTCATCCAAGCCTGCTGTTGAAACAGTGACAGATCTTGTGAGTTTCTGTAGGTTCTTGGAAATGGTAGCTAAACACAGAAAACATATAAGAGCGTTTTTTCTTCCTGGTGCTTGGTAGCTTAAGTTCATCTCTAAGATGAGTTCAGAGTTTTATCTGAACCAGTTAATTAACTTACTGGTATTCTTTCCAAAGTCCCTTTTATTGCTGACCTTGTTTGTGGCACTGTTATCTAGGAAGGAGCCAACCCTTCATACCCTCCCTAGCTCTCTGAGAATCTAGTTTGATTATTGAAATACTGAACTGCCTAATAAGAGAGGGTCTTTAATTTAATCATGCAGTGGGTTATGCATTGCGTTTCTGTCTGTTAAGAATTTGAAGGTGAACCTTTCTATCCAAACATCAAAGCATATTCCAAAATGCGTTGTCTTTGGCTTTCTTCAGAAACATGCCAAAATGGGAAGTCTGTGATGCATGAAGTAAAGCAAGCTGCAGATTTTTACAAAATATTGTGCCTGTGATAGGAGGGCTGCTTCTGATGCCAAGTTCAGGCTAACAAGTAATTCTTTGAAAACTGCCGGTGTTGCCCAGAGGCACTTGCAAATTACAGCGGAATTTGTACTAATCTCTGCACAAAGTAGAAAAGTTGCATGCTGCAACTGTGATTCTTCAAAACTTAAAAGGAACTGCAATCTGCAAACAGTCTTCTCCTGTACCTTTCCAAAACTAATGGTGAACTGTGAAGGAGTCAAGAGGTCTTTCCTACCATTAAAGGAGAGGACAAAGAGGCCTTAAACTTATGTATGACTTTGATATGTGTCACCATTCAAAGGGTGCTGGACCTGTAGTTCATGCAGATATATAGCAAAATTCATCCTGGCCTGAGGTGCTTTGGAAGGCATTGTGAAACAGCTTCACAGTTCACAGGAGTAATTGTCCTTTCTTTTCTTTTTTTCTTTTTTTTTTTTCTTTTTTTGTTTGGATGGTTTGTTGGTTAGGGGGTTTTACTGTTGTTTTGTTTCATTCTGCTTTGTTTGTTTTGTTTTGATTTTCCCCCTTCTGCAGATTCATTGAAAACTATACTGCCCCTCCTGTCCCCCAAACTCATTTCATTGCTTATTTTTAAGAAACTACTTTCTTGAGCCTGTCTGCTCATTTACGAGTCAGTGTCCTGCTCTTTATTAGTCTACACAGATGTTACTTGACCATTATAAAGCATTTAGAAAAGTTCAGGAAGCTAGTATGTTCTTTCATTAATTTCTGGTCTGGTAGTGTGGAACAAAAACAACATAGAAAATTGGATAGTATAATGTATACTGTTAGATGCCAGACATGTAACTAGAACTTAATGTATTGCCCAAAAAATTTTTCCTCTTGCAGCATCCTAAGTACTACTATTTTTTTGCATTGTCACTTTCTCAGTGCCGGCGGCTGTGGCCGAGTGGGTAAAGCCGCCGCCCCTGGATCCGTGCTCCTTCTCGGAAGGACGCCGGTTCGAGCCCTGCGGGTCTCGCTCTGCCAACTTCGTCCGGGCTTGCCCCGGCCAAGGCTAGAGTGTCCCAGGGCTAAAGGGGGTGGGGCCAGTTCCGCGCACGCTGAGCTCCACGTAATAAATCCATTCGCGCAGGCATAAAAAGCATCGTCGTTCGCGACGGCTAGCCACACACACACACTTTCTCAGTCTTTAGAATAGTAGAATGGGAGGCCCATTATATACCCCAAAGGGTTTACAGCCAAAGCCTCATAAAGTAAAAAGATAAATATTATTTATTCTCCTTCCTTCACAACTACAGATATTGAGACACAACAGGCTTATGACCTGACTGAAACACAGATGCTAATTCAGTAGCACAGCTGGTTTACAATTTAGGATTTTGCTTTTTATAGTTCTGTGAATAAGCCATTTGACTATGCTTGTTTTCATGTGTCTTTTGGTAGGCAATATTTTAAACTAGTTTATTTCTAAGCAAGCTAACAGTAGCTCTTGCACCTTAACATTGTTCCTGAAGCAGCTGATTGTATTAACTGCACTAGGAATATCTGTAATTAAAACCCCTACTGTTTGCTGAGCCACTCAGTCTAAATTGTTAGTACTCTGAGTGTGGGTAAAAATGAGTGAATATAATGTGAATATGACAATATTCAAGTATAAGCATATTCTGACATTGCATTATATTTTAAAATAAGTATCAGGTACTGAGTTTGCATATAATTTTAATCACAACAGTTACATTTTAGGCTCAAATTTCACATATTCAACTGTTTTGCTGAATTGTTGAAAAATGCTGCCCAAAGCTGCTTTTTCACTGTTTTTTGCTGTTTTGGTGTTGCTGTGTAACTTCAGTACAGCAGTATGTGTCTCTGCCAAACTGAAGCGATATGAAAACTTTAGGTGTATTTCACACTTAGTTTTCTTCTAAGTGGCATTACTGGCCTCACTAATAGTGTGTCTAACCTCATAAGGTTCTGTCTCTTTCCCCCAGGAAACATGACTCTGTTCTTTCCCAGTTAATTTGATGCCAGACCATGTGGCGTTTCTGTTAAGTTCTTCTTTAACTCAGTGTTGTAGTGTGGGAGAGCTGTCTAGCTTATTTCAATCTCTCTTCATATGTAGATATAATGGTGACATCCACAATGGGAAACAGTAACTGTAAGAAAGCACACAGCTTGGGTTTTCCTTTTTTTTTCCCCCTCCCAACTTCAACCATGGTCTTTCCTCTGAAGGAATGAAAACCATGGAGCTTATCAAAATAACTTACCTCCCTGACTATTGATTGTCTCCTTTAATAGTCTGTTAGAATTAGATAGAGAAAATACATTTCAGATCTTTTGGTCTGCCCCCCTGCTAGTCCAGCATTGTTCCCTTCGTTATGTCACTGAGTGTTTCTTCTAGTTTGTTCAGAAATTATTGTACAATTTCACTGTCAGGAAGATTTTCCCGATATGCAGTGTGCAATTTCCATTTTTTTCATTTAATCTGACTATTCATAGTCATATTTTCTTATCATTCCAATATTTCTCTTTCTTACCATGTACTTAGATTTTGTAAGCTTTCCTGCATGGCTACGTGCTGAGTAGTACCTTAGCTGAGGCTAAGTTATGTTGCTATTCAGCACTTAAATTTTTTTGTGTGTGTTTTTGTTCTAATCCTTTGTTGTTTCAGTATCTTGATATTGAAAATGGTAGGGTAAAATTGCAGACCGGAATATAAAAAGGGTCTATAACATGTACATTCCCAAGCTGTTTTCTCCCCTCACTTCTACCACTGTTATTCTGCGAATGTACTCTGTTTTTCAGCAAGCTTAATATAATTTTAGCAGTTTGTATAATTTTAACAACTGATATAATTGCAAGGTCACTTACTGCCTTTTACATTTGCTTCTCTTATTAAAGGTATGGTCTTTGAACTATTTTCTCTGTTTTATCCAGTGTCATTTTTATGATGATAATATCTTTTTTTTCTTTTTTCCCCCCAAAAAAATTTTCCTGTATAGAGATCTGAATCTGAAATTCCTGCAGATTCTTTTGTACTGTTTGTCAGTTCTCTTCAGTATTTACATCTATGGCCAGTTCAGGATTTTCTACTTTTGATTCTGTTAATGTGGTCATTTACCCTCTTTCAGTTTGTAAAAACATTAAATTATGACTTTATCAACAAATTTATTTTTTACAGTCTGGTATTATAAGATGTTGTCTATACTGAAATATAGCTGAGCAATTTTATTCCTCCATTTTTGTATTTATTTATTTGGGTTTTATTTTTCAAAATTCTACTCAATGCTTTACTTACGATTGTAACATCCCATGTACTTCTCCCCCAAGTTGAACCTGCAGAGTCATGTTGAAAATGGTTCACCACAGATTTGTGAGCAGTGTGGTACCTTGGTGGTGCTGAGATACCTGAACACTAAAGGTAAAGGTAAAACACTGACTTCATTTCCTCAAAGCTCCGTCTTCATCATGGAACACAAGTTCCCAAGCAAATAGTGTTTGTCCTTCAGAAATCATTATCTTCCACTGAATACTTGCTAGCAGTTAAAGATCTCCAAAATTAGGTATGTCCACATTAAAAGGACTTTCCAGGCATCTTTTCACATCACTTATCCAGGATGTCTCTGTTCACAGATTGCAGGTCTCCTTGCATGTAAAGTGTTCTTTGATATTTCTATACATAGTTTATCAGAAATTCAAAGCATGCAATAATCCACATTTTCAAGAGTATTTACTGTGATATATCTCTTTTTGCTTCCTAACTCAATTCAGAACAGTGGGATGGAAAAATGCAAATCTTTACAATAAGGTATGGAGAAGTTAAGGTATCATCAGCATGCTTTAATTTTGTAATATATGTTGGTTTGTAAATTTAAGCGGGACAGGAATTATTTTGGTTTTTTTACCTTAAAATGTACCTCCAACTTTATTTATCAGTTCTGTAAGTTGGAATTGTTATCTTAAATCATGAAACATTGACGTGATTGCATTTCATGGAGTAACAGAAAAGTGTATGTTATATTTCTTTATTCTGTCTGTTGATTGCATGGAAGCAGGGTAGGATTTCTGTAAAAATTGTAAGTTTAGTTGATTTTTTGAAATGAAAACCTCGGGATGCTAAATTTAGCTGACCATTGTCTTTGTGAGGCTGAAAACAGCATGCAGTGACCAGCCAGCACTGTGCTGCAATACCATTGTGCATAACTACTACTGCTTTTACTGTTGGCCTGCTGACTGCCTCAAGTGCTTGTGAAAGTTCGGGTTGGCTCTCTGCCAACAGCCAAACCTCACAAGAAAGATTCCCCCCTCCCTCTCCCGAAACCGGCAAAAAGCAGCAAGAGAAAATTGAAGTTATATATATATATATTTACATATATTAAATTTATATACTAGGTACAACGAGACAGGGACCCCCAAACCACCCCAGTAAGGGACAAGGGGAAGGGAAAGGGGAGAGGGAGACAAAAAGGGAAATGAGACAAACAAATATATACAATCTAAATTCAGAAATTAACTCAGTAAGTAACAAATGCAATAGTAAACTCACTACTTTTCTTAGAAAAGCAGATTCTTAACCTTTGCCACTGGCCCAGGCAAAACAGCCCCCAGAGCAGGCCTCGCTGAACACAGATAAGCCAGGCCCAAACATCGAGAGCTCGTCAGCGTGCGAGCCCGAGAAGGAAAAGAAGCAAAAGAGCGAGCAAGAACACCTCCCCCTTCGGCTTATATACACCTGATTACGTAAAGAGATGGGATGGAATACTTCCTAGATCTTGACCCTGGTTACCAAGGAAGGCCTACAAAAAACAACCCATCACAGTACTAAAGTATATATATCACAGCTACCATTGCAAGTTTCAATACACCTATTCATGCCATTCTTTTATTATGTAGTAAAACATTACCTGGGTTTTTAGAGCCTCTGACCTCTGGTAAACAGGTAAAGGTAAAATTTTATCAAACTCACTGTTGATACAGAAGTTCTGTGTTTGTAAATGCTGATATTTGTACATTGGATCTGCTTTTGATAGGTATAGGGTGTTCACAAATCCTTTTAAACTCATTTAGAACTGTTTTCTTCACAGTTTGAAAGAAAATTAAACCCAGACTGTCCTGAATTGTGCATTTCTTTAAAAGCAACAACAAAATGCAGCTATGAATCCGTATGTAAAGGGTTTTTTATTTCCAAATCTTCAAAAATGTGTTCTGCAATGTTACTCTTGTTTCTCTTTTTTTAATTCACTTAGTGTTCACTGTCTGTTCTTCCTTCCATCTGTCCTTTATGATTACTTTATGCCTTCCCATTTTCTTCTCTTGCTGTCCAGCGTGGGGTGTTTTTTATGTTCCTATTTGTCTCCTTTCTTGACTGCAGAGCACTGGGCATCCAAGGGCAAACAGCATCCATGACCTTGATAATGAGGTCGAGTAATCTTCGGCATCTTTGTTTATTCTATTGGTTCTCATCAGTGTGTCGAAATCTGTTTAGGGCCTTAGGTCTCTGGGATCTGAATTATATCTATAGAGGCAAAGCTGGTAAATGCACCTAATGGGTGTTTTAGGTTGATTCAGCAGTGTGCTTCAGCAGAGAATTTCGCAGCTGTTCTCACCATCCTTTCACTGTCCTCTCAGAGCAGCCTAAGGGTAGGCAAAGTGGATTTCTTGCATATGAAACTTAACCAGAAGGTGCCCTTCACTCGAATTTGTGTAGCATGGTGGATGTTATACCCTCAGCATCAATGGTATTGCTCTACAAGGCCCTGACATTAGTCTGTGTTAGTTGCTAATACCAACCTGCTACCAAGAACTGTCTTCATGTGATTAGTTCTGTTGTGTGTCAGCATTGTCTGTGGTTTGTTAGCTTTGTTGACTTCATTGAATTTCACCTGGCAATAAGTGGACATAGCAGTGCTAAAATAAATACAGATATCTGTAAATGCCAGAGCAGCCTCTGGAAGAACATTTTCTTTTTTAAAATAGTTGTATTTACCAGTAGAAGAAGTCAGTGATGAAAAACAGAAAAAATAGAGATTCTCTCCTATTATTAGTGGCATGAAATATACTGTAAGATTGCCCAGCGGGAAATTACTAAAACATTTGTGTAGCAAATCCAGTAAAGTTGCTGGTTTTGCTATACTAGAAGTTCACATTCAGAAGAACTGCAACTACAGTGTCTTGAAGAAGGGCTCAGAAAGTGATGAATTTGAAATGTAGTTACCAGTCCATCAGTTATTTCTTAACAAAATTTGTATTTCTTGATACAGTTAAAATTGCAGTATAGAAGAATATTGTATTAAACTTGTACAAAAATTGAAGAAGAACATATGATGCATTTAATGTCTTCTCCCCATCTTATTTTTCCTTTTCAATTTACTTTTTATATTGCAAACAAGCAGCATAGAGCCACATAATAAATGAGTTGTTGAAAGTATTGAAACTCTTCATTGGTGATACAGACACATGAATGTTTCACATGGCAAAAAATGCAGAAGATTTCCTGAATGGAAAGTGTTTAAATTTTAGTAACAGCTTTAAAAGTGAAAGCACAGTATTTAAATATTTCTTTACTATTAAGTTGGGGTTTTTTCAGTTGTCACTTCTTGGGGAGTACTACCCATCTTTTCCACATGGCCTGATAATAGTATGCTTACTGAGCTCATGTCAGTGTTGCCATGAGTTTACCCTTACTGTTAGAGAACTCCAAACCAGATTTTAACAATACACTGTCTTAAAACCGTGACCTTTTACATAAAGAGGAACAAGGCATTCTAGTTTTCTGTATGCCTGAGAAAATACTGAGGCCAACGCTGGTCAGTGCTTCGGTCAGTGACAGATTGAATTCTATTTTTCTGAGTAATGTTTCAAAAGTACAATTTCAGGGTAAGGTTGTGTCACCTGTCAGACACTGGTATGAGTCTGCATCAGACTAGCCTCTGCTTTCCTGTGCTTGTGGGCAAGAACATGTACAGCAACAGTGGTGGAGAAAGAAACCTCACCTGAGATACTCCATTCTTGGGTGCAGCACCCTAACACAGGTCCAAGCTTTTCTTCACGCAGTGGCTTGGACAGGGCACAAACAGTTTGTGTTTCACAAAGCAGTCTGCCTATGTATATCTTGCTCTCAACTTTCTCTGAGCATACTTTGACATACTCTGTATGCTTAAAGTAAAGACAGCCAGAGCATATTCTCTGACTCTGAGGCAAATGACATGCTATGACTCTCATGCATGCAGGTAAACTTTTCCCTACTATTTTTCAAAACAAAAGGTGCCTGCCTTTCTTGTGTTGCCTGCTGGGAATTGTCTGAGATCCTGCTGTGCATGCCTTTGCCCTGTTAGGAGAGCATAGGTTGACGGTGAGGTAGGGGATGTGGCAATATGCCAGAGTTTGAGCTGGTCTCCTTACACAGTTTAGTGTGCTCGCAGCCTGTGAAGCTGTGCCACAGCCTCACTCATTGTTTGCTGCAGGCAGAAAAGAAGTATGTAGTGTTTACTCCTATTTTTGAGCCTGTACCTAAGTTAGTAGTAGTAACAGAGCATATGAAGCCTTTATATACTGAATAGCTTCTTGCAATTCTAGCTGGGTAAAATAGGTGGTTTTAACTATACTGCAGGAGGGGGAAAAGAGAAACAAGAAATGCCAGACTTAAAAAAAGGGAAAGTAATTAAAAAGGAATTTATGTCTCTTAACTTTGTGATTTATATTGCTGAATGTTAAAAAAAATGACAATTTCAACAGGCAGATTAAGAACATGCAGTATGCAGGCATTTTTTTTCCAATGTTCATTTAGGGCATTTTAGTAGATGCAGTAGCTGATTCTGAAGCTAATTTAACTGCATGGCGGTGCAGTGCCGTTTTTCTTAGGTGTAATTCGGGGAAAGGGACAGGCAGCTAAGGTAGCTATGAGGCTAATAAGGCTGCACACCTAAGTAGTTAGTGCAATTTTCACTCTAGTTTTATTAAAATGGAAACTGCCAGCTTGGACTCTTGCTTGTAGAATGCTTGTAGAAACCAGCAGACTCTGCTTACTAGTTTTAGTATCTCTGTAGTCTTATATTCTAATGAAGGTGATTTTTTCCATCTCTTCAAAATTTCAGTGAATCTGATCATGCAAACATTTAAATGCTGTGTGATTTCTGTGCACATAAAATACAAAGTTATGCATTTGCCTACATACCTGTTACTTTAGAGCCTGAAAATTTACAAAGGGAATCAGAGAAACAAATTACGGATAACACAGAAAGATGGCAAAACCACAAAGAAAACCTATTTAGAAAAAAGGGGCAGGGAAGGGAGGAATATGTTTTTCTCCAGTCTCTTGCAGTAAATAGGGGAAAACATAGAAATGTGAATTCCTCTTAAAGCATTAATCAGTAGTTTTAGTTGTTAGATGCTGTGTTTTGCTGGACCTTTTCTGGCATGTATAGAATCATTTAAAATTGGGTTTATGAATAGTACTACAATAAACATGTTGTATGTCCTACTAGTTTGAGAAACTGCATTACAGACTATTGTAATTGATTGTTACAATCTAGTGCCCCATGGAGGGCCATGTTAAGACTGCTGAATTGTGGTAATTCAGATGTTCCTGTTTGCTGATTTTTATTTTGGGGTGGTATTTTAGTATTTACTGTGCAAAATATATCTTTAACACTGTTTGAGGACAAAATTTTTTAGAAATGTTTGGCTGGAAAAAGTATACTAGTAAAAAGAAAACCCATTATTATTGTTATTATGATTATTATGATAACTCCTGTGTGTCCCTTTCAAGGGTGGTCTTCAATATTCAGAAATTTGTGCAACCAGAAAAAAAATTGGATTGTTGTCAGGTCTTGTGACAGACAGCTTCTTTCAAGGTAGGACTGATCAACTGACATATTCATACTACCTCCAGTGAAAAAAATCTGATTAAACAGACCAGACATGCGTTAGGTGAATTCTTTGCTTCAGTAGCTTTGAAATATGCAGGAAGGAACCCTTTTTCTTTGAAATTTTACTTTTTTCTTGTTTCTCATATGTTAGGTAAAGCAAAGTTTTATCATGAAAACACTGACTGTTAAGCTTCATAGTTCTGAATACATATGCAATGTGGTTTTCTGTATTTAGTTTCACAATTTTTCATGGAAACTTTGTAAAATATATCATGCAGAATTTTTCACTAGGTCAATACTCAGTCAAATTGAGACTAGTTTTCCAGGAAACTCTGAATAGCACGTTTCTTCAGTGAGACTATTCTCATATAAATTGAGTACTTTACACCTTTGCAATATAATATTTCCTATAATCTGTCTAAACTTTATTAACTGTTTCTAAGGTTCTCATTTTTATATCTTCACTAATCATGTAATTTTGAAAAGCATTAATGTATGGATCTTAATAGGAAAGTGTATTTTGAAATTCTCTTCATGCTCTGAAGATAACCTGCTTAAGGCACCTGATCCATCCTAGTTTAATCACTATAATAGCACAGTTTATTTTTGTTTTGTTACGTCATCATTGGTGTATCATTGGAATTAAACAATATGGATCATCATCTCTGTACTTTCTAGATCCTTAAGATAATCATTAATTTCTGGTTGCAGAAAATAAATTAATGAGAATTTGAAAATTTTATGAGATTTTTAGCTTTAAATAAGGAAAATACATTCCCAGTTGCCAAAATTGCATGTTCTTAAAAGTTCCACTGTTGCCATTGATATATTTAACATCTTCCATTAGAATGCAGCCACATCTCGCTTCTTTTTAACTGATTGCAATGGCTCATCTGTCATGGCTCACGTATCATATGTCATACAGATATTTTGTACTTTGATTTAAATAGTTTTGGTGACTCATGTATTTATTGATGATACGTGCCCTTTTCTGAAACTCTTGCCTTATAAAAATGATAAATCAAAATCACCCAGTATATCAGTTATGGATCTTCATAGGAATTTTTTTTTTTTATTTTGCATACAGAAATTAATATTTTACTATAAAAAAGGTTCTGGTCTAGGGCAGCTAGAGCTTGCTAGGGCACAGTATATTCTTCCTTCCATAACCTAGTAACTCTCAGTGTGCAGACCATCTTTCCAAAGCAAATTACATAGCCTGAACTTCCTGGTATCTACTTGGAGATATCTCTGTGTCAGTAGTGATGATTTATCTCAATCTTTTCTGGAACTTAAATATTATTTAGAGGTATTGAGAGACTTGCTTCTGTTATCCAGAAACAACTGAGGGTGCACTTTCATACTTCATAGTAATGTGTACTTCCATAGCACTCACACACTTGCCTTCTCTTATTATTTCTGTATTGCTTACCTGAATTACTCAGTATTAAAAGTTTTAAGTCTGCATTAGCTCTTTTGAGTTTTCTGCCCATCCTTCTCAAGTGGCACTGAATGATCAGATTTACCCATTTCCTTTTTTTCTATACCAAGCTTTAGAATTTCTATAATAGAATAGATAGTACAAGCCTTATTCTTTTGCAGTACCAATTGGGTCCTTTCTGTACTGTAAGCATTTTATTCAATCTGCCAATAGGCAGGTGGTTCTTGTATTTATTGACAGTGAAATCCAACTATACCTTCCTACTTGTCTTGTTCATATTTTCCAAATAGTTACTTAAAGAGTTGGGTTGGGAGATCCAGATTATATTCAAACCTCTGTTATATGATTCTTGTAAGAGGCAATTCTCTGAGCTTCTTTTTTTCCATCTGTAGAATAGGAGAAAGATTATTGTGTGCCAGCTGTCTTATGGTGGGCAGAACATTCAAGAATTTCTCTGTTCCCATCACACTCACAGCTCTGCTGAAACACTCTGCTTACAAAGGTCTCTGAAGAATTTTCCATACTCATCATTCCAGAGAGCCAACACTGAGGATGTGGAAACCGTCTTTAGTGCTATCTGTGCTTCTCAGGATAGTGCCCACTTGGAAAGGAGAAGAAAGCAGCAACTGCTGGATATGCCATATTTGATGAGCAGAAAATGTGAGACTGTGCAGGCTGTGATACAGAAGAGAGCAGCAAAGGGAAGCAGATCTGGGGAAGCTGTTGGGACAGGCAGGGTCTATACCCAATCTATACCCAAAATTATTTGCCTCATCTGAAAAGCTGAGGTATCCAGCTACTTCGTCATAGTCACAGTCACTAACCTCAAGACCTGCCTTTCAGTACTGCTTTTAATAGAAAGGACACAAAATGGAATGAAATAATTTTTCTTTTAATTTATTACTTTATTAAATAGCATTAGCTATGGCTTATTGCTTTCCTAGTACAGTGAAGGCATTTTGGGGTCTTGACCTTTCTTACTTTTTCCACTACTAGACAACCCTTCAAATTCTTTGTGAGTTTTGTAAATAATGCGCATAAATGTCCATTCCCAACCTGGAGTGAAATGCTTTGATATTCACTAGTACTCCAGACTCTTGAAAATACCCATTTATCAAAGAACATTACCTTTCTCAATGACTTTCCTAAAGCAGTATGAATTCCAAGGAGTGCAAAAGGCACAATAGGCTTTTGGAGTTGCAAAGTGAGATGTGCCCAGATATGGGGTATTTTTGTGGAATTAGTGTTTTACAAAACTGAAGATCTGAAAGTTTACTTTGCCTGGGGATGGCATTAATTTTGACTCCTGCTGTTTAACAAGTAAAATGAATGCACACTAGAGCTGTTGCAGGAGCCATTAAACATAGTATTCTCCAAAAGCTAACTCATTTTCTTAGATATATGTCTTGAAATAATACGAGAAATTGTACTTAAAAAATTGAATTTAAAATATGTTGAGGAAAAACTGTTGTAAATATATTTTGTCTTTCCAAATCTTTCTGTTAATGTATGTGGAATTAGCACAGACAATACATTTTATTTGCACCTTTGGACTACATCCAAGGAGACTGTTTTGTATTTCCCTTTTATACAGTTGCTTTATTTGTTTGGCTTCTTAGAAAAACAGAAAAAAAAAGGAAAAAAGTCTCTTACAAGTCAGTATTTTCATGCAAAATTGCATCTTCAAAAGTGCACAACATTCTGTTCACTGTCCCTTGCACCTGTGGCCTGTCTATACAGAAGTAATTGCAAGACCCAGTCCAATATTCGTAGGGTGAAAATACCCACTGGCTTTTTGTCAGGAAAATTTGGAGTGGCTTTTTGTTGCACAACCACTCCAGTTTATCAGTTTCCCACATGTCAAAATACCGTTGTTTAGAATATATATGTGTTTAGATTTTCAGTTTCAGGCTTATTTTGAAGTAAACTCAGGAGAGATATTCTTAGCTGTAAATTTCTGTTTCATAGGGATGTTCGACAGGTCTAGCCTACTATTGTTTGCATTTGTTTTTTTCTTTAAATATTGCATATGAAAGAAATAATGCAGCCTAATACGTAGTGTTTTAGATCTGTCTACTGTACTGTTATGTTTGATCACTTAAGCGCACAGTTTTTTATTTATACCCCTGTAAAGTGGGGGTATCAGCATATAAGTGACTCAGATGATAAAGAATGTAATTAAACTGTGTGCAAAACAGGACTTTATTTCTTTGTATCTGGTGATGTTATTTTAGAAATACACTGGTATTTTAATCTGTAAGTGGAAAATACATGGATCTAAAATAAATGTCATGTATTAAAATGTTAGGCAAAGATAATGTTAGTGACAAATATAATTGGGTTTGTGACTTACATAAATAGCATGCCAGCTTCATGCTTTAGGGATATGTTTAATGTGTGACATACACCAGTTCCCAAATTCCAACCATACAGCTTTGGTTTATGATTGATACTTTATATAGGTTGCAATGCTGATTCAGTTTTAGTAGTGCAACTCTTGAAATCAGTAATCTTCCAAAATTACTTTACATAGAGTAGTTACTATACAAATACTGTGTTTTAATTCAGTGCGTTAGGTGTGGGTGAGAAAAATTATACTGTAATTTGAGTTACTGTAAAAAGTGTATCAAGTATGTGGATTCATGTTGTGCAAGTTGTGTTAGGGGATTAGAGGGTATTGGAACAGTGCTACTGCCAGCAGTATTATAAAGTCAAAGCTAATTTTTTTAAATTTCTATTTTTAACATTACCTTAATGAAAAATTCAAGTCAGTTCACATTTTTCTGCCAGTTTTTATAGGGGGATCTGAATAATGTTAAACAATAGTAAGGGCTGAAAAACTAGTAGAAAAGCTACAGTGTCTTAATTTCTCTTAAGATGCTTACCATTTTTGCCTATTCTACCCTTCTATTGATATCTACTTGGCAAGCCTGAGAAGCCAAAAAAGGAAAAAAAAAAGATCTCTTACATATCCATGATCAAAAATGAGCGCCTGATGGCCTGAAGGTTGAAATAATTATCTCTGGTGGCCGTGCAGATCTCAATGTCAAAGCTAAGAACCACAGGGCAGCAGAATTAAAGCATGAAAACTGGCATGAGCACAGACAACTGCTTGAGGCTCTTTATTACTGTTTGATACAGCAGTTCTTTGTTGGAAATCTTGTTTTTTAGGTTCCAAAGCAACTGTGTGTGTCTAATCTCACATTTTCCTTTATCATCAATTCCATTCCTCTGATATTTACAAAACTAAGCACCATCACATGTGTTTATCCCGATTTCTGAATTAGTCTATCTGAGGCTTTCTGCTTATCTGCAGATAGGTGGCAGCGTTCATACAGATTGGGAAAGCAGAGCTCTCCGTGTTCACACTATTCTGTGCTGTAAATTAACCTGTCACTTTATTATTTGACAAGATCTTCATTTTTATTCATCAGGACTTGGGCCAGGATGGGTGCATTTATGGCCATTTGCTTTGTACGCCTCTCAGCTGAGTTTGTAGGTATTGTAAGTGAGATCCATTATCCCTGTTACAAGTGCACACAATGCAGATGCTGATCTGCGATGATGATGAGAAACCAAAGTCAGTAAAGACCACATAAGCCGCCCTTGATGAAAAGATAAATGAATGCATAAATAACATTGTGCTGTGCTGTGTTTGCTGAGATCAAGGATAAATTTTGAAGGTTTTGAGAGATCACACATACAGAACCTGGAGAAATTCACCCTCCCTCACTTTGCATTCAGCATGCATTTCACTATGTACAGAGGAGATGCGTCACATTTTAATGCATTACAGGAAGACCAGAAATGTTTGGGCACTTTTCTGTTGGTTTGTTTGGGTTTTTTTGTTTGTTTTTTGGTTTTTTTTTTTGTTTTCTTTTGTTTTGTTTTGTTTTGTTTTTTGTTGTTGTTGGGGTTTTTTTGGGGGGAGGGGGTTTGGGTGTGTTTTTTTTGTTTTTTGTTTGTTTTTGTTTTTTTTTTTGTTTGTTTTTTTGTTTTTTTGGGTTTTGTTGTTGTTGTTGATTTTTTTGGTTGGTTGGTTGGTTGGTTTTTCTTAAGGGAAAAACAAAGAAATTTCATTAGAATAAGGCATAAGTTTAATTAAATACAATACTAAAAAGAAACCCCAAACAGTTTATATTTTCACTGTTCCTAACTCTGTTCCTTATGTAAATACTTCCATGTCTATTGTGTTCTAATTATAAATGTAATTATAGAGATAAATTAGTAAATTGTGTTTGTAATTGTATTCATAGAGGTTAATCATATTGAAACAGAGAAAAGCACACAAGCATGAGACCTGTAGCTAAAAGGTGCATTTCTAGAGCTCTATGTTAAAATATCATGTAAAAATAAAATCTAGCAAATTGATTATGTTGTTTAGATTGGCAGCTCTGCAGTAATTTTCCCATGGTGTATGCACGCATGTATTAAAAGAAGAATTTTTAGAAAGAGTTTAGTCATATTTAAATTGTGGAATCCTCTGATTAAAAAAAACCAAAAACCAAACAACCCATATCAAAATAAATGTTCTGAATGTGTACGGATAAAATTCAGGGTTTAAAAAGCAACGCTTGAGGCTATGTCATCCATCCCAAAATGCATTCTAGCTTGCGTTTCTTGCTAACTGGCATTTAGAATCTTTTGTTTGTCATAGACAACATTTTTTAATATAATTTACATTAGCAAATTGATACGATCATACTACAGGAAGGAATGGAAATGAAATATGACCTGTCACAAAGTGTGGTGGAATGATGTATTTGGTACTTATGAATCAGAGTAAATACTCCAGTTCTACCATAGTACTTTCCCAATTGTTAAAATCACTTAAAGCCCTTTGCTGAACCATGTCTTAAAGAGCTGGGTGACATTTTTTGCAGTGGAAGAAAATAATGTGAAATTTATTCTACTTTTTCATTTAGTTCTATATGTGTGGTAGATAATAACATGGCATTCATTTAACCATTACTGGACACCCAGTGACTAGTCGTATTTTCTGTCAAAAGACTGTTTGCAGTTAATGTTAGCAAACC
>VXBX01009331.1:37713-52713 GCA_013400415.1 Scytalopus superciliaris | reverse complement strand
CTGGTGCATTACTTTCAAAAGGTAAGTTCTATGTATATCTAGTGTATTAATTACAATCTTAGTGACAAAATGAAATATTTCGAGCAAGGTTCTTGTTTGAAATCTTGTACCCCTCTGAAGCATTTTAAATTTTTGTTGGGAAAGAAAGTAAAATAGTTTCTTAAGGGGGGGAGAGGGTGTGGGGGGGGCAGCGATGAAAGAGTGAGCTTTTAATGCAGACTTTAATTACAGAAGGGATTCCTATAGGGTGCCTTTGGGGCAAACTGGTGGGTTTGTTCTTTCGCAGGTTATATGGACCCCAAATCTATCTGCACTCAGTGAAGAAAAGCGGGAGCTGGTTTTGCAGCCTGGGCAATTGTGGGCAGATTATTTGCAGCCTAGTATCCTGCCTGCATGGCTGGGGTAGATTTGCTTCCATTCAACCTCCAGTAATTTCTCCAAATAGCCTGAATCTCACATCAGGGAGAGGTGGTGGGTCTCATGTTTATTAAGCAATAGTTGAACATGTTATTCATGTTAATGTAATTCACAGGATGAAGTTAATGCTATAGCATAGTTTTTTGTGTTTCACTTGCCATGAAAAATAATTTTCTACTGAAAATCCTATTGAAACTAGCGTTTATAAAGGCATGGACATTCCTTATAAAGAGTACAGTATACTTCTGAGGAAGTAAAAATCCTTATAATTCATGGATGCATTTACTCAGTTTAGACCTTGGAAACAAATATCATAAAGCAAGACTGCAGATCTAACACATAGACTTATTTGGGTTGCTGATTATAGATAGAGGTAAAACATTATTTCTTTTCCAAACCTTTCAGCAGTAAAGTAAAAATGTTGGAGCAGCTTTTGTGATGGGTTTTTGTAGCCCCGAATGTTGATTTCTTTGGTATAGCTACACTTGCACCAAATTAACAAGTAGCAAAGTAGAGCACATGTTTCATAATTTCCAGCATAAAGATGTTGAAATAAGATGAATACAGTTCTGCATGCAAATAGATACGAATATAATGCAGTGACAAATTAGAATGCAGGAACAGAGAGGAAATGAAGGGTTTGTTGTTTCTATAGCTCTAATATCCATTAAAAGTTAGTTACACAGCAGGTGACAGTTTGGATAAGTGTAAAGTGAATGTTTTGAAATAAATAGCAGTCTGGTGACCTGGGATGTCAGTGCTCTAGACAAGGCTGTATGTTTGTCAACATAGCCTACATGTTTTACAGACTCCTCAGGGAACAGGAGAAGATACAATTTCACCTTTTCTGTGCCAAAACATTTTAATTATATCTTCTTCCAAGTACAGCGGTTCAGTAACCAAGGAGCTGACATTGATGCATGTGTTGATAAAGCTGCAAACATTCAAAATGAGATTAACAAAGATTTTGAGGAAAGGGTGACAGCTAATTTTGCACACTATTCTGCATCTAATTCAGGTCAGTGTAATGATAGAATATTTTATAACTTTATGTCATCTAGAAGGACTTTTATGATGCTTTGTGTTTTTGAAGAGTTGTGCATATGACAATATAGTTCTTAGTACATCATTCAAGAGGGTTATCACTCTTTTATTGAACATCTATTGGTTGTAGCTGTAAGCAGAAATAAACATTTAGAAGCAATTTATATATCCATCTGCATTCATCACAATAATAGGTTCTTTGTGTCTAATTCACCTTTAAAGTATTGACCTCAGATATGAAATTGAACCAAAAGTAAAGCACCCCTTTTGCAGTGTTGCTTAATATTTACAAAAAAGATTGGATGAAAAGTTATACTAAATGTATTTAAATAATCAAACTGTAGTTTCTCTGTATTAGGTGCAACCTTTTGAGAACATCTAAATGTATTTCTAGTCTATTCTCTGCCTTGTTAGAAGGCAACTGACATTCTTCTTTCACTTTTCTTTTTGTTTGTGAAATTTTCTCCTCTTTTTTTATCCACTCACTTCTCCATCTGCTTTCACTTTTGTTTGCTTGGGCCGTCTCTCATCCCAACTTGATAATGAGGAATGCAGTGTGACCCTGACCTCTATCAGCCCATGTGTGACCTTCTGACTCTCCCACATAACCTTTGGCCTTCTCTTTGACAGTTTGATTAATTACCCTGTGTTATGATTTATGAGTAAGTGCTATGTAAAAATAATAGACAACAGGTGGTCCTCTGAAAACTTTTTGTGGCATGTTTTCCTGCCTAACCTGATGAGCCATTTTAAGTTGGGAACTTAGTGGTACAATGTGTATTTGGCAGAAAGACAGCATTTTTACACACTTTGACATAGTGCTGGAATTCAGGTGCCCAAGGTATATCTGTGATGAAAATATCACAGTGTTAGTAGTGTGCAGTTGCCAAAATGTACATTGGGTGGAAACAGAAAGCAGAGTCAAATGCCATTTCACGTGTCTCAGTCGCAGGTCACGTCTTGAGAAAATTACGGAGGCGACATTTTTCAAGCTGAGCTGCATCTCCAGCAGCTATGTTTGCTTTAACACTTCAATAGTGACTTTTAATTGGCTGTCATGACCTCATTCTGCTGTTGCACATACAGTGTTGCAACAGTGACATAGATGTACCCTTCTCACAGTAAAGATGGGAAATGAACAGAACATACATCTTTGGAAAGATGAATGGACGTTGCTGTGTCCATTTTAATCCCAGGTGACTTTAAGAATAGAGCACTTTGAGTTGCGTTTCTCCTGGGAATTAACTCTGATCTTGCTGACAGTCATCCAGATAGAAACCTGAACTTGAGAATTCAGGTTGCTAAAGCTTAGGAAAATGATCTCTTTCAGATCCTTGCTCACAGTCCAAAAAGATAGTTACACAGGTCAAAAGAGACCTCTCTAGCTGACCTCTCTGATCACATACAGTGTCCCATTCTGGTGGATTAATATGCAGATCAGAATGCTTTCAGCTCATTATTCATGTGGCCAGGCAGGGGAGATTTCAGAAGATTTACAGAATTTACCTCAAACTTTGAGGTTCTTTTTGTTTAAACTTTTCCTGTCAGAGGCAAGAATTTTGATATTGATTCAGTTTTGAACATCTTGCTTGAACTTCCAGTAAGAGGCATAAAGTATTGCTCCGTTTCTGGGTTATGTACTATTATGACTCTTCTGTGTTGTTCTGGCTTAGTATTAAAGGTATTGTAACTGAGAATCATGATTCTTTCCAACACTTTGTAAGCCTGCTTTTCCTCACAATCCTCTACCTGCAGAAGCAGGAGGATGTTAGGAGTTATTGGAGAATAAATTTTACTTACCTTGAAGCATTAAAATATGGAGGTGAATAGATGTTAATTGGGTGTTTTAGTTTGAGAGGGGAACTAAAGTTTTGTAGATTAGAGGCTGGCAGTTGTATTTGTCAGTGTCACTCCTAATTATTAGGTCTCATCACAGATATCTTGATGAGCTTGGCTGAAGATTAATGGGGATAGGTGGGAGTGTCCAAAAGTTTAACTTTTTATCATGAAAAACTTTGCATCTTAGAGAATGATTTCTCTTTCTGTGTTCACTGGATACATAGAAGAAACCTACTATTACATACATTGAAAACATACCTAGTGTTTGCATACAACCTAATGCCACTGAGGGTGGCAAGTTTTAGAAACTCTCCTAGATGATTGGTGCTTACTTAGATCACTAGATTTTATTAATGATGTAAGCTCATTGTAGCTGAAATTGGTATTTTTAATTCATTTATTTAGTATAGCTGCACTAGCACCAAATTAACAAATGGCAAAGTAATACATAGTATATTTAATACTTTACAGCATAAAGATATTGTATATGTTAATATAAGATGAATACAGTTCTTCATGCAAGTAGATATTTCTGAATAGGGCTTTTTAAAGATATTTTGTAATGAGTGCGATTTTTGCCTGTGTTAACAGTTACGCTAAAGTTATGCCAAAGACTTCATCTTACCTATGATTAAAGTTTGCTAAAGATTAGATATTAGTGGTCTTGTGTTCTGTTTTGCATTGATTTGCACTCTTCTCAACCTCACTGCATTAGAGCTCTACCTTCTTTTTTTAATTTTCTGATTACACTAAACTTTATTGGTGCAGCTATGCCCACATGAAATACATTTTTTAAAAATTAATTGAACTTAAAAGCCACATTGTTTACACTGTTCTTATTTAAGCTGAGTATTTCTTTTCAGTAGAAAAACTTAGGCTAAGGCTGAATGAGAGAGGTTGTACTTGGGTACATTTTACCAGTCATTTTGTTTTTCTGTGTTGATCTACATATGTTACTCTCAAATCTTCTTTCTGGTGCCATTGTTTCCATCTTGCAATTTAGGATGCAGAAGTAAACGGGAAAAGGAAACACACTATATGACACATGGAAAAAAATTTAAAAAGAGATTACTTTACAAAGAGAAGGATTTAGGCTTTTACCATAATTGAGGGGAAAAAAATATTAGCTCAGTTATTACTTAATTTTTTTTAATTCTACTGATAGAAGAGTCCTGCTATCTGTGAGATATTTTAAAAAACTGTAAAGGGAGTCATGCTACAATGCTTACAATATTTGATAAAAATCCTTTAAATTGATTCATGAAATAGTGGATTAAAAAATAGAATCATATTTCATCTGTTGATGTCTGTGTGAAAAATTGACATTATGTCTTCATAAAATTGTACAAATGAGTCATGTAATTTTCAGTTACGTGATCAATAACTTAGACAAATTCCACTTTGATGATTTGTGTGTCTGTGTTGTGGTCAGCTTAAAGTGGACAGAGTTCAAATCCCTGTAACACTTGTAGATCTGTAATAAACACATGAATTTTGCATTTGGCATTCATAGAAAGCAAAACAAATCAA
Organism: Scytalopus superciliaris; assembly: GCA_013400415.1. Classification (NCBI taxonomy): domain Eukaryota; kingdom Metazoa; phylum Chordata; class Aves; order Passeriformes; family Rhinocryptidae; genus Scytalopus; species Scytalopus superciliaris. Next base: position 47,883 of record VXBX01009331.1, on the reverse strand, counting down.
TATACAGAACATCTCTGCTCAAAACAAGCAGGTCAAGAAGATGAAGAGCCCCAAAACCACCAGCCTGACACGTACTGCTAAAACTTCGTCCTACACTGGCAGTAGCAAGCTCAAAAACTATCCTTTCTTCTAAGATGTGCAGTTTAGGAATGTTTGTAAGCAGTATTCTCCATGATGAATTTTGGGCTTTGAAATTTTCCAGGCTGGAAAGTGTATGTGTTCTTAGTACAGCATGACATGTTAATATGGCCAGGCATCCCTGGTAGCAATGTGGTTAGACTTTAAACATTTTCTTCTTTAATTTTAATTTGCTTTGCCCTTTCCCTGTTGTTTGGTTGTTTATTTGTCTGTTTGTTTATATTTATTCCAGTTCAATTCACCCAGCAGGGAGGACAGAGGAGTGACATGACAGGAAACCCCTTATAGTGCTGTGTCTTGCAAAGAGACAGTTTTACTCTTTGGCCTATGGTGACCTTTTTTGACTATGTTCCTTACACCAGAGACAGTGTCCTGAATGCCTCTATTTCACCCTGTTTAGCAGAGTGCAACTGTGCCTTTTAACTTGGTTTTTGGTGGGAGGAGAAGCTATGGCAGACGTTCAGGAAGGGTACAAGGACAAGGGATAGGAACTCCCTTCAGATGTGATTTTGATAACTAGTCGAGTGTGTCGAACTGTAGAAAATCACTGAGTGACAATCTGTCTACCTGACAGTGGCCACAATGAGCTACAAGGTTTGTGAATGGCTCTACAAATTAGAATAAAGCAAACCCAAATAAAGTATCTTTTGTTGGTGTGGACTTGGTTTGCTCTGGGAAGCTAGGTATAGTGGGAAGCTCTGGGAAGCTTTGATCCTCATGACTAACTTAAGTGCAAAAGAAAGCACCAAGTGAAAAGCTGGAATAAAGCTGTTCTGTTAGATAACTAATATAGACATTTTTAAAAAGTAAGTATTTATTAAAATTTACCTTTAAATGACAGCTTGATTTTGACTGGGAACTCATGGTAACTTTAAGGGCTCATCTGTTAAATGCATGTGCTGCTCTTCCTCCATGTGTAATATTCCATGAATATTACAGTTTTTCTGTGATTTGCCATAATTTTAAAATCATTAAAAAATTATTGGCTGATTTTTTCAAGATTTATTTCCTGTTCATTAATTCATATTTGTTTCAACCAGCTCATTTCTCTGGCACAAAAATGCAGCTGGTATGCTCAAAAGCATCCTGCAAGTCACAAATTTTCTCTGGATTTGTTGAATATAAGACATAACCCTGGTGCACTTTTAGAGCAGATTTAAAAATTCACTAAAAGTCAGGCCCACCATAAGAGAGTTGACTTCTAAGCAATACCACTGAATCAGTTTTGGTATTGATTCATTGTTACTGCTTCTATTTTCTTCTGCATGGTATGCTTGTTGTCAGCTAGACAAAAGGTTTTACTATTTTAAAATATGGTGTATCATTTTCACATGCTTTCTTTAATATATCTGTCTATATATATGAAATCTCTCCATCATTTTTATTTTAAAGATTTTTACTGGCTGGGTATAAATCTTTTTTTCATCATTACGTAGAGTTCTTAAAGCAGTAGTTTGCTTTTAGTTCCCATGTTGTTTTCTGAAAAAGTCATATAAAGTGCTTATGAATAAAACAACATATTAAATTATTTTAAAGGTTAAACAGGCAACTTTTCTGATGCTGAGGGATGTGTATGAGCATAAGTACACTCACAGATACATATTCACACATCAAGATCCCTTTAATGACAGAATATACTTTAAAATCCTTCCATAAATTATGTTGAAATAAATATAAAAGTTTAAAGAACATTAAAGCAAATGCAGAGAATTTTCAAGTATTNCTCTCTCTCTCTTCTTAAACAGGAAGGCTATGGAGTAATAGTTCTGAATCCCAATGAGAACTATATTGAAGTGGAGAAGACAAAAGCCGAAATACAGCTGTCTTCTGATTGCTCAGATGAACCCGCAGAAAAGAGGGAAAGAAAAGATAAAATCCAGAAGGAAACAAAGAAGCGACGTGACTTCTACGAAAAGTATCGAAATCCACAAAAAGAGAAAGAAACTATGCAGATCTATATTAGAGTAAGTTTCTTTTGGCTTTGTTTGCCCTTCTTTTTTGATGCATACCTGTGTTTACTGTCCATACTGGCTAATAAACAGCATGCTTTTTTAAAAACAAATGTAATACTGAGATGGATTCGAGTTTATACACAGTTCCTGGCTCTTTATTCTGATATTTTTGGTCACTTACTGAATATGATGTTTTGGAAGTGTTATGAAACATTTCATTCTAATTTCAAAGGGAAACTTCAAATAAACTCCAGAGGAACTCACTAGTGCTATCAAGAAAGAGAATGATTTAAGAAAGACTTTGTAAAAACGATATGTACAGAAGTGTACATAAGAAACACTTTGTAGTGAAGCTTAGGCAACATACTAGCTTCATATGTCTTGCATGCATTTATTGTATTTTATTTTATTATAGTGGGAAGGCAGTAGTTGTAGCATGATAGTTTTTTTAACATATTACCTGCTGAATTAATAATATATTGTGGAAAATACCAGTGTTCATCTTGTGTGGTAGCAGATTTGTTCTGTAATGTATTGTTTTCATAGGAGCAGCCATCCATTGTGTTTGAGCTGAATTTTTGAAGGCAGAAAAAGAAGGAAACTTATTAATATCTTAATAAATATTTAAGCTAGAATAATTTGAGAATGGTATAATGAAGAAACTGTCCCTTGCCCTCTTCTGACTCAGTGAACCTTGGCACTTTGTAATGCTAGCAGCATGGGATCGTTATAACAGTGCTACCCAAGGCTTTCTAATTCTGCAGGGGGCACAAACAATATTATTTGCACTTTGACACATCCTGCTTTATATACATACTATGCATTATACATTCCAGACTGAGTCATACAATTTCCAAAACCCTTACTATGAAAGCACTTTCATTCAAAGATAAAACATATCAGAAACTCCATAATGAAGTTAAAACAGTGAAAATCTGTATGCCTTTCTAGTGATAAACAGAAAGATCCAGCAAAAGACATGTTAGAATCGTCTTAAATTTTAACACGTCCCTATTAATTATTGTTTAGCATAACAAAGTTTGTAGGGGAAATACAGCTGTGCTGGCTAGTTAAAAGAGTTGGTAACCTGGATGCACGATTATCACTAATACCATAAATATTACTGTGTCTTTTAAAAGAGAAGTATCTCACAGCTGAGTGTGAGAAACAAAAGAATGAGTATACATATTAAAAGTCACCAACTAGGCACTGCATTTTCTGTCTGCTGCTTTTTCATGAAATGCTGTTTTGCCCACCAGTCAGAGCCTGCTTCTTTAGAGTTTCAACTCAAGGTACATAAGAAGCCTGTGGATGAGGTTACTATATTGTCCAGAAAGAGGTTTAGTCAGCTGCAGGTTCGGTGTTCCCTTCTTGAAAGTGAACCTTTCTTTTACAACCTTTTTAGCCATTCCACCTTCTCATGGCTCTTTTGCTTGATGAGGTGTGAAATTTGGCTTCAGGAGATTTGACCTCTGAAACATAAAATATATGACTCCATCCCATATTCCTTTCTGCACAGATTTGTGCCTCAAATACGACTGTTGATGTTGCCTTTATTTGATTTTTTTCAAATCAAGGAAAGAAATAGCATAGGTTTTAGTGAAAGTGTGGGTGGTGGTCTCCCTTCCCAGGCCAATTAGTTGAAATTAGGTTTTCTGATGAGGTTGATGTTTTATTTTTGAGGGGTTTTTCTTTGTTTGTTTGTTTGGGGTTTTTTGTTTGTTTTGTTTTGGTTTTTTTTATTATTTTTTCTATTCAATACACTCTAGTACAGATAGCTTTTTGAAACAGAATGAAAAACATACCTGCTTTAGTGTGTTAAAGGACAAATTACTGCAATTTTCTTGCCTATCAGTTTCTGAAACAAAACTGGAGTGTCAGTAGCATTCCATTTACTCTGTTGGGCAGAACTGGTAAGTCTGTAGGTGCAATGCCGTATTTACAATGTGTTTCTTGCCTCCCATGTTTGAGTCCATAGGATTACTGTGCTTGCATCCAGGAGCTTGCTACTAGGTTTCCATAATGACAGGCTGCTGGGGGTACAGTGTTGGAGCTGTTTTGGGGTGATCTCAAAAGGCAACTCAGGTACAACCTTTGCTTTATAGTATAGCATACCTTTGACTCACTGTGCTCTTGAAATAAAACTTATTGTCACTCAACAGATGTAAAGAGGCTTTGTAATGATCTCATGAAAGAGTTTTGAGAAATCCAAGTAAGCCTTGAATCAGCTTTGCCAAGTAGGAGAAAGTGGTACAGAGAGAGACTAGATGAAAAATATCCTCACAAAAAGGCATTAACTTCATTTAACTTTCAATGAAAATATGTTTGTGTCAAATATGATGGATAAATTGTTTCAGACTGCTAAGCAGCAGAAATAACTATCTTCAGTTATGTTCTCATAGGGTCACTGAGACCTGTTGTGATCTGATGAAGAAATGCCATTTGAAAAAATTAAAACTGTCTGGATGATGCTCCCAGTTCTGCAATGAGACTTTCCAAGGACTGGCAAAATAGAACTCTTCCTTGTTAATTATCTTCTAAGTATCTTCTTTATTCTCAGAGGGAAAAAATAGCTGGGGTACTGTCAAATCAGAGTCTTAAAAATACAAAATCTCAAATTACACTGTATTTTTGTACAAAATGAGTATAAATAAAAATTACTATGAGGGTGCATAGTGCATTAAGCACACTGCTTGAAAGATCAAAGTACTTATTTTTTCATGCTGGAAGTTTTCTTAACTATGAAATAATGTACTTTCTGGCATACATTATAGCTTGTTAAAGGGACTGATTTGGTCTGGGTAATAAACATCATGTCAAACATTATGGCAGGAAAGCCTGCTTAATATGTTTTGTAATAAGACAGAATTTTTTGTTATTGAAAACATCTGCCAACTGAATTCAGAAGTGAAGACAGAAAAATGTCATCAATTCAGTAACATTCTTATAAATTTGCGGTTTATTTTGACAATACAAATGAAGGAAAAAACTTCTTGGTAATCAGCATGGACTATAATACTTTTATGGAATGATTAAACAAAAACAATCTACTTTTTCATAGTGCATATGAATTTTAACACACTTACTGTTCAGATTTTAACAACCATATTGCCAGCAGATCATTTTAAAAGTATCTGTTTTTTAGGTGTTGGAGGATTGAGTAAAGTAACTAAATATGTATATATATTTTAAAAAAAAACATATTTCTATCCTTAGTTATAAATACTACCATTTTTTCTTAGACCACCAGAGGCTGCTCTGTACATATGGCCTAATTCTTCCTCGCAGAAACCTTAGCCAACCTTAATTTATTACTGAACTAAACTGAGAATTCGTTGATCTCTAGCTTTACTTCTACGGAAACAGATCATAGAGGCTTAAATGTGCACTAATTCCTTCCACCCTCCAAGCCATCTCCCACTCCCTACAGATTTTCACATTGACAGTGTCTTCTTTATGGTAAAACACACTTGAAAATGTAAATCAGTATTTAGCACCTTCTAAATGGCATTCGGCACTCAAATAAGTATACTGAGTGGATTCTGAAATGTTATCAAAGGGAAAAGTATAAATAACATAATTTTGTAGTAACAGTAATTTGCAATAATGTTGCCACAATAGTTGAAGGATATCAATGAGGAAGCAAAGAAAGAAGTAGGAAGAATCACTTTATCAGAACAGCTGATGGGTTTAGGCTTTCTGGGCAAAAGGGATAAGTCTTTTCAAGGCTAGGAATTTTGTCCCTTTTTTTTTTTCCCGACTAAGCTTAACTGCATTATTAATTCTTACTGCAAATATTGTTTCTACTATAGCACAATCTAGAATAGCACCATTTCTACTAACAGCATATCAAAGAAATTAAATTAATTGTGGATGTAACATACTTTTCATAAATAATTTTCCCTTTTTCTGCAAGAGATTAAATAGAAAAAGATCATGTGCAGCTAATTAATTTGTTCTACTAAAAATGGATGCATGAGGGTAATTTGTGCCAATATTTAGGAAAAAGTGGTAAAAGGCAGGTTTCTTAATATACAGCAAAGTACACAGTGACTGCTGGTAGGCAGGATATCCTGGCAAGCATGCCACAGTTGTGCCATTTCTTGCTTATTACTTGGTATGGCTGACATGAAGCATTGCTGGCTGAAGGTCATGGCAGTGTCCCCTTGTGTGGTGTGACCTTTCAGTGCCATGGATTTCTTTCATGTTGAAGACTGGGCCATTTGCCAGCATAGCTGCTGTCCCACCAGCTGCACGTCTCACCCTGTGCCCATCCCTGGGCAGATGCAGACTCTCTCCACCTACTCTCTGACCTGACAAGGTGCATGCCTGCTCTCGTCCAAAGCAGGTGTGACGACATTAACTGCTGCTGAGACCAAGCTAATAAGCCCTTTATTCCACCAGAGAATAAACTCTAGATAGTTCCTGAGAAGTAAGGGATGTGCACAATGCAGAAAAAGTCTGTGGCAGACCTGGACATCAAGACTCTAACCTCTAGAATCTCATGCTGATGTTTATATCACAATGCCTGTTTTATTTTCCCCTTTACAATGGCCATCATTACTTTACCTATACCTCTAAAATAACACATGGTTTTACTCTGTTGATATTTACATTTTAAAGCCTATTACTTATGTTCATGAGAAATCTCCTTCACTTGTAAAGAACATCAAAATCTTGATGGCAATAAAAAACTTGTGAGAACTGCTTAGAAACTACCACTATATTATTGTTCTTGCCCCATTCAGAGTTGAAAAAAGTTTAGCATTGAAAAAGGACTGCAGTTCAGGTGCTGCGACATAAATGTGTAGTGACATTCTGAGTGCTCCGGGGACATCTGGAGAGATCTGGCCAATGTCTTGCAGCACGTGCACCTCCAGACACCTGCATCCCCTGTCCCAGCAGCTGGACAAGCATCTACCATGGCACTTAGCACCTGCAGTTTGGCCTCCTCATCATTCTTAAAAGATCAGATAAGCTTTAAGTTCCTGTAGTAGTTTCTGTAAATCAGGAAAAATACGTATTTGCCACATTTCATTCTATAGATACTACAATGAATAGACACATTAAATAGTTAAACTATGTAGAGTTTAAACTAAAATAATATTCAATAATTTACACATAAGCTATATTAGCTTGAGCAACTAACTTAGATATTTTTAAAAATCCTGAGATTGCAAAGGTTTCTTACGGTATGTTTTACGTCTACTAGTCCTGAAAAGTTGTATTTGTCTTCTTTTCCTTGAATGATTGAGGAATCAGAGACACAAATAATCACCGAAGGAAAACTCTGCATCTCTTCAAGACCACTACTGGCTTTTCCCTCTGCTGTACACTCTTTATTCTGAGTTTCACAAGTATGGTTTGATCAAAGAAAAGGAATAAATCAGGGCCATCTAGCTTTGGTGTCTTTCAAACATTGATTACATGATGCTGATAAAATGTCCATTGTTAGATCCAGCTTCTAAAATGTGAGGCAAGCCATTTAAGTTTCCAAAAGAAAGAACCAGCTTGTATCTCTCCTCCCACTATGAGCTGTGTGGTGCTCCCATGGTGCTAAAAAGGACTCTCTCTCACAGGTCAAATGAGTCCTCTTTCCTTTCAGATGGGACTCAGGCTTGTAAACCTGAGCAGTTAGTGAAGTAATGGTAAAGAAAACTAGCTCAGCAGAAAGTGGACCTCAGCAGAAAGTGTTTGCTGAAGGCAAAGCTGAATAAAATTATTCTAACTACTTGTACTGTAATATTGCCTGGTTTTGATTGTAAAGTGATTACACTGAAGGACTACAAAGACCTTGCAGTTCTTCTGGTCCAGTACAGGTTGCTCTCTGCATGTATACTTTCTCATTTATCTGACAGAATTACAGGATTTTAGCTGATATCCAAAATGGAGAATAGTATCCTCTAATCTACTACATACAATTGCATGCTTTGATACTAGATTTGTGTGTTTGGGAAAACTGGGACAAAAAATTTAGCTGGAGCTCAAGTGGCAATATACACCTTTTTGAAAAACTTGGAAGTTCTTTACATGTTTTTCACTTGGGGATCAGTCGACCATAAAAGCCTTGATGTAATGAGAGATGATTAATTCCTGAGATAAATATTTGTAGTCGTCTTAAGATGAACGGTATTGTTGCAAAATAACCCTTTTCTGTGGGGACATACCACCCCACTGAACCCCTCTGGAAATACTTATGTGGTTTGGGTGGGAGGATATGAGAGGATCGTACTGCAGTGCATGGAGATCAAGAAAACATTTGTCAAGTCCCAGGAACTGAATGTCAGCAACAGGGACCTGGGGTACAAGATACACAGTAAATTCAAGGATTTTTTTATTTTGTCTCATCTGCTACAGAAAACAAAGTGTACATTTAGGAGAAAACATAAAGGAAGAAGGTTTAGCTTTTGCGATTAAGATAAATCTGGTAGTTCCCTTGTAGTCTGCTTGGCTGCCTGCAGCAGTACACAGTTACTAAAGGGGCTAGAAGTAGTGGAGGAAACAGTGGCATGAAGCAATGTGAAGTAAGCTGTCCAGTTCCTATCCTGCAATTCATACATGGCTGAAATTTGAAAAACAAAGTATTATTCCACTTAGTTAATTACATTTTAAAATTCTTACAAATGAAGGATTTTATTAACCAAAAGCCTTACTTTTTGTGAATTTATCTACTATGTGATGTTATTTTGAATTATTTGCATCTTGAAAACAAGGTTTATCTGTTTTATTAGTTTGTTGTCACTCTGCAGGCAAAGAAATATATCTTATTGTGTGAGCTCTGAGGAGAACAGAATCATGACCTCTGTTCCTGCTATGCTTTCATGAACTCCATAGGTGAACAACATGTCCTCAGAACTAGCTTTTATCAGCTCCAGAGTTGTTAACTTCATTTCCATAATGTCCAGGCAGAAGTCTTTCCTAAAGTAGTCTGCTTGGCAATTATCTCTAGCCATTAACTCATCTAAATTTTGAGAAATCTTCTCATTTCTCTCTTGGCTGAATCCTTGTTTTATCTTTATCTACTTGGCTAAAAGTTGTTGCTAAACTGATGAAAAATGTTTTTGTCTTTTGTGGTCACTGTCAGAAGCAGGTTTTCTCCTGAATAGGCTGCATGCTGTTCAGACACGATGCTCTACACTTTAACAGTTGATTCTCATGCTCTTCTCTGTGTTTTTGGATCAGTACTTGGCAAGAGTGAATTTGTCAATACCCAGTGGGGTATATTTTCTTTATTTTCAAGTAAAACTTGAATTTTTGTTTATTTTCCCAAAAGATGGGACTGCTTGGAGAGAAACTAATATATAAAGTGAGACTGAAGTAAATTTAGAGGTACCAAAAGTTTTGTGTGTTGAGGACACTTAAGTTTTTCTGAGCTTTTAAGCAGCAGTTTGGGATCCTGTAGTTTGGTACATCTAGCAAAAGCATGGATTGAGAAAAGTATCACCCGAGTACACATGCAAGTGTGTGCACACACCACTACCTACACTAAAGCACAGAAAGCCTACTTGCATTCTTGTGTGTTCAGTGTCCTGCAAACTGCTCAAGGGGGACTCTCATATAATGTGTACAGGCATAGGATACATAAGATTGGAAAGTTTACTTTTTCCCAAAAGCAAATCTTTAATCAATACATGCAGCTATATAGTGCAGCAAAGAATTTAAAATATATTTAATTCAGGCAATAGGCCTGGTACTTCATAAACATCTGCAGTGTGTTTGTTCTTTTAGACTAGTGTTTGTTTCCAGGATGGTTTTTCATTTCTATCTCCTATCTTTTCTACCTGCTGTGTAACTGAATAATCTGATTTCACGGATCTTGCCAGTTCAGCCTATATCCTATAAAAGTGGGCAACTGACATTATCACTTAACTATGTCACAACGGCTCTGTTTTTAACCTGGTGTCCTGGTTTAAAGATAAACTGGCAGGAGAAACAAATCTAATTCACAAACAGATTATAAATCAGAACTATAATTTAATAAAAAAAGAAGAAGATCACAATCAGTACAAGGGTACAGAGGGAGAAGTCCCTTTAACCCACAAAAAAAGGGTGTGTGTCCCAGCAGCCTGGGGCACAAACA
>VXBX01009331.1:27082-37608 GCA_013400415.1 Scytalopus superciliaris | reverse complement strand
CCATGGGGCAGGCAGTCTCTTTCCTGGTTCCATGGTTGAAAAGAGAGAGGAGGTGATCCATCTGAGGCACAGGGTTGGTAGATGAAAGAAAAATTCCAAGATTTTAAATCCATAACACCTGGGAAAATAGAAGCCTTAATTGCATGAAGATGTTAAGATGACAGATATTTATTTGGTTTTGGGGTCTGGTTTACTGAGGAATTCTTTTGAAGTTAGCAAATTAAGCAATGAAGAAATTTAGCAAAGCTTAGTCTGCCTAAGTAATTATGAAAGATTTCTGGGTTCTGCAATTAACTTTGTGGTCTTACCTTTTAATAAGTCACTGCCTGTACACATTCCACTTTTTAGGACACCTCTCTAATTTTCTGGGTATTCCTCTTTTCCGTTTTGAAAAATGAATAAACACTTTTGATGACAGGATCATGTTGTTCATCCTTGCACTGGTTGCCAGAAAAAGGTAGGCTTACGTTTACTATCTGTTGATTTTCTTTCAGTCCCTTACCATCAAAGATGTTGGCCGTATATGAAATTCTCTTTATTGAGATATGTTAGGCTTTGAGATGCTGTGTACTCATCTGACTGCACAAAGGCTCCAACTGCATTGCCTTAAGTGGCCAAATGAGTTATTCTGTGATAGATGTTTAAATAACAGCATCTGATTTGATTATGGAGACCACTTGTCTTAAATACCTTTCTGCTGCCATTTACTATTATGTTCTTCTACCATTTACTTTCCCTTTCTGTTTTGAACTACTCCATCTGACTGATAGAGTTTGGCTGATGCTTAAATGGATTTTTTATCCTGATGAGCACCAGACAGTATCATCGCTGGAGCAGATGCTGAGATACTGTTCTTATTCTGTTACAATGGTGTTAAGTAGCCATGACATAATTTTCTAACAACACCATGAAGTAAACATGTTTCTACCCTCAGAGGTGCTCTCCAGATGATGTAATTCAATGATATTACATTGCTAAGTTCCACTTCAGTCCTCAAAGAAGTCTCTGAGCTATTGGTAGACTTTGTGGACATTGCAAGGAGAGGCAGATTTCCCTGTCTCAGAACAATTGGCACTACTGGGATTGTGGTTGATCATCCACTTACAAAGATCAGGCACAGGTGATTTAGACCAGGAAGCCTACCGAACTGTCAGCATGGTTAATCCCTTGTGGTCTTGCACAAGAACTGCTACAGAAAGATAGAAACCCCTCCAGAGAGGCATTGGTATTTCTTGGCATTTTTAGCACTTATTCATGATTTCTTCAGAGATCCAGTAATTCCCTAAACCAGCTCACTGTCTTGAATTTGCTGATTTCTATACCAGACAGGGTATAGAAAATATGTCAAAAGACTTGTGGCTCAAATTAAGAACAGATAGATCACACAGCAATTACTCTCACATGCCAAAATGAACTCAGGTAACTTAATTTATTTCCAATTGACAACAGAGCAAGATAATGAGAAATAGTAACAATCTTCAAATACCTTCACCCCATCCCTCACTTCCTCTTGGGCTCAGCTTCACTGTCCACTTCCTGATTTGAGCAGCAGAGGTGCATGGGAAATGAGGGTTGTGGTCAATTTGTCATGTTTTCTCTGCCACTCCTTACTCACTTCCCATGCTTCAGTGTGGGATATTTACTTCAAGTGGGTATCTGGCCTCCATGGCCCAAACACTGTGCTGTTGCACATATGTTACCACAGAGGCTCTATCACCATTGCCGATGGGCTCAGTCTTGGTCAGTAACAGTTCCATCTGGAAGCCATCTGGAGGTGGCTTCATCCAGGGTGGTGGAAGTTTCTGGTGTCTTCTCACAGAATTCAGCCCTGTAGCCTTCCCTCTACCAAAATCTTGATTTGCAAACCTGATAACAGAGAATTATGGTATTTTTTATGCTCTTTTCCTTAAAGTCTTGATTAACATCTATATTATGTACCATAATGAGCACATTGCTAGCTTCACCCCATGGATGCGCTCTACATCTTGCTTTTGCCATTCACTCAGAGTAATCTCTTACCTCCCAAATAGCAAGAGGTAACAAGCCTCATACAACGAAGACCTGAGACACTAAGGAGAAGCAGGTGCTCAATCAGTAATGCTTCTATCTTTTCCTGATACATGTTATTTGCTTTGCAATATTGTTAATGAGCAAACTGGAGGGGGGTTTTTTCTAGGAGAGGCTCTGGTGGTGGGTTGGCAGGTCAAAACCCCAGCAAGCAACTAAAATGGTGTTTAGCATTTATTATAAAAAAAAGGGGGAGGGGACTTTTGTTAGGACATTGTCTGTTTTCATCCTCCTATTTTTTAGCAAACTCAAACTTCAATGAGAAATGTTACAGGACTAATCTGTAGGACAGACAGCATACATGCATTGTGATATAGAGAAGTTCAACAAAAGGACCTGTAAGAGTAGAAATACTTTTCATTAAATCACAGTAAGATGTGAATCTCCAAAACTAAGTAATGGTTTAAATGGGGGAAGATTGCAGATGTTCAATCCACTCAATCCTTTTTGTAAAACACATCAAACAAATGACATTTTCTAATAATGGATTAACATGGCATAAGAACCATTTATAACAGTAACAAAAGTGACATCCATGTGATTTTTTGAGAGTTTATTTTTCTTATCCCACCCACCAGCATAGACATAAATTATGTATTTTCTATAAGATACATACTATTCTCAAGATCTTCAGTTATTTCTGGAATTTCTGTTCTGTTTTTGTTCAGTCTGTAATCTCAGTAAGACCCCCTATGTTTGGCCTCTGCTACCAGAGTTAGAAGATTGCTCCCAATTTTCCAGATAGGTCAACCAAAAAAATTCAGATATGATAGAGGGTCAGTGGAAGAAACTCATATCAAAACAACTGCTCACTATGTCATTATGACAACCTTCTGTAACAAATGTGCTTCTGTTTTAACTTATGACAATAAATTGCTAAAAGTAATTTAGTCTGACAGTGGCAAGGTGTTGAAAGACTCCTGAAGATGTCATAAAAGCAACCTTTCTGCCCATGTGCAACCGAAAGCCATTTTTAACAAGGAACCTCAAAAACAGTACAACTTCTTTTGTACTTTGTTAATTAGTTATTGATTTGAAACAATGCTCTGCCAAATATTGTCAGATTAGTTAGACGCCAGCAAGGTCAGAGTGTGACAGTCTAGTCCTAATAATCTCACGGTATATAAGAATTCATTTTTACTTTGAACCTTTTGTTCTGATATCCTGAGAATTGCATTTTCTGGCTTTAGCATCTGCGCTAATTTAAAATACAGCCAAGCTGTCTGTTATGTAGTTGGATATTTTGAGTTGTTAAAAATATGACACTGTGTTAGAAGAAAATTGCTGTTGATCTAATATCTAATGATCTTCAGTGATGGTAATGTACTATTGCTGCAATGCGAACACCCTTGCTAATCTGGGTGGAAAAGAGCCTGTTGTAATAAAATAATCAATATGAGGGAATTGCAGGGTTCAAGCCAGAGGTACAACAAGCAAGTCCTGAGGTTGTTTAGCAGCTCATTGGGATGAAAGATCATTTCATAACTTACATTATTGTGAAACAAAAATAACTGACATGAGTCTGGACGGGAAAATGGAGAAGCAGAATTCAGGTTTGAATAGCTCAACATTCCATTTTCAGATTATTGAAATGAGAATGAACAGAAAATGCAAATCTGAATTTCAGATTATATTTATCATCTGCTTAGATAATTATTTTATAAGCTAATGTCAGTTACTTCAAATAAAATTAACTATAGTACTCTACATATTAACGCACTTTAGCAAATCTTTATAACTGTACATTAAATAAATAGTATATTGGTTTACTTAAAGCACTGAGCATTTTGCTGTCTTTATTAGGAGAAATCAAATAGCTTTGAGCCTGTTAAATCTTTCTTTCACTTAATTAACTACTCTTGAGTGTATGTAATAAATAGAGACAGAGGATTGAAAAATAAAAGTACAGAGCAAAACCATTCTATTAGTTTAACTTGTGCAAAGAATATAAACTCTGTAATAGAGACTTTACAGCTGAGGTTTGTTCTCAGACCATAGCTGTTAATACTAGGTTGTTGTCTTACTTAAATATGTTGAAATTTGTTAGATTCATTGTTTCCTGTGGTGGGGAAATACGCATTTTTCTTGGCAAAAATGGCATTTTTGCTGCAGCAGCATAGTTTTTTTAAAAATTATGTTCCTCATTACAACATATAAACAGACTGAAAGAGCTGGAAAGTAAAAGAGTCATTAAGTACTTCAGGAGATAGAAAAATAACACTTCTGCATGACTTCCATTAAAAATTGTTGAATGTTTCAGATGCATTCATTTCAGAAGAAATTGCTTTTAGTATTGAGAAAAATGCATGTAATCATTTAAATGACTGGCATGATCTCTCTCTGTGTCTTGTGAAGATAGTTCTTTTTATAGAAGTATTGTACTAATTTTTATTTACTCATCCTCACAATCTGTTAATTGCCAGAAACATGGCTGGTAGGGAAGACATCTGTGAAAATACAATTTGATGGTTTGTTAAGAAATATTCTTTTGTTCTTACAATTTGACACAAAAGGCTGTCTTTGGTGATGTTCATTACATTAGGCAGAAGTATGCTGTGGACAGAATCTCAATCCCTGAGATTGAGTAGTTTGGAAAGAAAAAATTATTAGGAGATATAAAAAAGAGGCATGTAAAATTAGGCATCCATAACAGTGGTATGCTACTGAAATGCAACTGCTCCAGCCTTTGAGTATTTTTATCAATTGGAGTTTCTTCGGCCAAACTGCCATAGTTGTTACTTAAAATAGAAGGGGTAAGTCCGCCTACAGATGTTGGCAGGTGCCACACTTAGAGCATCATGGTGTGGGGGTTTTCTTGTGAACTGCATGGGTATTTGTCAGATATGACTGTGAATATAGAACTGATCTAAGGAATTGTTATTGCACCTCTAGTCTGAGTAGTTTCCCTGTGCAGGATTTCTAGTTTGCCAGAACATGGTGCTTCAAATTCAGGCTTTCTTCACCTGGAACCCTGCAAGTTATACAGAAAAGGGAAAAAATAGACAAAAATCAAAAGTGGAAAAGTCTGCCAGAGACCTGAAAGGGAAATCAGTTACTTTTTTCTAAAATAAAACATACTTTGATTCATTTCACTCCTTCCTCCTATTCTCTTCTCATCTTGGTGACTCAGCAGTGTGCTTGTCCCAAGACTAAAGAAACCAAATGTTATATTTGTGTTTCTTTACATTCTTGTCTTAATAATAAAATAATTAGCTTATGTGTCTCCTACGACATTGGTCAATCTGGAAACAATATAAACAAAAAGTATACTGCAGATATCCAGGGGTAAGATCTGTTTTGATAATTAAGTTACCTTGCAGCTCAATAGGGAGGAACCATTCCATTAAAAAACAAAAAAACCCAACCAAACAAAAAACACCACAAAAACAAACAAACAAAACCACAAACAAACAAACAAAAACCAAAACCCAAAAAACTCCAGTTGTTTAAAATACCAACCCCCAAGTTTTTGGTGAAGATATTAAGAGCCACTGAAAAACTGATTTTGTCTGACTTTTCTCGTAGTTTTGGTCTCCTTTCCTACACTTTACTAGAAGATAGTCAAGTGGTGATGGCAGGACATGCCAGACTCCAACAGAAGTAATGGAAAAATCCACACAAACAACAGTCTGAGAAACTTCTCTTATTCTGGCTGACAAGCATGGTATAATAACATTTGACACTTAATTAATTTAGCCTGAAATCTGGGGTTTACTTTGTAGACAGCAACCTTACAAGTTAGAAATCACTTGAATTTCCAAATAAAAAGCTGAAGAAATAAGACCATTTGAACACAGCAGCAGAAAGTATTTGCCACACCTCTGCTGCGTTGTTGCATACTGAACAACATGCTTTCTTTGTTCATTTTTCATGGATCTGCAGCCAAACTCACCCTATTGAGCTCTCAGTTTCAATGCAAATCTAAGAAATACCACCTGCAACACTGGCCTTTTAAAAATACTCACATATACTTGTAATATCTGCATGGCAGCACTCCGAAAGCCTCCTGTGAAGGCCCATATTTGCCAAAACTAAAATAGAGTATTAGGTCAGTGATACATTAATGCGGCTGAGACCACTGCCACATCTCTGAAGAACAGCTGTGGGCACTGACAGCATCTCTCTGTGGTTTCAAGCCATTGTTGAACAGTTTTCAGGTCTGTTGGAATATTTTAAATGAGGGCTTGGAGGCAGGTCCTATGGCTGAGAAAGTGGAAAGAGGGAGTTGATTTCCAGGGTCAGCTTGTTTCTCACTGAGAAGAGGTAGTTGGAGCACTTTGGAAACCAGAAAAGAAAGTGGATTTCTTTTTTTTAATCCAGAAGGAGCTGTAGCTTATTGGTTGGGAAGTGTATTAGTTGAGGACTTAGCTGAGACAATGCTTTTCTGGCTTGGAGTTGCTTTGGTTTTTTCTCATGTGTGTAATCATGTTGGATATAAAGGGGAAAAGTAACTCCCTCCTGCTGCCCCAGGGCTTGTTAGGATCCAAGCTCACTCTGTTCCCATGTATATATAGAATATGTCTGAATTTTATTTCCTGACTACCATCACCAGGGAAAGCCCAGCATGTATCTGAAGTGTGAAAAGTGGGACAGGATCTGAAGTCGTTTAGGGTGGTAATTGTGGTGGGAGCTGGGCAGAACAGAGGCCCTGGGGAAGAGCCAAAACAGAAAACATAAAATACATGGCTAGGCATTATCAGTCTTGCATTAGCTAAAACCTGTAATTTTAAGCCTAATCTTAGAAGTCATACCATAGCAAAATGCTGGTATCACCACTTCGTACCAAGCCAGCCATTCATCGTCTTTGCACTGGTGGAGGCAACTTACATATAGTCTTACTCTGCCAGGTGCATTTTTGCTTTATATCTTTTATTTAGCTCTTAGATATGCCAGATACTGACATTTTGGGTAATACTTGTTTGTTTAGCAAGACTGCTGAGATTGCCTGCTTTTCTGAAAAATTTAGGCAGTTTTGGAGATGGGATTACTCTCGCCCTAACTTTATATTTTGTGTATTTAACTGTCGTATGTAAGGCTTCTAGTTTTCCTTTGTGCTGCTCACTTTATACACATGACATTACTAGAGCTTTATAAGCAATATTCAGAACTTACGTCACTGTCCCACTTCATAAATCAAACAGGCAAAAGAAATTACACAGAATCATCTCAAATAGGTTTCAGAATAAGGCATAGATCTTTAATACCAAAAAAAAAAAAAAAAAAAGAAACAACTCACTTTGCCCTATTGCTTTCTGAAGGCCTGTATACCAAATAATAACCTTGGCTATTTGTTTCTGCAGCTCTATGAATGGCTAGGCTTAGCTGTTGTGATACCTCCTGTCTCAAAAGCAGCTGCTACCTACTGCTAGAGTATGTATCTTGCCTGCATATCAGAAAGTGCCCTTAAAGATATACTATAATTTTTTTTTACTTTGTCACTTCCTCCTCCATGAGAAGTGGGAGAGTCTGGCATTTTTACATCCAAAGGCTTATGATTTAATCCCTGCTATGGTCATAAGTAAGGAATTTCTGAATACAGGTGCTGAATAAAATAACCTCACTCACTGATAATGTATTTATGTGATTTTAGTGTTGAACCATTGCAGATTCAATGATCTGTGTTTCCATAGAGCTGCACCAGATATTGGTGACCATGAACCCACTCTGCAACCTGCACAGCTGATAAAATCCTGCTAGTTTTTGTGGTCTTAATAAGGCAAACTATGCAAATAAAATCCATACAGAGTCTGTAGAAGAAGGGAGCAAAAAATGTGTCCTTTGTTCAGACTTTCAAGGCCAAAGCATCAGATGTTTATGGTTTTATCTTTTCCCCTGTTACTTTCTCTCGAGTTGTCTCTTTCTCACTCTGTTCAGTACACAGCAACTAAAATAACTCTCTTGACCCACTGCTCAGTCTTCATCTTCCTTTCTTCTCTGTGCTCCTCACATGACCTGCTGAACTAAATTTGAGATGCATGTTGTCAGATTTAACGTTTGTTATAAATTTGCCCCACTGTCACTTCTTCTCTGCGCTTATCTCCCCCACTCATGACTGCTTTGCAGCTGAGGTGGTTTTGACGTTCTCTTCTGCAGCCTCCCTTAGTCTGGTTTCTCACAGCTGGAATTGCCCCTGTATAGCAAGCTGTCTACTGCAATCCTTCTGGAAAATCTGGTTATTTAAGAGTTCTGTAAGAGCCAACTCATCTTCATATGTGCATATCTCCATATATGTAGCATACAGACTACTGTTGCCCTTGTCACTAAGTAAGTCAAAAGTACAATTCCTACTGCTAATAAAATGTCCTGCTGCCTTCTGGGATCACCTCTCAGGAGTAGGTAACATTTCCCAAATAGCTGTGCAAGAATTCTTTCAACTCTATGATTAAAATGGTAAAAAATATTTTCAGGTCAATGGGGTCCTTCCTAATACACTGGAATTTCTCAATTCAAGACAGAATCTTACTAAATGACCTGAGCTAGACACTTTCAAGTCTTTATGCACTCATGCTGCAGAAATATAATACATACATAATAACATTTCCACTTTTTTTCCTATTTTCAGTTTATATCCTCTCCTGACTTTCATCCTCTTCTCTGGTTGTAATGCTAAAGCTACTGTCTTTGGGGGTGAGTTGGGGGGGAACTACAGCCTGACTGGTTTTTTGGCTTCTGTTCCAGTTTTCTTGCCTTCAAACCTGTCCTGGCTTGTGGGCGGGACAGAGTTAATTTTTTCTCAGTAGCCTTGAGAAGGCAGAGCCTGGACGTGTGTGGGTTTGTCTAGGTTATTATTCAATACTACCTCACATCACCACTGGGGGGATGAAAGAAAGGGATTCTTACTTCCAGAAAGGAGGGAGGTGTGGCTTGCAATTGGGAAGAAAAGCATGGGCATGGATGATCCATCTGCCATCTTGTTCATTGTCTCGGGGTCACACCAAGTTTGGGCTTGCTGAGGACTCTTTCCATGTAAACCACCCCCTTTTTTATATACTTTTGTTGTTAATATTTTTGCTGTTACTGTCTGTTTTCTTATCTCATTGCTGTTTCCAGTAAGTTGTTCTTATCTCAGCCCACAATCTCTGCCTCTTGTGTCTCCTGACACCTAGTTTGAAAGTGTCTAGAGGGAGGAGGTGGTGGGGGCACTAAATTAGAGAGTGCTATTCAGCCTTTAGTTGGTGTCCAGTGTAGGGCAAGAAGGACTGAGGTAACAACAGAGTGGTTTGGAAACAATTATGATCTAAGCATTTATATGTTAGGCACTAGTTATGGTGTTGCTTGGTGTGTTCATGTGGGTGTGGTACTCCCCTATGTACTCCTAATGGGGATCTTTTTCAAAGCAGGGAGGGGAGTCAGAATTCCTTTATTGCTGTACTGTGTGATACCAGTTTTTGACATAATCACTTCAGGGGCAATGCAGCCATTTGAGATGTGTGTTCAGTGTTGCCCTGCTGTCTTGGACTTGGATGCCACCTCTGGGAATTCATTAATAATCATACGCAGCCTGTGGGGGAAACAGAGGAAGATGATTTTCCCCAGCTATTCACCCCTTTTTCCTCCTTCAGACCTATTACAACAGCTTTTGAGAATTTTGAATTCTCTTTGGGTGTTAAGGAAAGCATTTCTTGTTGCTAACTCTACCCGGTCTCCTCGGTGCAGTCCACACCATATTTACAATCAAGAAAGAGATTTCTAGGAAGGTCATTCATAGATCTGCCCTGAGGGTGAATAGTCATGAGTGGCATTGAAAGTGGGAGAAAATGGGCCATTTCTTAGGTAAATTCTCTGAAAGTTCACCCCTGAACAACTACAAGTTAAAAGTGACATAATATTTGCATGAAGAATGCTGTGGCAACTCCAGAAAGGGCAACTTACTGCTNGTCTTGGACTTGGATGCCACCTCTGGGAATTCATTAATAATCATACGCAGCCTGTGGGGGAAACAGAGGAAGATGATTTTCCCCAGCTATTCACCCCTTTTTCCTCCTTCAGACCTATTACAACAGCTTTTGAGAATTTTGAATTCTCTTTGGGTGTTAAGGAAAGCATTTCTTGTTGCTAACTCTACCCGGTCTCCTCGGTGCAGTCCACACCATATTTACAATCAAGAAAGAGATTTCTAGGAAGGTCATTCATAGATCTGCCCTGAGGGTGAATAGTCATGAGTGGCATTGAAAGTGGGAGAAAATGGGCCATTTCTTAGGTAAATTCTCTGAAAGTTCACCCCTGAACAACTACAAGTTAAAAGTGACATAATATTTGCATGAAGAATGCTGTGGCAACTCCAGAAAGGGCAACTTACTGCTGTGTGCTGGGCCCTGGCTACTATTTAGCAGATGCTGCTTGATATTAGACAGCACCCTCAGGGAGAGAAGGAGGAAAGCAGACCTAGAGGCACTGTGGCCACTCAAACTGCAGCTGAATCAAAGGAACAACCTGTGCTCAATAGCAGTCATCCCCAT
>VXBX01009331.1:3809-26186 GCA_013400415.1 Scytalopus superciliaris | reverse complement strand
GGGGGCACTAAATTAGAGAGTGCTATTCAGCCTTTAGTTGGTGTCCAGTGTAGGGCAAGAAGGACTGAGGTAACAACAGAGTGGTTTGGAAACAATTATGATCTAAGCATTTATATGTTAGGCACTAGTTATGGTGTTGCTTGGTGTGTTCATGTGGGTGTGGTACTCCCCTATGTACTCCTAATGGGGATCTTTTTCAAAGCAGGGAGGGGAGTCAGAATTCCTTTATTGCTGTACTGTGTGATACCAGTTTTTGCCATAATCACTTCAGGGGCAATGCAGCCATTTGAGATGTGTGTTCAGTGTTGCCCTGCTGTCTTGGACTTGGATGCCACCTCTGGGAATTCATTAATAATCATACGCAGCCTGTGGGGGAAACAGAGGAAGATGATTTTCCCCAGCTATTCACCCCTTTTTCCTCCTTCAGACCTATTACAACAGCTTTTGAGAATTTTGAATTCTCTTTGGGTGTTAAGGAAAGCATTTCTTGTTGCTAACTCTACCCGGTCTCCTCGGTGCAGTCCACACCATATTTACAATCAAGAAAGAGATTTCTAGGAAGGTCATTCATAGATCTGCCCTGAGGGTGAATAGTCATGAGTGGCATTGAAAGTGGGAGAAAATGGGCCATTTCTTAGGTAAATTCTCTGAAAGTTCACCCCTGAACAACTACAAGTTAAAAGTGACATAATATTTGCATGAAGAATGCTGTGGCAACTCCAGAAAGGGCAACTTACTGCTGTGTGCTGGGCCCTGGCTACTATTTAGCAGATGCTGCTTGATATTAGACAGCACCCTCAGGGAGAGAAGGAGGAAAGCAGACCTAGAGGCACTGTGGCCACTCAAACTGCAGCTGAATCAAAGGAACAACCTGTGCTCAATAGCAGTCATCCCCATACAGAAGAAATCCAAGACCAAATCAGTTCAGTTAGTGAGGGCTGAAGAAAAATCAGGGCCCTCACAACAGAAGGAAGAGGCAGGGCCAGAGATAATCATCAGATGCCTAACCGTGGGTGAGCTGCAAGATATGCAAAAAGGTTTTAGCTGCCAGTCAGGAGAGCTCCTTGTGGCCTGGGCTGCTCCCATGCTGGGGTATCATGGCCCATAATATTAAACTAGATGGTAGTGAAGGCAAACAACTGGAATCTCTGTCCAAGGATGTGGGCAATGATGAGGACAGAAACTCTAAGCCTCTGGAGATGTCTCCTGTGAAGTGTGAAGGAAAGATACTTTTTCAAGAATGATCTAGTGATGTGCCCAAGCAGGTGGAACACCATGGAGAAAGGTATCTAGTTCCTGAGAGAATTAGCTGTGGTGGAAGTAGTCTCTAAGAATTCAAATAGCAAGCAGTCCCCTGTAGATCCAGATGAGGTCCAGTGTACACAATCCACGTGATGGAAGTTTGTATGGAGCGTACCACTGTCATACACAAACTCACTGGTGTTAATGTCAATGAAAGAAGGAGAACAAACATTGCTTCAGGTAATACTGTTTTGGCAGTATTACGAAGATCATCTTTTTTCCACCCTACCAAACTGTGCCTCAGCTGTGGAAAGACTGTGCAAGACTGCAAACAGACATGACAGACTTGAGCAAACTGGTCAGAAGGTGTCCCATGCCCTGAAAGTATGGACCTGAGCCTCTGCCAACAGGATCAAGTGTTCCTCTGCTCAAGAAAGAGGGTACACACCACGGGGTAACATGTGGCTTTCCCTGTGTGACCTGGGAGAGGACATGAGGGATGCAAAACCCACTTCTGCCCTAACAACACGGGAATGTGAGTTGAGAGGACAATATGTGAAGTTGAAAGGACCGTTGTTATAACAATGGACTCTTCTGTTGTTTAAATGCTTGGTCCTGTTAAGGTGTTTTATAGTTTTGTATAGTTCCCCTATGTACTTCAATATCATCACGGCCAGGCTTCATGAACAAAGATTTGTGAAGGGTTCTACCCACACTTGCTGGAAACGCACTGATGGCTAAAAAGGCTGATGCGGGATAGGCAAGTCCGGTTGCAAAAGGCACAGAAGAAAGTCTCCATAGGCAGTGTTGGCAAGTCATGGTTCTTTCTGCATTGTCTTTTGTCTTCAAGACTGATCCTGTGTGAGATCTCAAACAAAGCAGCAGCCTTATGGATAGTGTGTCTCCACGCCTCCCGACTGGAGACCAGAGTGGACCACTGATGGCGGTCAATATGGCCAAGGCTGAGGTGTTGTTTGAGCGAGTCCTTGTATCTCTTCTTCGGGGCTCCTCTCTTGCGGCAGCCGGTGGCAAGCTCACCATAGAGCACAATCTTAGGGAGGCAGTGATCCTCCATCCTGGAGACGTGCCCTGCCCAGCGCAGCTGCGTTCTCAGCAGCATGGCCTCAATGCTGGTGACCTCTGCCTGCTCCAGAACAGACACATTAGTCACGTAGTCTGTCCAGTGGATGTTTAGGATTGTCCGGAGGCAGTGCTGATGGAAGCGCTCAAGGAGTCGCAGGTGGTGATGGTAGATGACCCAGGATTCAGAGCCATAAAGGAGAGTGGACAGTACAATGGCTTTGTAGACCTTGATCCTTGTACTTTTCTTCAGGTGTTTATTGCGCCAGACTCTTCTATGGAGTTTTCCAAAAGCTCTGTATGCCTTTGCTCACCTGTTGTCTATCTCTTTGTCAATCTTACCGTACTTGAATATACTTGCTGGAAAATTCCATTTCTCCCTCATGGCCCAGAATCCCTCCTGTGATTGGTCCGTCCTTACTGCACTGCAGCATTTTCCCTATATGGATTGTTCCTCACCTTGTTTTACATACTCCTCCCTAACTCCTCCCCAATTCCACCCCCTTCTGGAAACTTCCATGCTCTATCTTACATAGGCCAGGCACCCTCTCAATAAATTGTCCATTCCTGCACTTGACCTTGGAGTGTGACCTTCTTTTCATTGTACCTGGCAGGGCCACAAGATAACACTAGAAGCTCTACCAGTTGAGCTGGCCCTGCCCAATCAAAACCTCTACATACCACAGAAGGGTATAAAATCCCTGTGATACCTATGAGAAATGTGTTAGGAAAGACAGTTTGGATTAATCCAGCCTCAAGCAAAGGCAAACCCATCCATGGAATTGTTTTTGCTCAAGGACCTCTGGGTGCCCTTTGTGGGTTGTGCGGATGGACAGGTCAACACAATGTGTACCTCAAGGGGATTTGATTTTTGGGTGAGAACAATCTCTCATGTTGAATTCTGTAATACTGGTTGCTGAATGACCCTGCCACTGTATGCTGTAACTACCATGGACAATGAGAATGGAGTGCTCCAGATACACCAGTGAGCAACCAGCCCTCCTGCCCTGGAAGACATCTAGGATGTGGACAACCCATAGTCATGAACTAAATTAACTCAACAGGCATCTTGGAGGGATGGCCATTGACTCTANCATCTTGGAGGGATGGCCGTTGACTCTAGATATGATACCTATGATTGTGTTTATACATGTAAAAAGTGAATAATGTGGTTTTCAGCCAGGACAGAGTTAATTTCTTCTCAGTAATTGTGAGGGGGCAGAGCCTGGAGCCATCTGGGACATCTGGGAGTGTCTAAGTTAATGTTCTGTACCATCTCACGTCACCACGGGGAGAGCGGAAGTATGGGATTTTCACATCCAAGAATGGGGGGAGAGGGTGTTGCTTTTGTTTGGGTAAAATGCACGTGTGCGGAGAGTACACCTACCATTTTGTTCCTTGTTTCAAGGTTGCACTGTGTTGGTTCAGGCTCAGTGAGCATTCTTTGCGTGTAAACCAGCTCTTCTTTGGTATACTTTTGTTATTAATATTATTACTGTTACTGTTTCTTTTCTTATTTGATTGCTGTTTCCAGTAAGTTGTTCTTACATCAAGCCACAACCTCTGCCTTTTGTGTCACCTACCAGAAGGGGCAAGAGGGAGTGGCATTTGGTTTTGTAGAGTCTTGGGTGAGGGTGGAGGACATAGGGAGTGGCATTCCAAAACAATGACAAAAGCCTCTTAGACCTTGTCCTGCACTGAGATTTTGGATCTGCTCTGGTGATAGCAACCCATCATATGGTTTCATTATTTTTCACCCCAATGAAAAAGTTTTTGTCTCCTGTAGGGCAAATATTTGCAACAGGAATGAGAAAAATTCAGCAGTTGATAAGCATCACTTAATACTCATAGAGGGTGCTGTTGGAAAAGGATGTCATTATACTTAAGTTATATATTCATTTTAATGTAATGATTTTTTTGAAGGGTTATGGGGAATTGCAAAAATTTGCCTGACCCATGGCTCCCTGAAGCAATGGGACAAGCTGTTTGCAACTGTTAAGGTGCTGCTGGTGAGGAAGGAGCTAACATCTTCAGGGACGGGAGACATGAGCCTTCTGCATTATTCTGCTTTCCAGCAATTGTGCAGTTCTCTTGTCCTGTATTTAACACATATACCATACTTATTTACAGTAGCTCCTCAAGCCAGAAGAGGAAATGGTTTTGCTGTGATAAGTTGTAATTATAGAAACCACCTTCAAATAAATTGTTAAAAAGCTATTCAGCTGTATGGAATATTTCCCTGTTTGTGTGCATTCCACTTTTCACTTGTCATTAAAAAACGTGATTCCAACTGCTTGATTAAAAAAGAAAGCGAAGTAGAAGGAGAGAGACCTGTTACCACAGCTGAAAACTAAATTGATTTTTCTTTGCTGGAGTTTTTTTATAGTTTTGAGGAATTAGAAGTTTAAGGTGACATCTGAGCTGCTCTGTCCCAGTATAGTCAATAGTGGTTCAAAATCTCCCACTCTTGTCCCATCTGTAACTTTCCAGCAACAGGTTACCTTAAAAGAAAAAGAATAAAGTAAAATTTGGCACTCAAACAGAAAATAGGTGAACCTGTCACAGTAAGCACTCTCAAAGGGCAAGCTGCTTTGCAGGAGCTAATTAACCTTAGGAAATAATTACACAAGTATGCAAATGTTGTTTAGATAATTCCATGTGTTGTCAACTTAGCAGACCAAAATCTGACCTCTCTCCCTCTACTTCTCTGCCCAATGGATGGCCCAGGTATTTGCCCACAGTCGTTTTGGGTTTTCAGGGACTTAAAAACTGCTACAGAGAGAATTCTAAATCTGCAAGTTAGTTTTTTCTTTTAAGCAAAATCTCCTTTTGAAATAAAAAAGTGGATTGGCACTTTATACAAGTGTATTTCTGGCAGCCTTGCATAGACCCCAAAACAACACAGTCAGGAGTTTCCATTCTTGGTGTAAGACCCTCCAGAATTGAGCCCACCTGGCCTAGGCTAGAGGAGCCCATGACAGCCCTAACTCATTCTAGGCCTTGACTTGAGGCTGAGCACATCAGCAACTGGCAAACTCTTCCCTTCCACAAGCTGCTGCTTCAAGCAACTGTAGGAGAGGTTCTGGCCCTGGGATATTAAATGGCTTCATAGATACGCAAAACATGAATTTATTAATCATTATGATATTATTTTCATAGACTGTACTGTTAAATTATTTGATTAAATTTTTTTATTAAAATTAAAAGCTCCATATTAACTATTTGTAATAATTTTTTTGAGCAATCACTACTTAGGTTTAAAAAGTGAGGAATTTTTTTATGTACAGTTCAAAGACTATTTTTAAAAATACTGAGGAAGAAAAGCTTTTTGTCACTAGAAAAAGGAATCTGTTCTTAAACTGGCGTTTGTCAATATTCATCCCTTCCACATAAAAATAAAATTTAATTCTATTTCTAAACGCTTGCTGATCATTTCTCATCCAATAAGAATATGTGGCAAAAACATCTTTTTGATTAGCACCAGTCCTTAACTGAATGAGAATCTCTTATCTGACTGCTTATCCTTTATATTATTTTTATGGATGCCCCTTTTAGAGCAGGTTCCCAAATGTGTGTCTTCTCTAGCAATCAGGAAAAGAAATAAATCAGCAATCTAAAATCCCTCACCAATACTTGGGTTACATGATTTTAATCACCTTTATCTCAAAGGCAATCTTCAGTGGGATTTGCTGCATCCAGGTATGACAGGTGTTCAATATCTTATAGTCTTCATAGCATTAGTAGTCACTGATGGTAAATGAGTTATATTTCCTCTGTTTTTATTGGTGAAAAGAAGGAAAATGAAACAGTTATTAGGAAAAAGACATGGATGTCTTTATTGATGATTTAAAGAGTAAATCTTGCTAATAGTGTTCCATTGAAAACAAGCAGGTAAGATTTTGCATGATGGGAACTGAGGTTGTACCCTTTACTCAGAGCATCTGCTCTGTTTCCCACCCAAGCACCATGGAGCTGGGCTACACGAGTCCAGTCAGAAGGTACCTGATCTGCAGCAATGTGATTAAGTGCCTTATTTTTAGCCTTCTTTGCATTGGTTAAATGTTGCATGGGGGCCTTTTCAAATGCCTCTCTTAGTCAGAGTACATCACTTTTCCATAGGAAACTCCAAGTTACTCTTCAACTTTATCTTTGGTCTGTCATTCATGTTTTCTTTATGAAATTTTTTTTTTAAAAACTTCCTTCTTTTCTCACAAAGAAAGGAGTCTTTATCTCCTTTACTTATGTCTACAATCAAATTTCAAAACAGCAACAAGTTGGTCTGAAGTAAGCTGTTTCCCATGCTGAGGTGGTTTACAATAGGTGATATGTAATTACTGTCATAGTCAATCAAGAGCAGAACATGTTGAGGATTAAGAAGAACTCAGTGGTTTTTGGCTTTTAATCACTGCTGCCATAGACAAAAAAAAACATAAAAGCACATAATTGTTTTAAAAAATTTGGGTTCAGATCCATAAAAAATTTGTAGTAGCCATCTCACTCTTACTTAGGAAACGGCATGAAAATAGAAGTAAAAGCCTAAGTCCACCACATTACTTAGTTGTCTCTCTTCCTACTGATTTTAGACATTTTTAAGAGCTTAAATTCTCAAAACTGAGTTGCAAAATGAAACTGAGACTTAAATCACTTCAACATTCTTGGTAAAGTTACAATAATTACAATAATTCACACTGTGTATTTGGCATCTTCTGCCAGTGGCTTTGTACTTTGTTTTTCCCAAGGAAATGAGCCTTTTGTGGTCTATGTCAGAGTCACCTAAAGGTATGAAGTTGATGGTGGAGCAGAGCAAAGGGAAAAGGGATGCAAATTTGAGGAAATTATATGACCTTGGCTGATCAGCTCTTTCTGGCACTGAAGAGTCTGGAAAGAGCCTGCGTTGTTGTGCTGGGTGTGTGAAGTCCTTGTGGAGCAGGGGACCTAGCAGACCATCTTCCTCTTGTCACATGAGACTAGAACACTTGTAGTTACAACCTCGACAAACTGAGAAATGAGGAAAATATAGAGGGATACAGTGCTTTGTGAGTCTCTAAAGTGGGAGTGCACAACCCCAACTTTTGATGACAGTGCAGTAAAATTAGTGTATTTCACTCTAATGCTTTCAGTGACTTTTACATTGGCTGGCTTTGACAAAAGCTTGTTCATTAATAGGAAAAAGTGATCCCCTAACTACCAAAGATTCCAAAGTAATGGCTGCAACAAGACAAGAGGTCTTCATGCTATGTCTCATAGTCTGCAGTCACAAGAAGTAGCATTTAAAAGAGTAGTTGCAAATATCATAATTTTAATCTTTGACAGATTTCCAGTGGATCCTAATAAGAAAAAAAAAATGTAAAACTGAAATTGTAGGTGTTTTCCAACTTAAATGATTGTATGATTCTGTATTTATATTGTTCCTACCTGGCTTTATTTGTTTTATCAGACTAAGGCATAATTACTTTAAACATACCATCAGAAAATAAACATTTAACAAAGACTTGTCAAAAGAATGAAAATCCAAATAGTAGCTCATCATTTCTTTGAATGCCTCTGTTCAGTAGAATTGTCATCATGGTATTTAGACAAAATTTTGCAGATGCCTTATTTTTGTTGGCTATATTAAAGTAAGACATAAAACCTAATAGTTTTACTTCCTTTAAATTGCAGTCCTAAATTTTCTTTATTTAGACAAAAGAATCTGTTCTTTTTTGACACTAGAGTATATTCATTTGAGGTTTGTTTTAACAAAACAGTTTAACACATAGGAACACATTGCTTTTAGACAGAATTACCATTTTTTTTAAAGGGAATTGTCACAAATGTAACTTCTTTCTGCAGGATAATGGATCTCCTGAAGAACATGCAATTTATGTTTGGGACCATTTTATTTCCCAGTCAGCTGCAGAGAATGTGTTTTTCGTTGCTCACAGTTATGGTGGACTTGCCTTTGTAGAGTTGGTAAGTGTGAATTCTCTATTGCCTTCTTTCCTCAAGACAGTCACAGATTTTCTAAATTTATGATCACGTTCTTGAAAGCAGCCATGTAGGAACAACTGAGCCAGTGGTCACGTACAGGTCTGTGAGGATTTTTTTGGAGTGGATGGTCACTGTTTTCTGGCTTTGAAATAGATAATAAGGTCCAAGTGTGCATGAACCTGAAAGAGTGGGGAAAAACAAAATACTTTGGGTCCTTCTTGTCCAGATGGTGTACCAAAAGGCACCTGTTTCTGCTGTGGGACAGAAAGACCAGAGGTATAGACTGAGAACATAAAAGGACAGTTTTAAAGCAAAGTCTCATTAACAAAGACAACTTTCTCTGTATAGATTGAAACTGAACATGAGGGAGCATTTGGGGGTTTTACTCAGTTTTGCAGTTTTTCCCACAAAAGTTTGCAGAAGTTTCTGGGAAGACTTATGTTTTGCCATTTATTAGGCTCTGTATAAACCCTGAAGTGATGTAAGGTGAGGTAAACTCTGCTTAGTGTACAGCTGCTCTGCACTTGGTGCTGGAAGTGCTGAACATCCAGTTTGCCAGGGTTTCACCTTTTTCGCTGAAGGCAGATTTGTTGACTTTAGCTGGTATACAAAATTTACTGGTGAACTTGTTGCCATTCTTTCAGAGTAACTACAGTCTCCTTGCTTAATTTTGAGATGTTGGTGTAATCAGGATAAAACTAAAGAAAACTAAAAAAAGAAGGGGAAAAAAAGGTCCTGTTCATTGTGGAAAGGTAAATTGCAAAACATTACAATTGGCTTTATAGACACAGGAATCAGCAGACACATATGTACATTTTTTGTCTATAATACATTAATTCAATCTAACTGGAAGTTGATTAAAGTGATTCCTGCCTGAACAGAAGATGAATGCCTTAGTTAATAAAAAGCATGCAAGAGTGTTTTGGTTTTAATCTTGTGCTGCTCTGAGTAGCAAGAATCCAAAGCACAAGCACTTTTATTATTTCAAGAACTTACGATTTTTCTTAACCTTTTTGGTTTGTAGAAATTAGTGCCATTTTCATTTTCCCTGTGCTGCTGGAAGAGTATTTGTAAAATATGTATGACATGCACACATTTGAGACTTGAGAACTGTTCATTTTCCTGATCTAAAGATCATTTGAGAATTGATCATCTTCCACTAAATAGTCTCAAAACTAAATTTTTAAGAGACCTTGAAGGAGAATAATTCCTCCTATAACCACATCTTTGGGCAAAAAATGGGTTGTGTTGTATATACCTGTTGCTCCTTAGATACAATTAAGCTTATAGAGCAAATTTTCTGTCTTGGCATTCCTGAGTTGTTATTTTCAGCTGCCCTGTGTTTCAGCCCAGGTTATTCTCCTGTAACTTGGACATCTAAAGTGAAATGTTGGCAGGATTTCTGTAGGATTTGTAAAGTCATGTTGTTTGGGTCACTAGATGCCCGGAGAAACATATGCTTAGCAGAGGACAGGAATAAAAATCAACTGGAGACCTTTCACATTGTTTCCTAAACAAAGTGCCGACTTGAAGGAGTCTTGGAGACTTTTTCCATCATGTTTCAGTCAGTGGGTTGAGGTGCCATGGGTAACAGATGACCAAGTTGTCATTCCCATTTTCCCTGTTTGTCTGGTCACACTGGTGGATATTTCTTCACTTTTGTTCTACTTTAATATGAAGCACATCAATGTTTCAGAACAAGACTTGACTTCTGACCTTGGGGCTTCCAGGGTCAGGGTGCTCAGGGCCTGTGAAATTATCACAAGCTGAGCAAAAGTTTTCATCCATCACAGGAAGCAACCAGTGAGTAAGAAGTTAAAAAGGACCTTTGTCTGAAAGACACGATGGTCTCAGTAAGGGTCAACTTCAATAGTCTGCTGTCTCTGCAGGAGATGCATGCCTGAGAGGAAGAATATAACCATTGACACATCACATATCTGTCATGCAAAAGTAGACCTGAAATGTATTTTTAATGTAGCCTGATGTTTTTCTGGAAAATCGAAGGATATTAACACCTGGTTTTGGTAGAGGTGGCTTGATATCTGAGTTCCACTGAAAGCAGTTTGATTTTGATTAAATAATTCATACAGTGAAGGAGATATTACTGAAATAAATCCTGAACTATTTCATCACAATATTAATTTTTAAGATTTTATTTCCTTATCATTTTCTTTCACTTAAACTTTATATCCATATGGCACTTAGTAATTGCAAAGAACTCAAAAAAAGAAATAGAGCAGCTGATGGGCAATTACTGTCTTATGACAAATTTCAATCACTTCACTTTCTTCCTTACTTTGTGTGGGGGTGATGATGAGGTTGATAGAGCAGCTACACCACATAGCAACAGTACCACTTCTACACTTCCTTTGCAAAGATTTTGGGTCAACTGATTCATGAAATTGTAGGTTATAGTTGTTATGGAGACTTGCTGCACAGCTGCTCCTTCTGCATCCGTGCCTCTTACAGGAGAGCAGTGTGAAGCATATGGCTTTAATTTGTAATGAAGGTTTCTGCCTGAGCCCTTGGCATTTTATTTTGCCTGCAAGGAAAAAGAAAACAAGCAAAAAAAGTCCAGAAACATTTATGGTTTCAATTAATATATTTTTAATTCACTTTGCATATTCAGTGCTGCAGGTCTGTCCTGATGGCTTGTAGTCATCTCAGCTACAGACATCCCCAGCTTGTCACTTCATCAAGGTGCAAGGCTCTTGGTGAAAATGAGGTGTTCTTGCATTAAGCAGAGAAACCCAGCTAAACCTGATATTAAGCAAAGGCTTGTTCATGGGCCTTTTTAGCATCACAGGGGAGGAGGTGCTACTCTGTGAGAACAATGCAGAGAAGTGTTCAGCCTTGCAAGGGTAGTACCTGTCCAGGTGCTTCTTTGTTTGCAGATGCTAAAGGAGGTACCACAGGAAAAGCAACTTTGCTCTGCCTTGTCCCTTGACTGGGATGCAGGCATGCACATTATTGGGAAACTCAAAGTGAAAAGAGACCAAATAGGACCATCACACATGAAACTGGTAAAAAAGGAGGACCGTTTTTGTTTTCAAAACTTTGGTGGTCAAACCTGGTCTTCATTGTAAATTTCATCTCATCATAAGAATCAGGCTATGATTTGGAAGTCCTTAATTAAACAAATCGGTAAAACTTGGCTGCAGTTTTCAAGTACATGCCACAGCATCTAAAACATTTATTGGTCTTTGCAGCTTTTTGATCTACATTTTCTCATGTCTGTGATTGCAAGATGTTAAGAAAAACAGGGTGACTCTGTAATACCATGCTTGAATGCACAGAAACTGTTACCCAGTTACTGCAATGTAGGCATACATTTTCTCACAGAAATACTCAGAGTATGCTGATTTGGAAGGGACCCACCAGGATCATCAAGTCCAACCATTAGCCCTGCACAGGACCATCCCCAAAAGTCACACCACATGCCTGAGTTATCACCCAAATGCTTCTTGAACTCTCTCAGACTTGGTGCTATGACCACTTCCCTGGGGAGCCTGTTCCACTGCCCAGCCACCCTCTGGAGGAAAAACCTTTTTCTAATATCCAATCTAAACCTCCCCTGACAGAGTTTCAGGCCATTCGCTCAGCTTCTGTTGATGGTCAACACAGAGAAGAGATCAGTGCTTACCCCTCTTCTTCCCTTTATGAGGAAGCTGTAGACTGCAATGAGGTCTCCCTCAGTCTCATCTCTGCACCTTGCTGTGTCATAGATGACGAGGGCAATAATTGAAAGTGATCAGCATGTGTGGGAGTTGAAGTTCCACCAATAAATGTAATCAGTTGTATTATTGTATGGTTTATAGCTGGAATTATGAGTGCTAAGTCATAAACCATATGTTAAAATGTATCTTGATATTTAGTAATTAAAACTTTATGTAATTGTGGTTTGAAATTAAACGTGCATCAAATAATATCTATGCATAAATGACTTTTTGAATACACTCCACTAAAAATATTTGTTGGGTCATTGTGTTTTGCTAATGATTCTGAAAAACTCTAGCCATGATTCATGAACATATCTGATCTTCGTTCGTCTGTTATCCTTTGCACAATGTAGTCAGGGATTTATTTTCAGAAGCAGTTTGCTTTAGCTGATGGTAAATTATGAAACTTTCCCAACTCCAAGCTTATAATAATTTTATGAAATTTAACAGAAAGTGAGAATTTCAAGTTGATGGAGTCAATTTTATATTTAGTTTACAGAAAATAAGAAGTTTCTGGTACAACGCCTCCTTTGAATTTTTCTGCCAAATTTTGTGGGTTTACAATTATTTTGCTTTAAAAAGAATGTTTTTCCTTGTCATTGCCTGCATGAAAGACCCACACAGGAGAAAAGATATTGTGCCACTCTGCCTACCTTAGTGTTGGGGCCACTCCCTGCAAACCTGATTACAGCATCAGTCTGTCTGCATGTAGAGGAATGCAAAGGGTGGTCCTCAGATGTGGGGTGACATGTAAAACTAGCCATATCCGTCATTGTAAGGAACACATGACAACTACTCATTTTGGAATCATGAGGAGAGTTGTTATACCTAAGCTTTCAAAATTGTCAATTAGGTATTCAGTATCTGGAGATTTAAAAAAAAAGAAAAAAGAAAGAGATTTTCTGGAAGATTTTTCCTGTTTGCTTCCTCTATTCTTGAGACTCAACATTTTCAGTTGTTTCATTGGAATTTTTTTAACTAGAAGTGTAGCTTTTTTGTTTTAATTTTAGTTAAATCATATTTCTAAGGAAAAAAAATTACCAAATAGCATGAGAGCCATGACAACATTGGGAGAATTGGTGGTGGTATCTCCAGCTTACAGCATTCATACTGCTGTCAAAATACAAAGCTCACAGGAGAGTGTAATAATTAGGACGAGGAAAGTAGGTTCATTGTCTTTAGCAGATGAGAAGCTTTTTATTATGGTCTTTGTTGGCTAAAATATTGAATGTATATATTGGTAATTTGCACAAAGGTACAGATAAAAATATGTGTGTGTGTGTGTGTTTGTGTGTTTTTAGGCAGCTTTGTTAAAATGAGAGCCCTTAAAATACACTGTTCAAATTATTTTATCTAGTGTGGAGTCCTAATTCCATCAAAATCTGCCAATTTTGTCCATTTGAAATAATTTTAGGCCCATCATTTTGAGACACTGTGCAATATGCTGCCACTTCATTTTGCTGTATTGTGCTAAGTACAGCAAGGACCTCACCTTGGCTGGAGCTGATAGATGCCATAATAATGATGATAGACAGGTACCTGCTGAGTTACCTGTGAGTCTCTGAGGCTGCATCAGTATTCTGGCACAGACAAAATGTAATTTAAGAACTTAATGACTGAACTGTGAACCTATCACTAGTTTTTCATAAATTTAATTTCCTGAAGACTCCAATTGAATGGTTTGTTAAATTTAGCTTTTTATAGATACTTACATAAATATATCTACTTATTTTTTAAATTTAGTTTGGCTTGAGAAGTGCTGAGTTCATACTGTGGATATGCAACTCTTAATTCCCCTGGCTGATGTATTAAATTGAAATACATCTGCTGACGTGTGGTAGAGCTGTAGAGATAATACAAAATCTGTGATCACTGTAGAATGCGTGGCAGAGAGCTGGAAGTAAATGCATGAGAAATAAAACACCTCAATGTCCAAGGCTTTGTGAGCGCTTAACTTAAAACAAAACAAAACAAAACAACAACACCCAAAAAAATCAAAACCAAATATATAGGCAGAGCAGTATGGGATGTTTCTTGTGGATTTATGTGGATTTGGTTTATATTTATATGTCCAGTCTTTGGACAAGTTATCTCACCCAACTCTACCTGTTTCAGGTCTTTTTGTGTGTTGTACACTTGAATTAGCATCTCTTTCAGTCAGGTCTGACTCAGGTGCTTACTCTCAGAAAAACAAGGTTGAAAGTAAAAAAGAAATCCTAAATCCCTTTGGTTATTTATTTCCACTATTCTTTTTTGTGCTTCCCGGAAAAATGCTCATTCATCTGAAAAAGAGCAACCAAGAAAAGAGAGTTGACAAGATGAGCTAATGGAGACACAGCAGTGGGTTGTATAAAAAGGGTCGGGCAGGACTAGGTTCTCAAGCCTTAATGCAGATGTCTTTTAGTATTCCTGTTACTAACATAGGCAACACAAAGTAAGTATGTGCTCATGAAATTGGCTCCTGGCATGAAGCACTGAAGTCATCTCTAGTATTCAGAAGTGGAATTTCTTCAGTAACAGAAATTAAAGGAAACAATACAAACTGCAGGAGACTAAGGCATTGACTGGCTAGTCATCTGTATTTGTGCATGAAGAGTGATCTCATCAACAGGAACAGCAGGGATGGAGAATCCCTTGGACAAGTGGTTTCATCACCAATGCTGTAACTGAATGACAAAACTAACATGTAACTCAACAAGAGTCGAATGTGATACTGTGATTTGTTTTTTTCTGTCCCAGGAAGGGAAATATTAATGCTACCCAGCATGCTGGTGTGATTAATCTGAGGTAATTTGAGTCATTTTGAGACATGAATTTAGTCTGGGACAGATATGCAAAAGAGGTGTTGATATGCTCAGAGCAATGGAAAGTATATTTTACTAAAAACAATGAAGAATCCATGGACATGGAGATGTCCTTCCTATCATAAGCACCAGAATCAATATAGCCTTAGAGATAGTGCACACACCCTTTAGGCTAATCAGTCTCAATAAGAGCTGTGTAATCTGCTAATGCTTTTACATTAACTTTGGTAGCTGTATCTAGAAAGAGAAAGCATCTCTTCTGTATTTGCTGCAGAAACAGTTTTAAAAGCATGGCTTGTTCAGCTTGGTAAAGGAAAGGTTAGAGGGATTGGTAGCACTCAGCAAATACATCAGGAGAATAAACAGCAGGGAGGGAGAGCTGTATAAGCCAAAGAACAATGTTGGCATGGGAACAAATGGATTAAAACTGGTCATGAAAAAATTTAGAGTGAAATTAGGCTTCTCACCATTGAATTAGGAAGTCTTGAACAGGACTGGGGCAAAGTTGCTACCCAGTGTGACCCACACATGGCAAGAATTATGTAAATAATTGGCTGAGAGTGTCAATCCTTGATGTGACCCAGGAGTCCATGTTCCTGTAAAAGCCATCATGTGCAAGTGCATGTTTTCAGCCACAAACAACTGTACCCATTTTGGATTAATTTTTCTGGAGGCAGTATCTCTCTGACTCCAGGCTCATGCCACTGGAAATGCTGAGTTTGCATCAAAACCAGGTCAAATCTCTAAACACTGCTGTTTGCAAACAACTTTTTGCCTCCTCCTTACTTGTTTTTGGAAACAGTGGACTCATTTTTGCTAATCCTGTTTGAAATGCACAAGTTTCAGCTTGAGGTATGCCTATTGATATGGCAGATCCTGTGGCAAAGGCTTGCAGCAGTAAGGAAATTAAATGATGGATTGAACAAAATCTACTGAAATATCTTAATACATGTCATGCTTGCTTAATACATGTACATGCTTGCTGTACTGGGAATAGCTTCTTGATCACATTTTATTTTATCAGTATATTTAAAAAGTGTGTGTATACACACACACACACACATATATATATATATATTTATGCATATATTGCCCATTCTGACACAGAGCAGATAAACATTTTAGGTCATTCTCGGCCTAAAGAAATAAGATGACAAGTATACACTGACATCATTAGTTCACTTGCTAACATTTACTGTTATTATCCATTTGCATTGCAGTAGCAATCATGTAATACTGCCTTTTCCTAAAGAGCTTGCAGTCTGGAAAGATGTTCTAACAGGTAGAGACAGAGGAATATTGAATGGTTACCACACAGTTCATAGCATCATAACTGAATGTCCTTTTTCATTTTTTGGTGGTTTAGTTGAAATGCCATGTAGGCATCCCCTTCCTCAGTTCATCCACAGTCCTCCTAGCCTTGTTGCTAGATGAGAGAAGAGGATGGTGACAGTGAAAGCCTGAGCATTTGGTACTTCCAGAACAGCCTCATGTTTTGAATATTCATCCCTTCTCGTTACCTTACTGTAAATAACATGCTCAGCCTCATTATATTTTGCTTCCTCTTAATCATTTGCTAATGCAGTATCTCATGCTTCATTCAGTTCAGTGCATGGTCTGAGGCTAGCTATACATATGCCCCTTCCCAACATCTTTCCATAAGGAGAAGGGCAATGTTTCATGGCCTGGAATGTTAGACCAAGTAGTAATTGCCGGCACTGCCCATCATTACTTTTCACCTCATTGTACCATTCATATTCATCTTCCAGCTTGATACCAAAATTGGAACGTTAGTTATAAAATTAACTGAGGATGGGTAAAAGTTAGGGCTACTTGGAAATGTGTGTTTGCATCCTATGGGATTTGAAGGTCACAGGCAAAGCACTTTCTGCATTGCTTTGCAGAGACTTTTCTAGAGTTGCATTATTTCACTAGTTTTATATTTTTATGATTTCTTTACAGTATTTTAAAATCCATACACTACACAGTGAACATGTTGGTTTCTCCATGAAGATGTTTCTGATCTTTAGCAATTGTTCTCGTACTTCCATGACTTGTTCCCTTGTTGCTCAACCTATGTACCTGCATCTTCTATTATTTTTTGTCTTTCTATTTTGTATGTCTGTCTGAACTCAGTTCTATTTGTCAATATTTCTTTAGTAGAATGCTGAGAACTGAACTCAGTATTTTAAGTGCAGTTAACATAAGGGTCAACTTCAGTACCTTTGTTCTGCTGTGCAGGATTTTGGTCAATGCAGCCAAAAGGGTACAAAATTCTTGTTTTCTAAAGTTCCTTTGAATTTGGTACCTGCTAATGTTCATGTCTTGTCAAAGTATCTTAGTGCTCTCAATTTTCCTTTCCCTGGTGGTAGTGAATGTAGTAACTGTGAATATAGTAGATTATTCCCTCCCAACATCCCCCAAACAATATTATCTCACAGTCTTCCAAATTAAATCTAGCTGTGTTGTGGGCCCTGTTGCACAGTACAACAAACTAGATTGTCATAGTGATCCATTTTGTGCTACAGGTCTATGAATTTTGGAAACTTGTTTTATATTTCTTTCATGCCTTACTTCTCTTGGCAGTTTCTCCCACTTTAATGTCACCTGCAAATTTAATTAATTCAAGATCTTTAATGAAGGTATTAAATAAAACTGTATTTGGCATCTCTCTGTATGTCTGATGAGAAACTTCCATCTGACTCAGTAAATTTCTTTGTATTACTATCCTTTCCTGCATAATTTCAACTATTTTAAATTCTGCTAGACAGTATAACTTATCAGTTAGTTTATTTTTCATTTAGAATTCTGACTTTGAAAGGAATAAAAAAGCCAAAGCACAGGACCATATTCAAAGTAACATTACTCATCCTTTCAGCTGTTTGCAGATAAACTTCAGCCCTTTGAGCGTCTTAAAGCTGATGGGCAACATGTCTGTACAACCATCTCCTTAAAATGAGTAGAGCACATTGTTGATCCTGACAATTAATTTCAGGACCCAGGATGACTGGTTTTCCTGAGTTTCTTGCCTAGCTATTTATTTCCTCACTGATTGCAGAAACTTCCCAGAAGTTGCAAGTTCCATAGAGATGTTTGCTGTGTATACCATCTCATATTCATCAGAGCTTTTCCAGACTCTGGGGAAATTCATCAGCAACAGCTGGAGACGTCTTCTGTCCTGAACCTCTTAAGAACCTCTTAGGAAATTAAGAAACACACGTGTGCCTTATCACAATTTCTCTGATGTGAACTAATTCAGTCCATCTCTTTTTTGGCCCTCTGAAGTGAATTCGTGAGATGCTGCTACATGTGTCCCCTGCTGCATCCATAAAAAGTCACATTTCCTCTTTTCCTGAACAAACTTACTAGCTTTTCACCCCATCTAGGCTGATGATCTTCGGACTTTGCCTTCTTAATCTTATAAAATCTTCTACAAATGCATGTCTTCCTTTTTATTTTATTTAATCCACCTGTTTCTGGTTCTTTTTACTGTGTTGCATCAGGACAGAAAAATGGAAGTTCTAGAACACCATTTTATGTGGATGTGGTCATTGCATCTGGCTATGCATTGAACTGGCTGGAGAGTGAAACAATTAAGTACTTCAGTTGTGTTTTGGGGTTTTTTTCCAGCAGGTGTAGTATGAAAAAAATTGGCATTTTATTGTTTAACTTTGTAGGTTGTTACATCTCTAGGTTGGTTTGGAGAACCAACCTAGCATAATAGTAAAGATTTTACAACATATGACATTGTCACAGTCTAAAGGTTTGCATCTCTTTTTGAATCTATATAGGAACAGTAATAAAGAAGAACAGTAGGAGTTTTCTATTTGGTATACAATGCAAGATGTGGGAATACAACCCATATTATGTGCTGACAAGTTCTGTGGTGAATTTAGATTATTTCATCTGAAATATTAAGGTGTTTTATATTCTGACATTTGTTTTGTTTCAATGGAAAAAAAAAGCATTTAAAAAAGGAAGTTTTCTCACTTATTTCATACTTTTTCCTATTTCTGTGACATGGTCTTATGCTGATCAGACTACACAAGTGTACTGTGTTACTGTTAATTTAAATGTTAATAAGGAAGAAAAGTATGTGTATGGCTATTGTGTGGAACAGTAGAGATTTTGTAAGACTTTAAAACCCAGTTTAGTGGATCAATCAGACAAATACTAGTTAATAATATATTAAGCATTGCAAATCCAGGTGGAGTAAAAGAAATCCAAATATACTGTGGTACTATGTGAAGCAGCTGGAATTTGCATTTCACCGTAGAACTTTCTTTAATCTAGTGAAAATGTGTTGCATAGCTTTTTCAGTATATTAGTAAAGTATTTTAATATTAATAATAGCATGAATACCAATGTTTAAATGTTACAATAATCCTATTTAAGGGCTTTGATTAAATGTGATACGAAATAAAAATACATAAGTAGATTTTGCACATATATTAATTGAAAAAATTATGCTTTTAACACTGCAGAACTGAACTGACATTTTAATGCAGCGTGTCAAAGCACAGGAGTAAAATTTCCTCATAAACACATGATAAATAAATAATTTCATTAGTTATTCTTTTCTTTTTCCATTTTCCAAGACAAATAGTGATAATGAATCTCAGTGTCCTGCAGTATCAGGATAGAAAGGGCAAGAGAGTTTTTCCCTTGATTAAGACTAAGCCATTTTATTTGCTTGTATCTGGATTATCTTTTTCCTAGAGTAGCTCTAGACATCTGACAAGAGTACTGTATCTTCAGAAAATTCAAATTAAAATAATAACAAAAACCCCTTGCTCAGTCCCTACCCTAGCAGCCACATAACAAGGTGCTGAAGTACAGTGATTATATTATTTCATTCTTAAAAAAAAAAAAAAAGAAGGTATTGTTAATTTAACACTCAGTAATCTTATTTCACTTCACCACTATTGCAGTCTACAGCCCTGGCAGATTTTTTTTCTTAAACCAGCTGTTGAAAATAATCTAGTTTAAGGAGTTCAAGGCTGAATGTGAGGGATTCATCATTATATATTTACTGTCTGAGGCTGATATAGCTGTAAGGTTTTTCAGATGCCATTGATCTATTGCGCATGTTCCCTCCCTGTGTTGCAGGATGTGCTTCTATTTGCATAAGGCCCTGGGCAAGGTTCTTTCTTGCATTGATTGGCCTGTCCAAGACAGCCTGATGTGCTCCTGCATTGATCACCCTGTCTTTTCTTGGAAGGCAGTGTTATACTGAGTTCATCTCAAACATTCAAGGGAGAAGGGAAAACTACTGCAGATGTTGCAATTTTATTTAGATGTTCCTTTGAGTATAGGCCTTTCCTTTTTTTTTTTTTTTCCCTGTTCCAAGATAACTTGCTTTTTTTTGGTTTTGTTTTTTACTTAATTTGTATGTGATTCTGCAGTTATAGTGCAGCATAGACCAAGGTGTACAGAAAAACTACCTTAAATAAAATGGCTATTATTTACACTAATTATTCCATGCTGTGTTTTTCTTCCTTTAAAATCATGCCTATAGCTTCCAGGAAAAATCAAAACCACTCTGTTTTCAGAGTTCACACTTAAACTGCAGAACTAATCTAGGACTGTGTGTGCTGCTCTTTTTGCTTAGATTAATATTGTCAGTTTGTAATTTGCATGATTTGTACTACATTTTCTTCAGCGTTAGAAAAACATTCTAAAATGGCACCTTCAGCATAAAACTGTGGTTGGATTCCGGTTTCCCAGAGGCATACTCCAAAAAGGATCAGGCAAGTAAATTTCTTAGCAGACCAATGAATGATCAGTGCGGTGTTGATCAGAGAGGACAAAAACTTCCCTAAAGTGTCCTTGGTGTTACTGACATGGTGTGTTGGGGTTTATCTTTCTAAACCCAGGTTTAGCAGCTGCGTTCTTGACTCACTCTGGTAGGGCATGGAGCTTTTCAACGTCATCTGTAATAACAACCCATAATCCACCACTTCAATTTCTGAGACCCACATATTTGTCTCCATGCCTCATTATAGGCAAAGTGCCTGTTATTACTGTCTACCAAACTTATTTCTGTGGTTAGAAAATTATTTTACACATATAGTTTCCTGTAGATAGAGGTGAAATGTGGTTATACCCAAATGGTGGGTTATATGTAGTGAATAAGCTGATGTAAATTTTACCAAGCATGTGATAGTACTGCATGTCAGTGAAAAATAAAATGTTATGAAATATTTCCTCTTCTACAGAGCACTGAGCATTACAGAGACATTCCTTCATTACTTTTAGAAAATGTCTTATGGATGTTTTTGCAGATGCTGTAGAATTTTCTTTGAAGGAAATAAGTATTCATAGATACACAGCTGAGATCGTGTTAACATGATAGCATAAATTGTGCAGGCTTTTTTTTATCACTTAGATTATAGTTTCATGTCTTTCACAGAAGCAATAATGTTTTGCATTGTATTGTGATACTCTGGCTTAGGGAACATATTCCTTTGGTCATTTGGTAAAACAAAACTTAGATAAGTATAATTCAGGTAGCATATATGAAATTTGATCTTCATTGTCATGCAAATGTGGTGAGAATGTGACATTTCCCAAGATGTCATTTGACTATTAGGATCTTTAGAAAATGGCCTCTCAAAGCCACAAAGCTAATATTCTAAAAGAAAGCTATGTAATGCCTAAAAATTGTCTATCCCTATTCTATATGAATAGCAAATGTAAGAGAACAAGGCATTATTAAAATCACAAAAGAATGTGTTGACCTATTGGAACAGAGGATCTTTTTTGGTTTTTGCATTGATGATGAATTCTGAGCTTTTCATCACATAATGGATGAACATGCAAATACAGATTTCAAAAATCGGCCATGGGAAAAAAATATAATAAAAACTGGAAATCTGTTCTATTTTGTTTCAGTATATAAGTGAAATAGGTGTGTATTTATACCAATAACTGTTGTGTTAAATGTACACGATGCAAGCATTAAGTATCTTGTGTGTCTGCCTTGTGCACAGATTGTGCACCTGCAACACTTTTCCCTTTTCATTTATTTTAAGCTCTCTTTTGCTCATATTTGAGACAATGATTGTAGAAGATGGGCAGGGGCTAAATATGGGCTAATCTCTTAAATGGGGAGTGGAACTTGGTTTTAATTCTGAAACAGAATAAGAGCCCGCGTATCTCATAGAAGCCCATTATCTGTGTAATTCAGTTGAAGAAAAATGCTGGATGTGTTTATATGCATGAGCTATGCAGGACAACAAGACCCAAAAAATTTCTGATAGTGAAAGAGGTCTTTCACAAATGGCTTGTTTTGGAAAAAAAAGAAAGAAAAAAGGGTTGAGATACAATTGTTTATAAGCAATTGAAATAAAGAAAAGAAATAGTCTCTGGGAAAAAATGTGTTTGTGGCATGCATAGCATTGCACTGTTAAACAAAGTGGATGCCTTCTAAAACTGTGATGAAATGTACATAGGACTTCCAGACTTTCAGATAGCCTACATGGATGTTGTGTACTGAGATTTTTCCTGGCAGATATTTGCAGCCCCAAATGATGAACTAAATGTATTAAAGGAAGTGTTTT
>VXBX01009329.1:0-47250 GCA_013400415.1 Scytalopus superciliaris | reverse complement strand
GGGCAGAGGCGCCCTCGCGACCCGCAGCGATGCGGCCGCCCCGCAATGGGCTCCGGGAGGCGGTCCCAGCACCGGGGGCACGGAGGGCTCTACCCCCGCTGCTCCCGCTGCCCCCGGGCTGAGCCAGCGCCGCCCCGGCCCCCGCAGAGCTCGCTGATCCCGCGGGACAAGGCTCCCCCTTGGAGGGTTTACCTGCCTTGTCCTCCTTAAACACGTCAAGGATATTTCCCCCACAAAGCCATTTGTTAGGAGAAGGAGCCGTGGGCGCAGCCGGGCCGCTGTGTGCTGGCCCTGCCCGCCGGGGTGCGGGGACCGTGTGGCAGCCCGGCCGGCCCGCGCATCGCCGGGCGCTTAGCGGGCTGTCAGGAGCACAAGGGCTGTCGTGGAGCACAGGCCCAAACATCTTCAGATTTAAGGACATAGATGTTTTAACTCCCTTCTTCTCTTGCTGTATCATTTTGACCATATCATAGTCTTAAAAAAAATAATTAAAAATTGGGAGGTCTCTTGCACGTGGTGATCACCCAAATATACGGAAAGGTTGCAGGTGTGGGTGTGCCAAGCGTTAAGAAAACAGGGTTGAGGGGAATGTAACAAGAGCATGTCGGAAGTGTGTGCTGCGTATCAAGGCTCTGTGTGTGCCCTGTGGTGCTGCAGCACTCCGGGAGCCGTGTCTCACTGAAAGGCAGTGACCTGCGAAAGGGAGCAGGTATGTACGGCAAGCCATGAGAGCAGTGCAGTACTAGAATTTAGCAGGAGAAAGCCAGTTAGTCACCATACATGGCTAGTGGGAATGATCAGCTGTCATCTCTCTGGCTCATACTAGAAATCAGCTGGCATACCGCTGAACACAGTTACAGAATTTTTGAAAACAAGCCTTGTGAGCTTGTTCAGTTTCTGATTATTAAACAATATCCAGACAGTTGAGTTCAAATAATGCCTGCATTTGCTCCAGGTTCCTTGTGTACACACATGAGCAATGTAAAGATGTTGTGGCACTTTTATGATAAAGGTGTCTATTAATAAAGTCTACAGAGCCAAAAGTAGATTTGTGAACAGGGATGCTAAGAATGTGTTAAGTGCCTCCTGAAGTAGAGTTGGAAAAATATCTACCCCAAATTAAACATTACATTTACACCTCCTTTGGGACAAGGCAGTTATTTTTTCTATCTCTTTTTTAGTCATTTCCACGGTTGATATTATAAGTATTTTGAGGAACAGTAAACTTCTCTTAGGTCAAAAAAGTACTTGACACTAATAACTCACCATTCAATTACAATATAATAGAAACTTTGTAGGTCTTTCTGGCATGCATTTCTGCTTGCTTTGCTTTGCTTCCTGGTTATGTTGCAGAGGCCATTACTATAAACAAAAAATAAATTAAAAAAAAAAAGAAACAAAAAGCCTGTTAAAATCCAGGTTAGGGTTTGATGTTTGTTGTTGTTGTTGGTTTCATCTGGGTTTTTTTGTTTGTTTTGGTTTTATTGCATAAGCCCTGTGTCTTGGTATTGTTCATCTACATTAAGATATTCCAGGTAAAGGCAAGCCTGAGGTGGCGAGATTCCCAAAGCCCCGTAGCTACTCTGGTGGCCTGAACCATATCTGACTTGTCCAGTTTTAGTTCATTTCCAGTTCTTTCCATCCGAGGTCAATCTCTTTATACTATCTTTTGTCTGCTGGATGGCCTGGAGATAGGC
This sequence comes from Scytalopus superciliaris, assembly GCA_013400415.1. Lineage (NCBI taxonomy): Eukaryota > Metazoa > Chordata > Aves > Passeriformes > Rhinocryptidae > Scytalopus > Scytalopus superciliaris. The sequence goes on along the minus strand of VXBX01009329.1, from coordinate 45,553 downwards.
AATCCAGCACTCATTTCCCTCACTAAGGCTTTAGTGGACCTTCCACTTGGAAAACATAGGAGTGAGAAGAGGGACACGAGCAGAACTTGACATGTATCCCTCTACCCCTCACAGGTTTATGAAGTATACTCCTGGAGAAGCTGCTCTGTTTACTGGACTCAAAGACTTTTAAAATATCTTAGACTAAAACTCAAACAGAGAGAATGCAGTGTTTGTCCTCTGGCCCCACACTGCAGTCACTATTTTGCACAAAACATGAAGGAGAAATGTAATGGAGTATGTGTGGTCTTGTTAGTGCTTAAATGATTATCTCTGCTAGATGACAAGGAAAAGCTCAGATCAGACATACAAGGAGACAGCTTAACGGCTCACCACTCAAAACAGATCTGTGTGCTGTTTGAAATTCTGTGGATGCTTGCCTCTGGCACAGGAATGCTGTAAGGATACAACAGTACAGCAGGTGCGATACAGCCTCTTCATACTGAAAAATATAAATACGCTTTGATTTCAGTTCTCTTTGAGAAACAGGATCATCTTCGCTTTTGAGTCAGAGGTGAAGCCTCACTTCTCAAAGGAAGTAATGGCAGGGCCTGGGGAAGTTCCCCAAATCTCCTAGCTTGTGGTCCATCTGGTCCAAGTCAGACATTTTACTTTGGGGGTGGGTAGACCTCTAAAGGTTTGGATATTGACTTCAAATAAATTTTTGAAACTGAATTCTCTGTGCAAATGTTTGAAAATCAACTCTCTGCCCTTCTGCAATCCCATGAGTAATGCAAAGGAAAGAAGACAGGTTGGAATTTTTTTTTTGGATGTGGAAAAAAAAGTTTTTAAGGAAAAATTTGTTGTACTTCTCCATTAATTCCCCATACAAAAACTACTTAAATCCTTATTTTTGCTTGTGATTCTACTTAGGAAGGTCACCAAGGTTGTCATGTGGTGGTCAATGAAGTTATTCGTACCTTTTCAAAAGGACTGTGTGACCTTTAATAAGCATGAGGAAGCTCTTTATCCCCAGAGAAAGGCCCTTCAGAAGCACAGTGCCTGAGGCATCGTAATGATGTGTAGGGCAAGATGCCATTTATTAAGACATCAATCCTATTTGCCACAAACTCCTGTCTGTGCCTGCAGCAACCCCCAGCATCACTAGGCTTATCAGAGCTGATGAGATGGAAGCTGTTGCTGCTCTTGCAGGTTTACATGCAAAAGCATCAATAAAATTTAAAAATATATAAATGCTAGCAATACTTGAAGTGATGCATTTCCTCTGCAATACCTGATTTCTACTGTGTCGTCTTCTAGTCAATATTAATTTCACACATGGATTTCCTTTTGAGAGACTTTTGTGGCTGAAGCTCAGACAGAGCTTCTTTGGCAGAACATGGTTAGTGTGACAGTCCCAAGGCTTTGTGCTCCAGTCGAGTCCCCCATAGAGCATGAGTTGGGTAGTCCCAATGAAGACTGCTACTCAGAGTCCAAATCAACAAAATGGTATCAGGGCCAAAACCCTGTATATTTTATTATCCAGCATGAAATTTAGGGTAAAATGTTCTTTTTCCATTGGTGTCCTAACTATGAGGTGACCAAGACCCCTAAGTAATTTTGCTTTGTCAGGCTACAGAGACTATAGCTGTATCCACCTTACATGGCCTGATTCTTCTTGTCTGCAGGTCCTCCTCAGTATTGCCTGTATCAGACACCTGCTTAAGCACACTGTGAGTTGGGGACATGGGAAAGGCAAGCAAGCATATGAGGTTTCTTTTGGATTAGTGTGAAACTAGGGGTGAAACTTCTATGCATGGGTTTAATGTTGATATGTAACATCGACACACCAGGAACTGTGGGGTGGCAGGTAGAAATGGAAGCCAGAAGTTGTCTTCCCCACCCTTAACTCAACATATGTGGAGAACTGCCTTTGGTTTTGGTCATGCTGAATGGCCAAAACCTATACTTTTGGGCGTCAGAAAGCTAGAGATTCTCTCACCAGCAGGACTTAACTGAGAACATATTTTCAGAGCACAACTGTTATACTGAGTCAGAATGACTTTAGCCAGGTTAAAACCTGGTTAACCAGGCTGGAGCCCCAGTGTCCCATGCCCAAACAGAGCCTCCCTCTCCTGCTTTTGCAGACTCGTTCTTTCTGCCCCTTCCCAGAAATGTTTAGGAGGCAATACAAAGTGGAGCCCTGTCACAGCCCTGTCCTTACTCAAAAATGTGCTGTACAACTGTGTGGAGAAAGTACTGATGCCAGAAAAGTGCGTTCATATCCCTTCTCACAGCAGAGAACTAATAAATGCAACATTATGAGCTGCATGAGAACAGACTTCATTTATGTATGTAGGCAGGGAAAAGGCTCTGAGGAGGGATCTTAATTGACTTGCAATCATAGCAAAAGATGTCATAGAATCTTGTAACTCCTTGCAATCTATATAAATATACATAAATACTTCAACATAAGCTGCCCATAAGCCCACAAGAGTCGCACATTTGCCAAAGGCTATAGAATGACTTTTTCTACAAGAATCTATCTGCAAGTATCCTGAAAATAATTTCATAATAACATCATCCTCCTCACAATTTTGCTTCTACAGTCCCTTCTTACTTTCCATTATCTGCTCCTTTTTAATGCCTGTAGATAAATCTGCTAATAATGGGATGGAATAGGGATTAGTTTGTTTATGTGCTCCTGTGGACAGCTTTTCATAGGGGAGATGGAGCAAAATGATTATATCCTTTCTGGGAGTCCTTTGCCCTGGCTCCTGCAAAAGAACATTTTGACCTGATGATGTTGTGAGATGCTTCAAAATGTCAGCAGTGACAACACTTTGAATGGCAGTCTCAGCAGAAAAGCTGAAAGTAATCAACTAGGTTGCAATGCAGAGACAACAGCAAAATGAGCAGGTAAAAGGATATGTAGGTGTTTGTAGGTTAAGGGACAGCACTAAAAGCTTGACTGAGCACAGGCACATGCGTTTGAACTACCTCAGCATTTCAGATTGAGTAAGAGCATGTTTCAGAATATTAGTCTTGACTCGTGCCTGAGTTAAACATGGGTTAAACACACAGGGAAGTGATTTGTATATATCACATGGTGGGGAATTTTTGAGTAACCTGCTTGCTGCCTTCAATGCAGACACTCCTTAAATGGGGCTGTCTCAAGAGCAAGTGGGGTGGGTGGGCCAGAGAATTCTCATCTGCCCGTGGTGGTTTAGGAGCAGATGGCAAACATGAAGAATGATCCTCTCTGTACATTTGGGCTGCAGCTTCTGCTGCACAAGCTTTCCTGCAGTTTAGGCCCGCCAGGTACCAGCTTTCAACTGCAGGTTGGCCACAGTCTTGTCTGCAGCATGGTCAAGTCTTAACTATCATGCTTAGAGTTAGGCAGTGCTGCTTTTTTTTTTTTTTTTTTTTTTTTTTAAATTAATGAAATTAACAGTTCTGGCAGAGCTTCAAGGTTTGACTATCAGCTTGGACATATAAAATCCCAGGTGCCTTACATGGTACTCATTCTCAGCCAACTTTGCCAAGGAAGGAAGTGGGATTTTTGAGAAAATTGTCAAAACTCCAGACTCACAGACTGCAGGTTGAGTTTACCAGATGTTTCATGCTGCCATAAATCACAGTCCCAGCTATACTAAATGATGGCAGAGAAACTTAAAGAAATTATATATCTTTTACATTTAGCTGTTGAATTCCTGCACACCTTCTGCAAGCAGGAATATGGAGACTATTGTCTTCATGCCTTTTTTTTGTTCTTTCCAGCATTGCTAATGAACTGTCTGTGGCCCTGTGTGTCAGCCTGACTGTCTGCTTTCCCAAATATGTGACATTCTGATATTAATATGCTTTCGTTCAGATTGGTACAGCTACTATACAAAATCTTGTCAACAGAAAAAAGAAGAACAAACAAGGCAAAAGCATACATTTAGAATTTGTTGGCACTTCCAAAAGTTTTATAAAGAGGTGAAAGTGAATATATAAATATTTATCAAGTTGTGTTAGAGTTAAAAAAAGAGAGCTTTCCTGATTTAGTTGTGAAATAAGATCCTATAAATTTTGTCCATTTTTTTACAGCATACTTCAAAGGTCTCCTGCTATAGGATCTTCTGCTGTTTCTGACAAACCCTATGCTAGTAGTGTGGGACCTAAAGCATTTTTAGCTTGGACAAGCACATTGATTTTTTTCTCCCCTACTCTTGTTTTATAACTTCAGTGGTCTCTTTTTTTTTTAATGCTTATGACAGGCAAGGATTCTTCCTCACTTGTGTTTTCATTTATTGAGGGTGTTTTGGTTTGAGTAATCTTTGGGTTTTGCTCCTTTTTTTTTTTTATGAATTAGAAGCTATGACTTTTGACAGTCTTCTGCAAAGTGAGTTTCTAAAAATACTATTATTGTTAATAATAATAATGGAATATTTTTTCATGCTTCTTCCTAAAGGCACAAAAATGCAACAGTTTCTCCCAATTTGAAGTAAATCGGTGACTAAAACTCAGGAGTTAATTCAGTACTACAGTGCTGCTGGTCAAGCGACAGACTTAACAGCACTGACAGCTTTAACAGTGTGACAGTTGTGGCCATCCTGCGTATAGCAACAGTGTGGAGCTCCGGGGTTTGGGAACTGGGCCCATCTCAGTTGTGCTGTAATACAGCAATCAGGTTAACTTAAAGGACCTTCTCAGATTGCATAAACCATGCCTTCTTCAGATGTTCTCAAAAAAGCCCCCCCCTTCCCCAAACCCCAACCAACCAACAACAAAAACCCCCACAACCAAACAAACTAACAAACCCTACAAACAAACAAACAAACCACAAAAAACCCCACAGTAAAACTGGAGGCTCAGTCTGAAAAGGTTGTGTCAGGACTAAGTTAGTTCATCTCTGGAAGAAGCTGATGGGGAAAAAGTTCAAACAGGATTGTCTGAACATCTCTGTTTCCGCAGCCGAGGCAGCCACAGGAAATGTCTTAAGCAAACACAATGCTACAACAATAGGCAATCTGCACAACCTTCTGCTTACTCCAGCTGATGTATCTGAAAATCAAATTAACCTCTGACCTTTATGGGTCATGGTCTGTCAAATATTGTGTGTAACAACCTAAGAAACCGGATAGAAAAGATGCTTTTTAACAAATTTAAAGCAATAAAGCAAGAATCATAATCTTCCACCAAAGACCTGACATAGAATAAACATGCTGACCTTCTGGAAATGTAATTATTTGGGATTGAACATCTGTATTTACAGGGGGTTTTAAACATAAAATATTTTTTAAACATATCTTTAGTTACTTCTATGGAGCTGCAGCCCCTTTTGAGAGTGTTACACACACCTCAAATACGTTTTAGTAATGAGAGTAGAAATTAGCATACATAACCTAATGCTGGTTGTCACCAGTTGTTTTTCAGCTTAGCCACTGAAAACAATGCTCACCACGGTGCAGGGGGGTTACTTTTATCCTCTGTTTTCATACTCCTTTACCTTCCACTTGAGTCCCTTCCTGAAGTCCTGTCTGAAGCAGGGACGTGGCAAGGGCTTGCTGCCCATGGCTGGCACAACCTCTCAGCCTCCCAGGATGCAGTGCAGTTGTGTATGTGACACCAGCCTAAGTAAAACTGACTCTGGTCTCCCTGAAGACAAGAGTAAAGTAACTCTCCTGCTTACTGCTTTCCTCCACCAGGCACAGCATGGGGCTGGCAGAGAAGGTGCTGGGGCAGTTTGGGGGGCTGATCAGCCCAGGTTTAGAAGCTCCAGCCCTCACACAACAATTGCCAAAACCCAAGAACCATGCTCTCAGCTACACTGCCATCCTTGGTCCTTTGTGCCCCTGCTTTGTTATCCCAAACCAAAAATTGGTTTCTTCCATGGATTTTGGCATATCTCTGTTTGCATTTTTACAACAGGACCAACTGAACTACAGGAATTTAGAGCTCCATAAAAACACCTGTGATCAAGAAAAATCTGGAAATGTATTGTCTATATTTATGTGTTATTTATTTAATAATAAAGGATTTGGATGTGTGAGAAGCACTGTAAGATACTTCCCTTGGCAGTGCTCAAAACAACCGTGCTCTGGGCAGACCTCCATTGCCTCAGGTGTTAGGCAGAGATGTGGGCCTGAAAGTCAGGATCAAAAAGTTCCCTGTCATGGTAGCAGGGAAAGAGTCTGAAGCTCCAGAGGAGACCAAAGAAAAGTGTTGACACCACAAAGAAGGCTGCAGTGTTCCATTAAAACTGATGAAGCCTGAAATTCAAAGCTAGTCGGAAAGGCTTGTATAACTGCATAGGAAGCACTTTAAAATGCTGATAAGCAGGTATCTCTCCGACCCCGTTGGCTACAGTAATGTAGCAGATTTTCAACAATGAAGGTCTTTGAGAGAAGTTTGTTGGGAAAGTTTGATCTATTAGTGCTTTCAGTCAAAACCAGACACTCCCTGGGTTTAAACAAACAGGTTTAAGAAAAACAGTGACACTGTGCCACTCTGTTTCCCAGGCTGTTTTCATGTGCTCCTCATAGGGGATTTTGTGACACAGGATTATAGCTCACACGTACAATAATAATTTTATTCTAGATGCCCTAAAGCCATTCAGTGAGAGTCCACATCCAGATATTTTTTTTAACAAGAGACTGAAACTACTCTTTGGCACTGCAGTATGCTGAGCTTGCTGTCCCTCTCTGTGAGTGCACAGTGACCATGCCCCATGATTTGCATGTGATACCTCTGTCTGGAGGGCTTTGTCTCAAGGCAGGGTCTCTTCCCTGAGCACAAACTTGCAAATGACCAGAAATCCTTCCAAGGATGGGAACAGGAAACCAGTCCCTGCCCCTCCCAGGAAAGGAATGAAATGCTCAGACTTGGTGAGAAATGATTTGTGAGAGGTAACAGCTACGCCATAGGGAAAAATGATTGAGATTTTAAGATGGGGCAGCAGAGGGTTGAAGTGGAAAATGCATCCAGCAGTCATAAAGATATTAATTCAATAATATGGATTATGATAATTTTGAACTGTTATCATAATAATGCCATTATTAGTTCCATAATAATGTTTCAGCAAAGACTCTAATTCTTGGTGAAAAAGGCGTTTGGGAACTATTGATTTAATGAATAAAGGGTGACTTGGTACATACCCTTGAAGTAAACAACATTGTAATTTTCTAGTCATATACTAAACATTGTTATGGAGACCTTACTGCAGGAAATTCATAGCCATTTAAGCCACTTTGATGCTGTTACTCTGCAAAAAAACAGCCATGAGAGCTTTGCAGAAACTACAGGGTTAGAACTTGTTTCCAGCTGCTCCTGAAGTGGCCAGGGACAGCAACCCTGATTTTTAGAAAGTTCTTTCACTTGGTTTCAGCCACCTTTTAGCTTCAGAAAAATTTGTGTGTGCTTAGCAGCTCTTGAGAAGCAGTGCAATTACATCAGGTACCCACAGCTCTATTTCAGATCTGGAGTTAAGCACTTGACTGTGAATTTCTGAAGAAACAGTAATTTTTGTAGAAAGTCCTGGTGATTGTAATTCATCAAAAGCAGGGGCTCATTTTGCTGCCTTCAATACTCATCTTTTCCTGTTGTTTCCTAACACACACATCATCAATTGTATCTTGAACACCAATTTGGAAAAATGAACTTACTGTATCATAATAGTAATACTGCAAGAATGCATAAACCCAAATAAATTTTTTTATGACAGCTTGCCAGAATTGCTCACCTATGTAAAATTACTGATACACCAACATTGGCAGGATTAGAACATAATCACGTCTTCTGTCCTTGCTTTTGGTGATAGTTGCTATACCAAAGATAGCAGTGAAAGGAAGCTGCAGTGCACGTGGTTTTAGTTTTGATAGCTTGGGTAACAGCAATGATCACAGTGAAATGAAATAACAAAGGTGTCAGCACAACAGAGTTGCTAGAGGATATATCCAACATTTTTCTTGATAATCTCCCCATAACCTGCACTGAAGCCCAGGCTGTTGCTTTCTCCCCAGTTAAACTGAAGCACTCTCAGCCAATGAAATCACAGAATGGGTCAGGTTGGAAGGGACCACAGTAGGTCATCTGGTCCAACCTCCCTACTCAGGTAAAGTCATCCTGGAGCACAAAGCAAAGGGTTGTGTCCAGACAGTTCTTGAATATCTCCAGTGAGGGAAACTCCATAGTCTCTCTGGGCAATCTGTTCCAGTGTGCGGTCACCCCGCACAGTAAAAAAGTTCTTTCTCTTATTCAGGTAGAACTTCCTGTTCATCAGTTTCTGCCCATTGCCTCTTGTCTTATTGCTGGGCATCACAGAGAAGAGCTTGGCTCCATCGTTTTGACACCCTCCCTTCAGATACTTACAGACATTAGGAGGTCCCTGCTCAGTTGCCTCCTTTCAAGGCTGAACAGACCCAACTCTCTCAGCCTGTCCTTGTTAGAGAGGTGCTCCAATCCCGTANATCTGTTCCAGTGTGCGGTCACCCCGCACAGTAAAAAAGTTCTTTCTCTTATTCAGGTAGAACTTCCTGTTCATCAGTTTCTGCCCATTGCCTCTTGTCTTATTGCTGGGCATCACAGAGAAGAGCTTGGCTCCATCGTTTTGACACCCTCCCTTCAGATACTTACAGACATTAGGAGGTCCCTGCTCAGTTGCCTCCTTTCAAGGCTGAACAGACCCAACTCTCTCAGCCTGTCCTTGTTAGAGAGGTGCTCCAATCCCGTAACCATCTTTGTCACCCTCCACTGGACCTGTTCCAGGAGCAACACATTTCTCTTGTACTGAGGAGCCCAGAACTGAACACAGCACTCCAGATGTGGCCTCACCAGGGCTGAGTAGAGACCCCCTGGAATCTGCTCTTCAGGCAGTTCTCAATCCACCCCACGGTTCACTCATCCAGTGTGCACTTCCTGAGTTTGCCTTATGAGGATATTATGTCAAAAGTCTTGCTGAAGTCAAGGCAGACAATATCCACTGCTGTCCCATCATCCATCCAAATAGTTGTTTCATCATAGAAGGCCATCAGGTTAGTCAAGTATGGTTTACCTTTAGTGAGTCCATGCTGAACTACTCCTGATCACCATCTTGTCATCCAAGTGGATAGAGATGGACTCTAGAATGAGGTACTCCATTATGTTTCCAGGGATTGAGGTGAGGCTGACTGGCTGGTAGTTTTCAGGGTCCTCCTTCTTGCCCTTTCTAAAGACTGGGGTGGTTCTTGCTTTCTTCCAGACTGCCCAGGTGCAGAGCCAGCGTGGGCTCTCTGTGAAAGAGAACATAAGATCTCGTGCTTCTCAGGCTTGTAGACAGTTACCATGTGTAGAAACACAATTCTCAATACATTTTTGTATGAGTCATATGCGTTCTTCCTCTTCTGTCTTTCAAACAAGTTCTCAGTGTCTCTGTATGTCACTTCTAACCATTAAAAGTAGTTGCATATCTTGTATAATAAAAGGTTCTTATGAGCTTAGAATGCTCTCAATAAAATAGAGATTAATACCATAACAACAACAGCAAAATCTATGCAGAAAATTGTTGCCTTTACAACAGAGAGAAATGTTATGTGATAATCTCCTTCAGGGTAGTGGAGCTTTTGATATTTTTTTCATGTAAATCTCTTCAGACTGGTTTTTTCTTTTCCTTTTGCAGAAATAAAATAAAAATTTTAAAAATAGCCAGAAGGTAAAATATTACTACATTTTAAATTTGAACAAGTTCTTCTGATTTCTTTCATAAATGCCATTAAAGCCAAAAGAGAATTCTGCACTTACATTCTGAAGCATCAACATGATCATGTGATTCACACTAAAATTCAATCTGAATAGCAAAGTTTTAATGCAGTATAAGGGAAAACAAAGCTACCCCAAGGCTTCTTCTTATCCAGTACAGAAAAGGAACTATATCTGTTAGTAAGTTAAAACAGCTGTATTATGCATATGCACTTGTGTGCCTGCATACAGAATTAAAATAAAACACCTTATGCTTTTGTAGAATGGTATATGGCACTAAGTGAAAGAGGTGGTTCCTGGTCTGGGCAGTATGACTGAGTCTGTCCTGGTGTGAACAAGTGTTGTGTGTTTGCACGCATCCTGCCCCTGCACTGCCACACTGCCTCCCAGGCTGCCTGCAGCCCCTGCTGCTCTGCATGGGGACGGGGCTGTACCCCCGTGCACCCTCTTTACAGATGGCACCAAAATGTCTGTTCAGTGTGTAAGTGAACTACCCTGGGCACTGCTCTGGTGTACACATTGTCTTGGAGAGGGCTTGCTCTCGAATAAGTGGGCAAATTCACCTCTAACTGGATGTGGTTTATATCCAGCAGTGCAAGTGGGTTGATGTGTGTGTGCACAAGTGTAGAGCAGGTCAGAATTGGGACTGGTTTGTTGGTTTCCCTGGTGGTGTTGCCAGCAGGACAGTAAGATGCACATGGAAAATTACCACAAGTGTGGGCTATCACAAAAATCACAGCTGTTACATTATGGAAAAGATTGGATCCACTGCTGACACCTTGTAGTCCCTATCCATCCTCTTCCTTTACAATTCAAAGTTACAGGTATGCTAGCATTCCCCCTGGAGTGGGAAGGAGACAACTTCACTGTAAAGAAGACTTTGAGATAAACAGTTTCTTGTAAGTGTGTTTAGCCTTCAAATTCCCCAGGCAACTGAATGTTAAACTATGTCCTGCTGGGATGCAAATAACTTGTAAGGTGAAGAGTGGAGGTCAGAGGAGTTCTGGATTTTGGTGTACAGTGAAACATACCATCTCATGATGTTGCACAAGGCTCAGCACAACCATTGCTCACATAGCTGGCTGGATCCAGGAGCACCCATCACACCAGCCTTGAGGATGAGCCCCAATACCCTCAGTCTGCCTGGGAGTAGCCGATGCCAAAGGGAGGACCTCCAACAGAGGACTGTCATGCTTTAACCCCACCTAGCAACTAGGTACCAACACAGCTGTTCTCTCCCTCCCTCTCTCTCCTTCCCTCCTTGTGCCGGATAGGATGGGGAGAGAATCAGGAAAAGGTAAGAGCAGTTTAATAATTGAAGTAAAATAAAATACAACAACAACAACAACAACAACAACAACAATAATAATAATAATAATAATAATAATAATAACAACAACAACAAGAGCAGTGAAAAGGCAGATAAGAAAAGGGAGTGATAAAACCCAAGAGAAGCAAGGGATGCACAACTCAGTTGTTCACCACCCACCAGTGACCAGCCTGTCCCTGAGCAGTGATCACCTCTCGCAGACAATTCTTCTCAGTTTATATACTGAGCTTGATGTTCTGTGGTATGGAATATCCCTTTGGCCAATTCAGGTCAGCTGTCCTGGCCATGTTCCCTCCCAGCTTCTTGTGCACGTGTTTGCTGGCAGAGCGTGGAAAGCTGAAAAGTCTTTGATGGAAGTAAGCACTCCTTAGCAGCAACTAAAACATCAGTGTGTCACCAACATTATTCTCATACTAAATCCAAAACACAGCACTGTACCAGCTACTAGGAAGAAAATTAACTCTATCCCAGCCAAAACCAAGACAGCAGGGCAAAGCAGCTCCTGTTTCCCATTCTAGAAACCTGAGCTGTAGTCCCCTCTCCTGCAGTGTTTCCTGAAGGCATGCGTGAGAAAGCCAGCCCTCTCCACTGAGTTTTTAAAGAGCATTGTTAACTCCATATGTGTCTTTTGGCTCCCTGCTTTTTATTTCTGTGTTTTATCTGCTGGCATCCTTAGAGTGTTAAAAGTTGCATTTAACCTTGTCAAAGGAGGACTGCTTCTATTTTAAATTGAAGCATTTTGTGCACAAATCATATTATCCGTGCAACATTTCCTTATGGTTAAATATTTGTGTTGGAATTCCTAAATGATAATACAGAAACAGTCAAATGAGCAGAGGAAGAGCAACTTCTGTTCCAGAAAGGAGTTTAATGATACCCTCAACATCTTATAAATGAAACTACTTTACATCCAAGGCAGTAGAAGGAGTAGCAGCTATGTATTTTTGATAGATTTAACCTTTCTTCCCCCCACCCCCCCAAATTTTTGATGAACATGTCATGATTTCCTGAAATCCGCTTGGTGAAATCTTTTGGATTGTTTTATTCTGCAAGTTGTCTTGTCCCATAGGTCGACTGACAAGAGTTCTCATGCTGAAACATCATCTTCTCACACATGCAGTTGACATTGCTGGGTCAAGTCACAGTTACTAGTGATTTCCTGGGTGCATGTGTACTTACACTGTTTATGTTTATTTAAAACTTAATTTTCCTTGAATATGTCAGTGTGTGGCTCTAAGATCCACTTTCTTCTGTATCCACCTAGGCATTTTCCCAGAAAAACAGGGTTTTATCCACTAGTAAAGTCCTGAAAAATGACAAAATTTCACAAAAAAATTGCTAAATTTACAGACTTGTTTCACTAGAGAATAGAAATAAATTAAGTTGGCTTGGCTTTGCTTAATCTGAACTACAACCTCAGTGCTTCAGGTCCTTGGAATAAATTTTTTGTTATTGTGCACTGTGGTATCCTTTCTCAAGAGTTCTGTAACAAATCCTGACTGTTACATGACTGTACACCCAGCAAACACTTCTGCATTTCTCAACTGAAATTCTTCATGTGTTTTCTTCCCATAAAAATTGGTTCCAAAATGACTTAAGATGAATATTAAAATATCTGATATCCCCTTATTGCAAATGTTGTTTATTCAGCTCTCCTTCCTGCAATTATCTATAGAATGAAACTGTAAATAAGAACAGTGGAGAGAGAAATAGCAGCAGGACAAACATGACTTAGCAGATTGAGGGGAACATCAGTGTCTGTTTACAATATTTTTTCAAAATTTTTCCTAAATCCATTTTAATTTCTGCTGGGAAATGCTGTATTCATGCAAAAGGACTATAGAATTGGCCTGAAGTGGTCTTTGCCCTTCTGACTTAAACTTGAATTGAATGTAGCCTGGTAAAATCTGGCTATCACCTTTCAGTGATTATTTGGAAATAAAATACATTTTCTTGAAGTGCTTGAATTTCTTTTTGGCTATCAGGGTACGTTAGTAAATGTTACTTTCAAATGTGCATTTCAAACCAAAATAGAAGCTTATGCAGTATTAACTATAAAAACTACTAACAACTATTGCCTCTACCTAAATAGAGTGGTAACAAAGGCAATTAGAAATATCTTTGATGCAAACTCATCTTTAACCCTTTGAAATAAATAACAGTGCCTCCCATTTGAATAGAGACACTGAATGCATCCTTGTTTTCTGGTCTCTCAATATCAAGGTATTCTGAAAGGGAAAATACTTGACAGGTGGGAAAAATACATGGGAGAAAAATGTTATTGCATGGTTGTAATCCAGTACACTGAGGTCCTTATTTCAGCCAGGACTTGATAATGGAGATACAATAAATGATAAAGAACAGTACCTTTTCTTTAATATCTCCATGAAAATATAGTCTGTATCACCACAGAGATAGCAATATAGCTGCATTATTTTTTTTCTGCAGAAAAAAATCCAAGTAAACAGCAGCCATTAATAAACCAGACAATTTTCTCCAATACTGAGAAAGATACTGTGAGACCATAAGATTGTTCAGCTGATGAACCTGCTTCTGTAGTCTGTTTTGGATAACAACATTATAGCATCACACAGAGTATGCCTAGATGAAAGATATTAATGATTTCTTCTGAAGCAAAATATGAAGCAAAAAACCAACTCTGAAAACAGTGTAACTCATACTGTGTTACACAGGAATTAAAGGTGGGAGGGGTGTTACAAACATTTCATTACAATAAAATGAAAACTAATTATTATGGGATGAATGGGACTGAATTTTGTACAGAAAACATCATGCATTTATCTGTTTATTTAAAGCATCATTTTCAGATGCCTTTACGAGGTCAGTCTAAACCTCATTTTGCATTGCTTTTCTTTAAGAAACTACAACTGATTCAGCTGTACTTTCTATCTGAAATCTACCTCACACTGAATTTTAATGGCAGATATAATTCCAAAAAGTTCAGATGAGATTGAAGGAATGGTAGGAATAGGTGTCAGATTTCTCAATACCTAATATTTTTTCCAATATAAAATACTTGTAGCAACCTTTTAGGTCAGAGGAGGAATATGATACTTGGCAAGGAATTTGGTCTTAAATTCACTAATCTTCTGTTATTTCTTTTTGGAAAACCTCCCTGTATTAGAAACCCAAGAAAGTCTCAAGTCCTACCGTTTTTCTTGCACTTGTTCAATGTAGGTGAAAATTAGAGCAGACTTACACCAAGAGACTGGATCTGCTTGCAGACATCCAGCAAGGAAGTACAAGGCTAAGGGTAGTTGTTTCACATACAAATGACTCTGAGTGGCATTCCCAGTGCTGCCTGTTCTGCATCATGCATTGCAGTGTGTACTCTGTAGCTGTAGCTTGTACTGCTCCATCCCAGTCCCACTGCAAACCAAACTGGCTGTTTGGCTGTTATGGTGGTGGGGGTCATTCACTTGCTTTTATATTAGATGGCAGTGATCGTCTTTCACTCCATATGCAACTAAGCTGCACTTGCTGCCAGAAGAATAAGAGCACATAAAAAACCCCAGCTAGATAAGCATACTGATTAATAAACACTTGGAACAGTGCAGTTAAAGGCTTAACTCAAATTTATTATAATTCTGATCTCTGTGTACTGTGTACATGGCTATCATAATCCACCACTATAACCAAAATATTAGGAACACTAAGAATTAGAACAATAAACCAGTAAATGGTGTCTGGATCATGCTGACAGCACATCATGCCATGGCCATAATTTTTATTACCCTAGTAACACTAAAATAATGATGCACTGTAGGAACAAATAGGTCAAAATGGTGAAGCCATTGATGAAGACATACAGAGTCTTTCAAACTTGGCTGACTTTTGAAGTGTGCCATTTCACCAGCTTGTGTCTCTTCTGAGGTTTTAGTGAATTTCTAAATAGTTCTGCAAAAGCTTGGAATCAAACCTTCCCCAAAATAATGGATTTAAGGTGCAAGTCTGATGGGTAAGGTGTATGAAAAGACCAAAATTAAGATAACTGGACTTCCTCTGCTACCTCAGTTATTCATTTTTCTCAGCTGTGTGTCCAAACAGCACCTTGGCTGGAAATTCAGGTGCCAAAGATGCCTGTTTAGGATGGCTGAAGAATATTCCTGGTTGTAGTGTGGTCCTGGGATCAAGCCCTGCTCTCACAGCCTTGCTTTGGCAGGCCCCGTGAGATGTGAGCTGCTCTGTCAGACACACATCAGGCTGTGTCCTGCTCAAAGGACAGACTCCCAGATGTTGAAGTGATCCCACCAGCTGCTCACAATCAGAAATCTGCTGAACCCAGCACATGGGACAAAACTGGCAAGATTCTGCAAACCGTTCTGTTAATTCCCTGGAGATTTGCAAAGCTATGTGAAATACGCAGTTTTCTCATTGACCATCTGTTACGAGCATGTAAAATTGCTTGTGTTGGTGACCAGTAGGTTATCTACAGAGTAGGATTTCTCAGCCTGCCCCTTCTGAGGTGAGAGTAATCACTACACAGAGTTAAGAAGCAAAAGTTCCTCTCAGATCACATCCAGATATTCATTGCAGGCAAGGAAATACAGATCAAATGCTGGTGCCTCTTCCAACTATATATTGAGTCCCGATGAGACCAAATAGATTGCCATGTAAGCAGTAAGGGAACCTGACACTGGTAAATTTAGTTTGGGAAGCTTTTGTAGGCACTTGCCTTGAAGGGTGCCTTGCAGAGCATACTTGCAAGATATGTTGCAGAAAACTCAGGCTACTTAACTGTCCTGTCCTGGCATGATGTGAAATGCCTCGCCAGGAGCATGTACATACTGGGAAGCCATGGAAGGAGATGAGTCTCCCAGTGGCATTGTGGGGAAAAGTATATGTGCCATGGCATTCTCAGTGACATGTATTGGACAACTCTGTTGGATTGGTTCCCAGCATTAATTTTCAATAATCACAATAATTTACATTCAAGCCCTAATTAATGAAGTTCTGGATATTTATGGGATGGAGGATCTTGAAAGGATAGGGTGTACTTTCTGTTCTATTTCTGCCACTTTTCATTCCAGTGAAACTCTACTCATGACTCACTGCTCATTACCATCTCCTGGCAATGTATGAAGAGAGAAATGTACAGCAGAACAAAATGTTTCTTACCCTGATTATTTGCTTCTTTTCAACAGCCCAATACCTCCTTTACCACAAACTGGTAAATGACTTCCTCATAATTTCAAATCCTCAAATATATGTATGTGAGGAAATGCTTGAACATAGGATTACCTCGAGGTTATTTGTACATCAGTTTATCATCTCTGGGCTAAATGGCTGGGGTGAGTGGAGAGTGGAAAATCCTTTTCTTGTGAGATGTGCAGACAGGAAGCATTTAGGTTTGGAGCCTCCAGCAACAGCACTTGCCTGTCTCTGAGCCATGGAGGCATGGTGACAGGTGTTGAGGAAAGTTGCTAACATAAATGAAGAAAAGAGGTTTCTGCAGAATGGTTTGGGTTGGAAGGGACCTTAAAAATCTCTAGTTCCATCCTGCTGCCATGGGCAGGGAGACCTTCCACTAGACCAGGTGGCTCAAAGCCCCATCTAGCCTGGCTTTGAACACTTTCAGGATTGGGGTATCCACAATTTCTCTGGGCAACCTGTGCCAATGTCTCACTACTCCCACAGTGAAGAATTTCTTTTTAAAATCTCATCTAAACCTGCCGTCTTTCAGTTTGAAGCCACTGACCCTTGTCCTATCATGACAGACCTTTGTAAAAAGTCCCTCTCCACCCCTCTCGCAAGCCTCCCTTACCTATGGAAAGCTGCTATAAGCTCTGTTTGCAGCCTTTTCTTCTCCAGGCTGAAAACACCAGCTCTCTCAGCCTTCTGTCAGGTAATTAGTAAGGTAATTCTTAACATCAGGTAATAGTAAGTTGATTTCTTTAACTAGTACTTGTGTTAAAGCACTGCTGGCTTTGTGCTCTGTTTGTCACTGCTGGAGCTTTTCAAAATCTCTGACTTGGTAAGATCTGAAATACAGCTTTATCTCTCTCTGCTACCTTATATGACTGCTGCTTCCAGATATAGGAGATGTACATTGGCTTTGCCCATCTTGCTGTACAGGGTGGTCCTCAGCGCCCTGCTGAGGTGCACATACGGACAACATCTGGCCTCTATGGTGGCATCCTGCATTGGTGTGCACCATGCCCTTTGTGCCCAGTAGTGGCTTTTGGAAAGTAATCTGGTTACACCAGTATGGAGAGAGTCATTATGGATGGCAGTAGATCGTCTGGTCCATGCAGTGCAGACTTGGCTATCAGGAACAAAGATTACTGAATTGTGACTTCAGTTTCTATTCACTTGGAGGCATAACTCTTGAAGGCTCTCTTCCCTTGGAAAAATCAACCATTTATCTTACAGCCATGCCAAATTTTACAAAATTATTAACTAAAGATATTTGATGGGGAAAAAAGCCAGGGATCTTTCCTGGGTTTAGTGTATTTACTGCTGTTCTGATGAAATTATTTTGAGTGGAATCCTAATAGTCTAGGATAAAGTCCACTAAAAAAAATGATATTGTATGGCTTGGGAATGAAAAATAAGTCTTGACTTACTTTTTAAAAAACATTTGGAAGTGAGGCAGATCCCTAAGAATTTCTTCAAACTCTGTTTTGTGAACTAGTCAAACAACACAGAGAGCTGATGACTCCTCACATAAACAGGCACAACAGAGGAGTGGTGATCTGAGTGTGGACCAGGACGTTTCCCAGGTGAAAGGACAGACAAGTCTAAGGGTAAACCTCACATGGAAGGTGAACCACATTACAGGGAAGAGCCTTTGGGAGGCAGGTCTGCTGCCACTGAAGAGATGTAAGAGGGCCAGCAGCCACCTCAACACCTCTCTACCCCATCCACCCCTCTCTCAGCAACAGAGGCCAGATGAGCTTTCTAGAGATGTAATGCCTCTTCTTGAGGCAGTGAAGGGAGGACAAGGATCTTTGGCCAGCCCTAATGCTCTGATACCTACTTTTCTCATGCATAAAGCCGGTGCAGGTATATAAGATAACTAGATACGTCTGGAATTTGAATTATAAAAATAATATAGGAATCTGAATAATGAAAACACATTGAAATTATCCCAGAGAAGAAGCATATTCAGTTACCCATTTGCAGCCTGCAAACATTTCATATCTGACAGTAGGACAAAGCACTGTAAAAATTCCCTTACGAATGCGAATGTCTGCTCCAATTTGCACTTAAAAGCCAACATCTGATTAGTGTCTGTGTTTTATTAACAAAAGACTGGGAGGATGAAAGCTTTTCAGATATTACCTTTATTGTACCAGATACTTTTGATAGTATATTGTGGAAGAAAATGCCACATTTCATTAAAGTCTATCATTCATACACCACAGAGGATTTGGCAGCAGTTTATAAACCTAGAGGTAATTTTCAACTTTGCCCATTTTTCAGTCTCTAAAGATTCTTTTCAAAATTGCTTTTGATGACCTCTGAATCAACTGGTGTTCACTGGTCTGTGTGGGGATGTGTGCTGTTGTACACCAGCTGTGGGGCTCCCTTTGGTATAAGCAGCTCAGTTGTTGTGTCAGCACTTTTCACACTGTTTAATTTTCATAGACTTGGTTACACAACACATTCTCAGACCTTCCAGCTGTGCCTAATGATAATTCATCCTGACACTCATTCTCATCTCAGCATCCCTCTTGCTCTGGTGTTACTTTATTATTTTTTTATTATTCCACTTAGAAAGAACCTCAGCACTCCCAATATATGAAATGTGATATATGTTGAGGATAGTCTCTTGTCACTGCAAGGTTTCTCCTCTGTTAGTTCTCTCTGCGTGCTTCATTTCACCTGTTTGCCACCCATTAGAAAGAGTAGTGAAACATTTGGTTTTGAAGGGCTGAGTGCTTCATTTTCTGTAATGTTACTCCATCAGCAGAGCAGTAATTTCCAAGGAGAAACTTGTTTGGCAGTATTGGGCTTTTTTCATGGGTTATCTCTGAACAGATTGTAATTTTCTTGAATTTATTAATTGTTCAAAATGTAAATTACTTTGAGGGAATGATTATGAACAATTTTATGTGAGCATTTGGTATACTGTGCTCCACTTTTAGGGCCATTACTTTCTTGTGTAGGTAAATGAAGGCACATCATGTTTTATCTCTTTTGTTGACAGAAATACTAAGAAATATCAGTGCAGTTTTGCTCAGTGTGTAAGAGCTTAGCAAGAGACCAAAAAAAAAATTAGAACAGTTTCCCCTTAAATCCTGGTTAGATAAAAAGTCTTTCTAAGACTAATTTATGAAATAAAGATGATAATTTTCAGATTCCTCTTACTTTCTTATCTAATTTTAATTTCTTATAATAACTTCCACAGAAAAGTCATAGGGCATGTGCTTATAGTCCCAGTGGGAGTGTCCAAGAGTTTAGGTCATGATTGCCTTGTGCTTTAGTGAAAGGTATATTTCTCTGTACAAAATATTCCAAAAATACAGATGACAGTTGTCATCATCTTGAAAATTTCTTTTAAGGTTATTGTGAAGGTGAAAATAACTACTGGCAGTTTTCTGTCCACAAGAATGGTGTCAGATCCTTATGAGGTTTGCTGGTCTCCTAATACTTGCTTTCTATTTCTACCGAAGCATGAAAAGTTTCAAATCACCTCAAAGGAGCATTTTGTGGGATTAAGCTCTAAGTTCTTGAACAGTAAGTGGCTTAAAATAGGTGTTAAGTTGACTTTTAAAGTAATTTGTATCTTGATTAGGAAATACTTTGTAATGCTTCCCTCAGTTTGCTCTTGGCTACTTTTGCTTTAAGATGGAGAAGGGAGAGGAAAGGCTGTTGCTGTGAGGAACAGGTACATATTGATGCAAATTATGAGTATGACAAAGTTGAAAGATCATACTTTAGTTACATTTTAGTTTGCCATTTTGGCAAATCTGAGAAATATTTTGTGACTGACTGCTGCTGGCTAAAGCTTTCCACTGTGTACCTGAACCGAATTTCTATAAGCATTGTACCTCCACAATGTACCTTGTTCATGCCTTTGAAGAGCAGGTCTATTTATGGAGTTCTTAAAAAAATTCACTGCTACCCAGATTTTAGAGTAACATGCTGCACGCTGAGGCCGTCTCTAGCTGTTTGGGTGAATAAAGAGAACTTTCCTCCTATGGGTCTGCACACATTAAGCTGTAAGCAACGAAGGTTGCAGACACTGCAGAGGACTGTCAGCTCAGCACAGGAATGGATTGCACTGCAGCCTGCATGAGCTTGTGAGAGCTCTTGTCTCTAGTTTTTTCCCAGTCACTTCCAGGGTTGTTTTCCTCCAAAGGTCCAGATTTTGCTTTACTTCTTTTCCCACAACTTTCCACCACCTGGCTTATGTTTAAAAGACAGCTAGTTCAATGCACTGGATTTCAGCAATGCAGGCCACAAGTAGCTTCTGCTCTCCAGGAACTGGCATTGCATTGTGCATCAGCTTTCAGAGAAAGATAAGGGTTTGTTGGTAGAAAATGAAGCAAAAGCTTAAGGTTACCACAAGCAATAGAAATTAATCTATTTTAAACTCCTTATATCATTTAAGCTTCTTGGGACAGGGATTTGTCTCTAAGTCACTGTAAAATAACATGTCATATCCATTTTACTCTATAAAATGAGTAAAAACCATTATCCACAAGGTTCAGCAGTCATACCAGAAATCTGTGTGGCACTGCATATGGGTTGCATTGAAACCTCAGTGTCTAGCTCTGCACAGTAGGCACTGAAATGAAAACTCATCATTAGTTAACAGTGCTCTGGCAGTTCCTTGGCCACAATTCAGAAACAGGATGAGTTGGGTAGGGTTTATTCTAACAAAATATGGAATTCATCTAATCATCTTCAAACTTACAACTTCAAAATGTGAGCATCTGCATGTGAGCTAAGCACATGATGCAATAGCTTGACATGATTCTGGAGCAATCAGAGCTGCTTATCTGCTGAGCTGTGGTTATCTGAACCACCCAGCCATGCAGGCTGGGCAGCTGTGACCTGTGGGAGCTACATGTCCCGCTGGAGCAGCAGGAGCAAGCTGGGTGGAACAAGCTAGTGCATCTTAAGTGAGTTGCCTTGTATGCCTATGTTTATGAAACTGGATCAACCCGTAGGTGTGTAAATGCCCATTAAAAACACTGGGTATTTACTCAGTGCAGAGAAGAGAAGGGTGCAGGGCAGTTCATTCACCAAAAAAATGGACGCCTGTGTGATTGAATCATATTTTCTCATTTCACTGTCAGACTCTTAAAAGCTGTTCAGAACCTCTCCCTCAAATGTCAGAGCTAGGCTGCATCTAGCAGAGGGTAAGAAGTCAGTGTGGAAGGTACAGAACCCTTCTGCCAGTTCCCTAAGGTCTTCTGGATTCACCCAGACTGCCTGACTCACAGCTTTTCAGCTGCATGCTGCAGAGTGGTTACTAGACCACAGATTTTATTCTTTCACACACTGCTATTGCAGTGTGCCATTATTATGTGTGCTGTTCTCTTTTCACACAAAGAATAAGGTGAGCAGGAATGTGAAGTATACAAATAGAAATATGTACATGTGATTATGGCATACAAAGGTTGTTGTCATTAAAGCTATCTAATAATTTCCATTTCCTTTCTACAAATGCCTCTAGAACTAAAGTTTGTATGAGTTAAGTCTTTGTTTGCTAATTCTGAAACAGGCTCACTACTGATTTGACTTCCTGCACTGTAAAACCCTGCTTCTTCTGTGCACATATGCCTGGGTCAACTGAAGGTCAACAGATATTTGCTAAGAAAGAACTGGATGGCTTTTCTTCCCTCAAAATACATGGAGAAGTTATGACTCTGAACCTTACAGAAAAGGACACTAATAGGAAAACTACAGGGAATGTAAACTGATAAATTTAAAGAAAAAGTTCAAGAATAGTGTCTGGGTTTGGCATGGACAAAACACAAGTGGCCAACAGGGTGAATTTCTGGAATGCACTGAAGTATCAGCAGAGACCTATTCTTTGTTGACTG
The DNA here is from genome assembly GCA_013400415.1 of Scytalopus superciliaris. Lineage (NCBI taxonomy): Eukaryota > Metazoa > Chordata > Aves > Passeriformes > Rhinocryptidae > Scytalopus > Scytalopus superciliaris. The sequence continues at coordinate 23,503 of VXBX01009329.1, read as the reverse complement.
CTTTTAACTTGACTAGATCTTCAAACGTAGTTTTATAGTTTCCTTCCTGGTATGCTCCCAAAGATAAGTACTTGAAGTAAATGTCAGGCCAGAACTAGCTGAAATAAAACTTCTACATGCATTGTGTGAAAGAAACCATAGAATTTGTTCCTGATTTCTTTGTTGAGCTATGACAACTCATAAAACATAAAAGGCTGACACATTTCTAATTGATGAGCTCCTGCTTACCCTGCAAATGATATGGAGAAGTTGAAAAGCTCATGCACAGAGCAATACTTGGTCCTGCACTAGATGAGGGACTTCAGTAAGGAGAGAAGGATTATAAACTGTGAAAGAATTCTTCTTTGTTTCACATGGGAAAGTATTTCCCTTTTCACTCATTATACTGAGTTTTCCTGCATGAATATTCTCAATACAAGTCTGCTCTGTTCCTGAGTTCTTGTTCATATGCACATCATTAAAATATTGACTTTTTTGTCTGTTCCAACACTCTGATACATTTTATAAATTATTCTTGCAACAGCAATATTCATTGGAACCACTTTTTAAAGTGGTTTGCTGTTTTATTTATCTTTGGGAATGGGAACTAATACATAACACGCAGTGTTTGAGAAATAGCGGAGAAGAGTAGATCCTGTAAACCTCTGCAGCTGCATTTGGTGCTCATACACTCTTGTTGCAGTTCTTCTCCTTCCACTAAACACACACCATACACTGCATGAATGATGTCAAAGATCAATAGAGAAATCCGTGGCGTTGGTGGAGCAAATTCACATGAGTGAGGTAAGTCCTGCTGAAGTTGGAGTGGTGGCAAGGGACTGCTCCTGTCCTGAGGTAGAGACTCTGGCAGCTTGATGGGATGCTGCTTTTGGATCACCCCAGGTTCTCTAGGTCTTTGATGCTGTAACAAGCAAATAATAGGGATGTTTCTCTGATACAAACTCATTGATTTCACAGTTTTTTAGTACTAAATGACTGAGTCACTAGCCAAGGGGAACAAAGACCCCTGACATTGATGGGAAGACTCACTGACTTTGGATGAGGCTCTGAGAGATGTTGGATCACTTATAATTGAGGGAAAGTAAGCGAGAAACTGCTCTAAAAGAAGTCTTATTTTGTAGCTTTGTTATGGATTTAAAATCTTGGAATTTTTTTTTTTTTTTTTCTTTCATCTACCAANACTGGGGGCTCCCACCTGAGCCTAAGCACATATAAACTGGGGGTTTTGGGACTGGGGATCTTCAGATCCAGAGGAGGACCAGAGCCTCAGCAGGACTGCCACTGCCACTCTCGACTGGACCGGGACCATCCCCCTCACTGACAGGTTTCTTCTTTCCTGTTACTTTGTACCTAGGATGGCCAGGTGGTGCTCAGCACAGGGGCTGACAATTACCATTCTGTTTGTGCCCCAGGCTGCTGGGTCACACACTTGTTTTTGTGGGTTAAAGGGACTTTTTTTATTCTGTACCCTTGTACTGATTGTGATCTTTTTTACTCAATTATAATTCTGATTTATAATCTGTTTGTGAATTGGATTCATTCCTCCTGCTGGTTCATCTTTAAACCAGCACAAGCTTACATCTCTACTAGCTACATCTTTAGTAAAGAAAGTTATCCTATCAAAAGCATCAGCAGCTGAAAGTTAGCATGAAGATAGTTTCCTGTAGAGTTACACAGTAATGTTTGCTTAGGAAAATAAGAGGCTGGAAAAATACCCCACCTAGAATTAAGGGAAGGTAATTGGAGCAAATCCCTGCAAGTGACAAAGTTTAGAATGTCCTGGTTACAGCAAAAGTGAACACCAGACAACTTCCCACTTCTCAGAATAAGCACTACATACACCTTTGGAAACATCCATGTAGCACAATCTACCTCATTAGAAACAACTGGACCGAATCAACACAATATTATTTTACCTTTTCTAGTGTCACCTTCAATGCCATCTAATACAGCATAATTAAATGCAAATGAAATTGTTGCTCGGGAAAACACCCGGTTGTTTCTGGTAATGATCAGTTAGAAGGTGTGCTTGTGTGGAGAAGCCAGGAGGGTTGTTAATTACATCTCTGTATGAATGAAATGCACCTTCTAACAGTAAAGTGAGGCAAAGATGATCAGATTCCTGCTGTTTGCCTTGACAAGACTGCAGCTGTGGAATATATAACCAGAGAAAAAGTCATCAGAGATCAATTTGCAAGAATGCTAACAAGGCATTAAGAATCTTCTGAAATCTCTACAAATGCTTTAAAAAAAGGTTTGAAAAGCTTCTATAGAAGATGTTTAACAGTTTTAGCACAGGAAGTGACTATCTTTACATATAAGTACACCTAGGGTCTTGGGGCTGAAGAACTGAGAAGAACTGACTTCTGTCTTAGACAATCTCCATACTTTACAGTGACCTTAAAATTTAATAGGTTGATCCTAAATTAGTCAGTGAAAGTCAAAAGGCCAGGCCAGTATCTTTGCACATTTGAATAGCTCCCTAAGTGTTACTTAACAAGCAAGAGTGAAAATTAAGCAGTATGTAGACCTTACATTACACCCTTGCACAAAAGGAATTTTTCCTTGAAGCCCGTAAAGTATTTTGCTAATATTTTGCAAAAATTCCTGTTTACCAGCCAGAGGAGCCCGTTCATTACATTGATTAGGTTATAACTTTAACTACCCCTCAAAAGAAGGCCATGAGAAGTATTACATGTGGCACAGTGGTGAAACTGAAGCATTTGGAAAGGTTCTGGATTGAGGGAGAGCCTAACCAGTTCCTCACAGATCCTCCAAAGTGAAGTGGCTTCTACAGAAATAACTTACTGGAAGCTCTGCAGGTTGGGTTGCATCTACATATGACTGTATGCTTGGAGACATTAGTAGTCAGGGCCATGAAGAAGTCTTTTACACAAGATCTGAGCCCTGACATGGTAGGGTTTTGACCACCACACATTTTATCAAGCCAAATCTGCCAGAGAAAATCAAAGAGGCCAAATTTGCTGTAGATCCTCTTCTGAGCAAATATGTATCATGGCTTGTTTCAGCAACTACATGGGAAGACCCTCTAAAGCAATCTTTCTGTAGAGGAACATCATTATAGCAGGAAGAGATTAAATCCAGTTGTCTTGACTTCAAATCATCTAAAGGGTAGGCACTGCATATAAAGGAGGTGGACAGGCATTCTCTAAAATCAAAGCAGAGAGATATAAGCCCTCCCATAATAGAGTGATTCATTGTGGTCTAATGAAGGCTTCTGAGACAAATCAAATGAGTTGCCCCGTGGGAGATGTCTTTCTACTGATAACAGAGGAAACCCAGACAACAGACCAGATACTGAAATCTGTGAGTCTAAAATTGACAGAAATCCTACCTTTCATGAACAAAGACTGTGTTTTAATGGGAATCATTTAAGACACAACATAGACATACAGGAAAAATTATAAAATATAAATGAGGAGAAATAAAGGATCTTTCACCTGACAGGCAAGAATTACGAACTAAAATACTTAAAAGTCTGTTTAGAAAATCTTGAGCATACAGCTTATCAGGCAAATATAGAGTTAAACATACAAATAAGAAGTAAAGAGTACATATGCATACACTATTCATATACACTGTTGTTTAGTATGATAGAAAACCATCTTACTTCCAGTGAATTCTGCTTTCTTGGTTTGCTTAGTCACTGGCTGGAAGCTGCCTATCCAGTGCATCATTGTGGAGGAGGCTGTAGCATTCCTACTGTGCGGCACCTCTCCCTGCTCTCAGTGCTCATACCTTGGGGGAGCATCTCAGCCAGGCTCTGATGTTGACTCTGCCATGGCCTCAGCCCACATACCAGTTTACCTGGATTGCTATTTTGTGATCTGGTTACTGCTAGCCAGGCTTTATGGAGGGAAGTTGCTTCATACCTATTGTCGCTGACATTACTTGCCACTCATAGTTTCCCGTTACTCAGGTTCCTATTAGCACAACTTAGGTCAGCTTAGGCTGTTATACAACATAACCCCAATGTAACTGTCTCTATGGAGACCTGTACAGCTCAATGCACTACAGAGGCTATCTGCTATCCGCACACTAAATAATTGTGGGGTTTATGTTTACATCACCTATGTGTAGCCCTTTTGAATAATTAATTTAAAATATTTTATGAAAAATTGCAAATAAAACATTAGAATTTTATTAAAATGCCTTTTTTCTTCTGAGTAGGCAAAATCATTAGAAATAAGGGACAAACACTAACATGTTCATTCAGAGGAAAAATTTCAGACTGCACACAGGTGATTCGCTGATAATGTGAATGGCTGGTTTAATTCCCTTGCTATCACACTACAAGATTACCCTTCACATGATCTTCTGTAATGTGCTGAGCATTATTTTATAGACTGAATTCTAAAATTCTGATGAATTTTGTTTGATGAGACAGACCATGAAAAGGAAAAAAGTAGGCGTCTCTCTCCCATGCATGATTTCTTCTGTGTTTTCTTCTTGGAGTAATGTCTGGATTGTGATTTTTTTGTTGCTAGTTCAGTACATTAAAAATAAGCTAATGCAGCATTAAATAAGCACTAATAGGCCATTAAAGGCAAACTTTCATACTGGAGAAAAGAAAAACATTTCAAATGTAAATATAAGTCAATTTTATATGCATGAATTTTTGCTATCTGATGCCATTTGTATTAATAATTAATACATGTGTTTCACTGGGATCTTATCAGCCTCAATAGATAGCTGTAATACTTGGCTGAATAGTACTTCTTTTCTTTGCAAACGGTGCAAGAATCCAAGATAACTCTGGGCATTGCTTTATCCTCTCCTGCTGACTACCTGGCACGAGGACAGACCCCACCGAGCAAGGATGCTGCCAGCACCACAGGTAATCCAGCAGCAAACAGCCATCAAACTGTGTCCTGCTGTCCAAAGCTCTGAGAATCTGCATAACAATCAGCAAATGTTTTCTCCTAGTTAAGGGCATGGACTAATAGTCCCAGTACGTTTATTTAAAGTGCACATACTGGCACAGCCACCCTGGGAAGGTCATAACCTTTTTAAGAGACCTAACACACAATCCTTTTGCAAGTACAAAGTACAAGTAAAGTGCTGTGTGGATCTGGTTCGAACTAGCTTTCTTGCTCCAGCATTCATCATGAAATGACAGCAGTGTAGGCTGGAAGGACCCTGGGTGTTACAGTTACCTGCCCCCTTGAGGCAGGATTCCCACACCAAGGTGATCAGATCACACGTGGTTTTGTCGAGGGCCTTCTGGGACAGTCTCAGCCCCCTGAGCAGCAGACCCCATATTACATATTCCATTTCCTCCACACCTGAGAAATGAAGGTTGTTCTGTGAGGTTATCCCTAGCTGAATGTCAAGGTGTGAGTCTGTTTTATAAAGAAATATGCCCAGTATATTTTGGCATTTAAGAGCTGTTTGCTGGGAATAATTTCCCAACCAGAGCTTCAGTAAAAAACAGTGAGTCTCCTCTTAGTAGGGGAGTCTCTTGTTAGGTTACTCACATGTGCACCTTACAAATAATGTGCATGGCTATAGCTAACCTTTGATAACCCTCTTTTCCCAGGGAATACAGAAGTTAATAAAAAGCTAATTTCTTGTTTTTGGAAACAAAAAGCCTTATTCTCCTTTTCAGTAAAGATGAGAACCATTTTAAGGCTCTAATTGTACCAGGAGTTGTTTTACACTTCTCCTTATATACCAGACACTCCACTGAAATCAAAGGAAATACTTGCTGTGCCTAAACTTGCAAATGTACCATGCTTTTATTAGATCTGTACTAGTAGCAGATATAGTTTGAGATTATCTTTGAACTTGTCCATCTACATAGCTGACAAGAGGAAAAGAGAATGAGAATAGATGGTTAATATGATGTCTTTCATCTCCTAAAAGAACTCTCCAGATAATTTCCTAATGAGGAAATCTGCCTGAGCTGTTGCAACTACATAAGCTATTGCATTTTGCTTAGCTATAGGTAATCATGATAATAATATTTGCTTGTAGCAAAATGCCATGGTAGGGCAGGGGCTTGATTTCCATTTGTTTTTCTCAGCTTGGGTTTTTTTTGGTTTTTTAAATCCTTTCTTTCAGAGAGGAACTGCTCACATAACTGAAGTCCAAGACACATTTTCAGTTTTAGTCTACTGATTGATTATTCAGTTGCTTGCCTTCTCTACAGTCATGTGGATCTTTATTACAGAGTTATCAAAATGTTTTGTGTTAGCATTTAAGTGCCAATATGTGCATATGTACCACTTAACTGCAAAGAGGCAGAGGGGGTTTTATTTTCTCACATAGAGAGTGAACAAGACATCAGAACAGATTTCTTGCTCAAATCAATTTTCAATGTTGGAGTCAAATAAGATTTTGGTCAAAATCAAAGCACAAAACCAGCTAGCTCATTATTGGTACTTGCCCACCAGCATTCTGCGTGGTCCTAAATGGGAGACAAGCCTGGCTCAGTGCTTGGAGGCAGCACAGTTTTGAAGTGGGTTTGTTGCAGCAGAATCAGGATCCCCATTTTTAGATCATTACAGATCTAAATACCTCATCAAACAGATCCTTCGATTACAGTCTTCTGTATTTATTGCCTATATTCAATTGGAATTATCTCTGATGAGCCAGTGCTTTCAATTTAGAATGATGTTCTGATAAGAGTTTTCTCATCTTTGAAATATCAATGTAGCAGAAATACTGTTTGTGTCTGAAATACGCCATTTTAACATGTGGTGCATTTGGAAATTAAATCTGCTCCTGTGTCCCATCAAGACTGAAGCAGATGATGTTAACTGCTCTCATTTTTCTGCTCCTTAAGATATTTTTATCTGGATGAGTCATTAGGTATTCTGGTCACTCCTGTTACAGATGCAGTTATGAATTTCATAGGGAAAATGTCACTTGTGAAATCTCTCTGTGCCAACCATTTTCATTGCAGGGAATGTTTAAATCAGCACAGAAATATGGAAACCTGGCAGGGTATTTGAGGGGTCATGTAGTCCACCCTTGATCCAGGGCAGATTCTGTTCTGCCAAGTTTTCCCTGCCAGAGGTTGGTCGAGGTCGAAACTGCCTCTGAGATCCTCGTATGTCCACGCCCACCATCCCCACGACTTTCAACTTCCCTGGCAGACAGGCAGCCCTGGTGCTAAGTTATTTGAAATCTCTTGTTTAACCTAAGCACTCCATGTGGCACTTTTTAAGACCCTTTCTTCTTATCCTGTGATCCATCATCTGCAGAACAGTTCTACAAATGCCAAAGCTGCAAAAGCCATATTTGTCCTCAGCTTTGTCTTGTACTACACAGCCCCAGTAGTTTCAGTCTTGCCTCTGAGACTGTGGACTCTTGGCTTTTATCTTGCTGCTTCTGCCTTGGTTTCTTTTAAACTGATCCCATCTTTCTTAAAGTAGAGCTGAGATGTTACCAGTAACAAACAAGGCAGAAAGTGTCTTCCATATGACTCCTTTGTGCATCCTGCTGTGAAGCTGCATTGTCATGGCAGTGCAACATCACAGCCGAGGTCATCCTCACCCAAACGCTCTCATGCACCCAGAGCCTTTAATAAAAAGCGGCTGTCCAGTCCACCACTTCCCATCTTATATTTTTGATACCTAAATTATCTATTTCAAACCACTTCAAGTTTTCAAAATAATTTAGAATTCCTCTTGTCTTCACCAGCTTGTGTCCTGTAAAAGACACCTATATTGTCTAATGTCCAAACCATTAAATTTTGAATAATACCAGACCCAGGAGAAACCCTAGCAGAGATTTGCTCATTCTTTTCTCTACAAGTATAGTTTTCCAGGCACTTGCACTACAATTTCATAGTGTTTTCAATAAAACTGATTCCTTAACTTGCTTATGAGACTCCTCTAGGAAGCAAAGTCAAAAGCAGTGCTGCAGCTAATATACAGAAAGCTACTGCTTCTTCCCTAATTTCCGATCTATATACGAGATTAAACTTTTTTGCCCTTAGCAGGATACTATATTTTTCCATGCCTTCATGTTCTTGCAAATGTTCATTCCAAACATTTTTCTGTTCCTTTTTGTTGTTACCTCCTTTTCTATGCCTTGGCCTTTCAGATTTTGTCCTTGCAGGTTTGTGCTAGTCTTACATCTATCTTCTTATTAACTTGACCTACTTTCCACGCCAAGTAATTTTCAGGTCACTGAAAAACTCACAAGTCAGGTTTCTTACTACACTTCCTGTATCTCCTTCATAGGAAATAATCTGTGCTTCTGTTTTTGAGGTTGCCTTTTTAAGAACTTCCTTTAAACTTCCTTTTTCCTTCTGTGTTTCTTCTCTCTCAGTTCTCCAAGTTGACTGATGCCCTATTTATTCAAATTCCTTATTTTTATTTTACTGCTTTTCATTTATTCTCTTGCTAGGTGTCAGGAGTACCGTTCTTTATGATCCCCATCATAGGGCTTGGCTCCTCCCTTCACCCTCCAAACCAATCCCTCCTCCCTTGATAGAAACAAGATCCAAAGGAGCCTTTCCCTCTCTGAGAACTGCAAAATAATCTCCATTGCAGCAGGGCTGCTTCTTCTCCTCTTTTATGCTCAAAGACTACCAGTGTTCACAGCAGACAGACACAGCTACCATGCACACCTCAGAAACATGCCTCTTCATCTCCCCCTGCCCAAAATAAATCATAAATATATCATGTCCCTTCACTTATCGAAACAATTAAGTAATAATTCTGATCGTGAATGAAATTTTTGTTCAACTAATTTTTCATGTTCCTTATATTAGCATACAGTCCTTCAAGGTGGTCATCCCACTCTTTTCCTTCTTGTCTCTTCTCATTCCTAGGGAGGCTTTATTGATGTTTTCAGGACGTGCAGTATCCTCCTCTATACTAGTTGGCTCAGGCTGTGCCTGATAATGTTCTCACTTCTCTGTGTGAGATGTACTGTCTTTCTTCAAGTATTACTGCCTCCTCAGTGGGAAGCTGCAGTCTTTGCCAAGGCTTTTCTACATGACCACCCCATCCCCTCCAGATGCTGATTTCTGCCCTGGCCTTTGCCCTCAGCTGGAGGTGCTGGTGAGAGCCATCCTTGCCCCTGCTCCCTGAGTCCCACAGCAAAGTGCTCACTCTGAGCTTTCCCAGGGGTTCCTTTAGTGGGAGAGGTTTTCTAACAGCTCTGATCCACGCTCTCGACAGCCACTGTCCCTTTTGGGATGTCAGGTTAGATCTGCAAACAGACTTCTTTGTCACCTGCATCCTCCTTCGCTGGCAAGCTGCCAGTTTTGCATATCTTCAACTAACAAAGGATGACTGTCCTCAATCCTTACTAGTGGTGATCATTCACTTGGTACCAAGGTTGAGCAGAAGTGCAGAAGAATCTTATGAAAATACAACAATGCAATAACACCATAACTGCACTGTACCCTCAGCGTTCATCAACACAAGAGTGGTTTCTTGCCAATGGTCATGTCACTTTACTATTTTTGTAACAGGGGACACTTCTATGTTCCTGATTCAGCAGGATGTCTAACTCTAAACACAAATTGTCCAAAGACAAAAATTAATGCTGAAATTATGAACTTATGCCTAAAACTCATCTGAATCTAGACAAATGGCAATGTTTAGAATTACTTTTAATAAAAAGCAATCTGTGCTACTAAATACTCTGAAAGTCATAGGTGAGAACAAAACTGTTCTTATTACCAAATCTGAATTTCATTCCAACTCACAGAGTATTGAACACTTTTTGGTTTTGACCCTGTTTCTGAAAATCTCAGATTATACAAGAATCCAAAATTTTATTTAAAATTGTGCAAATCCTTCAGCAACAAAACAGTAAGCTGAAAGAGCTTTTATTTGGTTTTGGGTTTTTTATTGGGTTTTTGGTTTTGTTTTGTTTTTTTTTTTCTTGAATTGTGTTATTTGAAAACTAATTTTGTCACTAATGATTTTGAACTGTTTTAACTTGCCACAGTGCCAAGTAATTGTGGCAAACGTTTGCAGGATTGAGACCATTAGTTGAAGGGCTTCATTTTGTCTTATTTTCTTACCTGACTGCTGGAGACAAATAGAGAAATAAAATAAGGACAATAAATAACCAAAACAAATGCCAGCGTTGTGAAGCTAAATTCATCTTCATGGCCACGTACTGGACAGCTGGCAGTGAAAACAGAATCCCTCAACAGGGGTTTAATGTAATGTTATGATCAGAAGTAATTCAGATTTGTCATGGTGCTGAATTGGACCCATCATTAAACTGTATATATTACAGAAACGTATTTCTCATCTTTATTCATCATCATCCTCATTCTCACTTGGAAAGTATCAAGCTATTTAGAATGTTAGTCCAATGAAAAGGAGTATTTTTGTTGCTGGCTTGGTCACTGGTATTTTATCAGCCAGTAGCAGTCTTCTCATACCTTAATCAAACCAAAGGCCATGCTCAGGGGAAATCCACTATACTGAAGTGAAAAAAAAAATGACTCTGTAACGTTCCTGAATTTCCCCGTTCTAGAAATTTGCAAAGGGAAGGACTGTTACACCAAAATATTACTGCAGTATTTTAAAGTGAGGATGATCTAACTCCAAGTTTAAAATTATTTTTAATTATTTTTTCATTTTGTTATTTGCCTCACTATGATAGAGCAATTACTGGAGGTGTTCATTTGCATGAAGAAAGATTTTTAGGCAATGTGAAGTGGTATAGGGCTTTAAATTACTTTTAATTTTCTGAGAAGAGGAACCAGTTAATAGGTATAAGTACTTCCTTGGTTTTACAGTGATTACAGACATGAACCTCACAAGCAAATGGGCAACCCATGAACTAGCTATGGATCTTTAAGGTCTGGGTGTCTGCAAGATAAAAACTACTGCCATCTATTAATTGCAGGAGATAAAGACTCTACTTGTTCATGTTTTCATGGGTTGCCTCTTGTTCCCAGTGGAAAAGAGCATGACAAAGACCAGGGAACTGACCAGTCTTTTTCACCTCTGCCCTGCTTGGCTGGAAGAAGGCAACTGTGTAGCATAAGGAGAAGCCTGGTCCCTCCTAAGGAACAGAGCAGAGCAAAGTGGAAAGGGCAACCCTGCAAGAAATTGCTTCTTCCCAGTGGGTAGAATCGATGGCTCCTTTGACTGCTCCAGCACATGGCAGTGCAGTTTGGAGTTGGACACACCTACCATGAAAAATATCACAACACTCTCTGCAGCACCTGCAGCAGTTGTTTATATGGAATTAACAGTATTAGAAAGCACTCACAATAAATTTGTGGCTTTTATGACTCAACAGCTCAGTACAAGGAGAAACACCAGTTCAGTGTGAGAATCAGCTCTCCCAAGAAAGAAAGCTCTGTATTTAGAATAATAGACTTCTCATAATCTGGCATTCCTCACATGACAGAAGGGTTCTAATTGTTACCTTTTCACTGTTTTACACTGGTCTCCCCCCAGTGACAGTGGAGTTGTTTCTTACAGCTTTTGACACTAACATCCAGGTTTGGGGACAGCATCTACTCCGGTGGCAGCCACATCTCACCACTACTCGTGCAGTTAGCAGGTTACAAATTTGCCTTCTGCTACTGGGTCTTAAAATCACGGAATTGTAGAATTGGTTAGGTTGGAAAAGACCATTAAGTTCATCAGGTTCAAACATACTCTTGCTTGGGTCAAAGGACAGGCCCAAACAACTCAGGATGTTCACCAAAAATGGAGATTTGCCTCTTCATCATCTACTACCATGCTGTTTTTCATTATTTGGATAGGCAAGGCAGATTGCAGGCCTCTTTAAGGCACTGAGCTGACAGGTAGTTGTGTCCATGCTAAGCAGCTGGCATCGGTGTGGATAACACAAACTGATGCAAAGATTGCCAAATATGTACATATGGGAGCAAATTGTGCTGGATTTTTTTTTTTTTTAATGTGAAGACACAGAACAAAACACTGGAAGTCAAAACTATCACCACCTGGCCAGCTGAGCTTGAGGCTCTAAACAGCTGAACAGCAGTGGGAAATAGGCAAAATCCACTCAGATTTGGAATCTTGTTTCTAAAGACAGTTCATGTACAACATTTAGAAACAATGAATCACGTAATGCTGTGACTATCAAATTCCTACCGGGTTAGACTTTGGTACTTAAACTTCAAAACAGTTTCACTAAGTACAGAAAAGAAGTTGGAGAGATTTCTGACACAGGGGAAGATACTGTAAAGTCCTGATAAATATCAAAACAGCTTCAAAAAATGCTCCAGCATTGTATCTGTTATCATACCTCTTTGGACACCTGAAGGCTACTTGCAAATGAGCTGTAGCAAAAAGGTCATAAATGCTACGTAAGGTCAAGTAAAAACTGCAAAACCAGGAGAGGGGAGAAGGGGAAGAGATGCACCTGCTCTGCAAGTCCCTTCCCAAGAAGAGTGGAGCTGAGCACCTTCCCATTCCCAACACCTCTCCTCACCATTCCCTCCTGCAAGAAGTCTGCCAGCCTGGGGAGGACAGAAACGAGCCATGCCACACACGTGAGCTCAGAAAACCCTGTTCCTGCATCCCTACCATATTCCTGAGAGCCGAAGTCGCTGACCGCCAAGACAGGAATCGTGACTTTGCACTGCCCAGCAGCTGCCCGACTGGAATTCAGCTAAAAACCTGAGCGGCAGGGACCACACATGGCAGCTTCACCCCAGTGGCTGCATTCTACCGAGCTGCCAGACCTCTCCGAGGCCAGAGACAACCAGCACAAATGGCAGAGAGGGAGAAGAAAAAAAAAGGCAGAAACTTCCCCTGCTTCCCCACCCATCTCAGCAGAAAGGTAAAAAATGTGGTGGTAGAACTGTCCTATGAGTTTTAATCTCATTTCGGGAATATTCAAACCTAGAGGTCTTTCCACAATCCACAGAGAGGTCTCTTTGCTCCTCTGTGATTAAGTGGATTCTAACAGGTACTTATTATATATTTTAATGAGAAAATAGGATTCTCGCTATGGTATTGCTGTTGCCTCTACATGACATAGTTAAACTCTCATGCCCAAGACTACAAGAATTAAGCAATTTTTTTGGTCCATTGAAGTTAAAGCTAAAACAGGAACACCTTTCTCCGTCCTCATTTACAACAATAGCAGGGATATCAGAGTGATCACGACAAGGAGGGAATGGCAGCACAACTCTTGCTGCAGGCACAGCTGATACAGGTGAGCATGACATGGACACTGCAATTTAGCACCACTGTCATCCTAGCCTTACCTCCCCCAGTAGCACCTATGGAGCTAGAGAGGTAAAGCTGCTGCATCCAGGCACAAACAAGCACAAAAGTCTGTGGGGTAAAGTACAAATCCCTGCTGGATTCCAAATTTAGTATTTCTAGATAAAAAGGATTTATACCATGGTGTCTTTTTTTCTTCTCTAGGATGTAGCTCTTAACAGATGGGGTTGAACAGTTTGTAATTAAACTGTATCCTGCTGAATTTCTAGATGACTTTTTACAGCGCTGTGCTCTGGGCCACATCCTCACCATTCACACTTACTGGGAGGTAGCTTTTAGCTGCTCAAACAATTTTTACTAAAATGTTATTTCAGTTATTGATGCTGTTTTTTCCAAGCTATCAGATGTCAGCATTTCCACAGCCTGCCTACTGGCACAAAGTGAGTGACTAGAACTCAGAGGTGTCACACCAGGCTCAAGTTTGTCATTAGCCTACAGAGAATGAAAACGTGTTTCAAGGGTGACAGGTTTGCTGAACATTTCATTATCACAGTAGCTAAAACACTTGAGAAGTAATTGCAGTGAGTAAAATACCTACAAGAGGCTAGCCACTCCTTAGGCCCATTGTGAGCCCATGTCATGAGCTGGGAGGTCTGTCTTCTCACGAGCAATTGTTGTCACCAGGACTCAGATGTCACTGAAAGAGAAACTTTTTATGAACATCTTCCATTTCCTGCTTGTGCCCTGACTGATGGATTAAACTGGGAGTTTATATACCTATGCAATTTATATTATTCAAATAATACATTTGCCATCTTGTTAGTTTAAGTAAGCAGACTAATAAGATTCTTCCTTCTGACTGTGAAAATGAGAAATAGGAAGTGCTTGGTTACTCCTTGAATGGCATCTTGCATTCTGATGACATGTTAGCTTGGAGGCTCAGGTGTAAGGATGCTTTCACTTTACATTTAGTATGCTACAACTTTTCTGTTCACTCAGTGGTTTTCAATCATTCTTGTAGTATTTTAGGTAGCCAGTTTGTCATGGACATCTGCTGATGGGTGCCAGAGGTGAGTGGTACATATGCAGAGAGGAATCACTCCCTTCATTAGTCTGCAGAGGCACTTGCTTTTGGAGGCAGAGCATGGGCACTTCTGCTTACTGTTGCTGTGAGCCATGTGACAACCAGTTTTCTCCATGGGCCTAAGGATTTGTTCATTAGATAGCTTTCAAATAGCTCTCATTGGCCATAATGCACCAAATAGCTCAGGATTTGACAGGGCACTAGCTATGGGCTAGCTGTGAGTCACAGCCTTGTCCACCTAAACTGCAGCTCACACGAGGCCGAGCCTGACCCGCTCCTCACTCACACCCTTTGGGTGCATCCAGGCATGCTGTGGCTGAGCTGGGGACATTGTCCATGGGGAGAACAGAGGAGAGTTTGATACTGCTGGGCAGACCCAGGTGTCTGGTGCCCCCTGATCCCTCTGGAGCTGGGAACAGGCACTTCCACATCCAGCAGTCTTGCATCAGGTCTCCCGGAGCAGGGACATGAAGCTTTGACTCCAGCCTTCAGCTGTAGCACTGCGTGCTGCAATAATCACTCAGTGGGTTTTGATGCACATGGCCTTGCTTTTAAATCTGTCCTGATTTTTAGAGATGAGTTTTTTCCCCCCTGACCTGGCCTGTTCCTGAACAGTGAAACTAGGTTTTCATCATGCCTTGGGTAAGCTGAAAAGCTCAACATTCACCTTTAATAAGTTACACTGAAATGAGCTATGTTTTCTATGATTGTCCTCTAAAAAATTAAGAGAAAGGACTTAGGTGCTTCTTCTAGCAAAAACTGCTTGTGGTAAAAGATTTTGCTTAACAGCCAAAGGAGAAATGATAATGATTCTCTTTGTCAAGTTAAGTAGAAAAAATCAGGGAGGTTTGGGCCAGATGGCAATTCTTCTAGGGAAGAAAAAGCAATGAAAAATATCCAATTTAGGGAAACAAAGAGACAGAATACAGAAAAACAAATTCAATCTCTCTCCTTCAGGAAAGCCTTGGAGTTAGAGAAGATATTTCTGCCAGATATATATAACAGGATCTGTGAATGTTGAAATTTTCAGGTTCTTTACAAAAAATGTTTCCCTCTTGTGTCTTTATTTATAACTAGTTAGACACACCAAGTGGCATTAAAGATCTAGTCCCTTTGTCTGTTTTTTATTCTTTTCTACATTGCTTGATGATGGTGATTGATGGATAGTGAGGAAGCTTATTGTGGGCCAACAATTAAACATATACAAGTTGCATTTTCAAGAGAAAAGAAGATGGATGATAAGAGGTGATTCGTTAGAGTACTCAAGAAAAACAAAAACAAACAGCCAAAACACAGAGCTAGTGAGTGATAGCCCGTTAACTGCAGTCAGTGATACATCAAGAAAAAATAAAGACCAAAAGAAATACCGTCCATAAGGAATCTTCTCAGGATGGATCAACAGCTTTTAAACAATCAGTTAGCATTTGAAATTTCAGCTTATGAGATGCTGACAATTAAAACTATGTTTTGCCTGCCAGGACGTCAAATGCTACTCCTTGGAAGCCTGACTCACTAGATAATTATTTGAGCCACTCTGCTTCAGTGAAATTGCAAGCACAAAATAGGCTTAGAGCTCAGCAGAGACATTAGCTGTTACTGGAGTATGACTTTCAGTTTGATTTCTGAATGCAGTAAGAAATCAGTGGCCTCCTTCTTTGCAGCTTTTATTATGTTCCCAGTTGGCACCAAGTAACAAGTGATTATGAATATGCCTTCTGATCTCTTTCAACTCCCATTATTGGTTATAAACTTGCTGGAAGCCTGTCTGTGGGCAACCCAAACCGATAGCAAGCAAGCTGAGAGGAAACAGGCTACCAGCTCTACCATGCTGGTACCATTACTAATGGTGTTTCCAGGTTGCACAAAATTAAAAAGTAATCATAGAATCACAGAATCATTCAGGTTGGAAAAGACCTTTAAGATCACTGAGTCCAACCATTAACCCAGCACTGCCAAGTCCACCCCTAAAACATGTCCCTAATGCCACATCTACACATCTTCCAGGCACCTGCAGGGATGGTGACTCAACCACTTCCCTGGGCAGTCTGTTCCAATGATTGATAACTCTTTCAGTGGAGAAATTTTTCCTAATATCCAAACTAAAGTTCCCCTGGTGCAACTTGAGGCCATTTCCTCTGAACTTTCTTATTACCTGGGAGGAGACCAACACACACTTTGCTAATATAATGCACATACTAAGGGATTACAAAAGAAGAAAATTTTTCTATGACAAAAGAAGGAACAGTTCACCATCTGAACTGTCTTGCTAGTTCTTATTTTGTCAGTGTTGTTTTATTAGTTACCTTCTATATCAGGCCTTGGTACAACATTTGTGATGCTGCATGTAGACATTGAAGCATCACAGGGGATCTGCACTTTCATGAAGTGTAGCAACAGGCTATAAAAATCTTCAAAAAACACTCCAAATTCACCAATTCAAAAGAGATAGGCTTCAACAGTTTGGACATTTCTACAAAACCTTAGTTTCAGAATGTTTGAATTTTCTATTTAGGGGTGGGTGGTGTGAGCTAATCAGGATAAGGATTTAGCTCCCATATCGCCTGACCTTTGAATCTCTGAGCCTGCAAATGCTTAATTGCACACACAGCTATTTGAGAAGTTTAGGTATCTGCAAACACAATAATTGCAGAGACAAAGGCTGTAAACATTTTGGTTAGAAGTCTCAGGCTATCTGTAGAAATAACCTGCAAAGGTCTCTCTGTCTCAGCCTTGCAGGTAGCATGTCAACAAAACTGTTGGCAATCTCTGCTGTTTAACGGCTGAGTTCACAGATCCCCTCGTCCCACCTGAGAGGTGTGCTGGCTGCATCTGTGTGTACCCTCATCTTCATCTGGGTCCACTCAGTATATGTGGGTGGGCAAAAAGTGCCACTCTCCCCCAAATGAATAATCTCTGGATTGTCTGGACTGCCTGCAATGTTGAGAAAACACAGCAGACACCCTTCTTCTACCCAGCCTGCAGGAATGTACTGAACTTCTCTGAAAACAAGACCTAACTGGGGATGTTTATTCAGCTCCCGCTTCCCTCCCTTACTGGAAAGCACACTGAAAGAAGGACATTCAAAAATAAGAGTCAAAGGAAATTAGAAGAAGTTGAACTGAATTAAACAGCTCTGTGCAATATTTTAGAAACTGGAAATAGCAAAAGATAATAAACACACAGACACGAGCACATACAGGCACACACACACACATATGTATAAATAATTTTAAACTTCAGTAAGACCATTCCCCAGTGTTATCCTGCAGTATTTTGAAAACACTGCGATATTACCAATGCTTAGAAGCTGAAGGGCAAGCAGATTGTCTTCCTCTCAGTGCCAGTTGCACCAGCTGTGCAAGTGGGCTTTTGGTAATCCCACATCAAGATAATGCACTTCTAATCTTACCCTTTAAATGTGACTTCTGAAAAAGGACACTGCATCCCCTCCCTGTCATTGCATTTTTGTGAAGAACCATTTTCTTCATTTCATGCTTCAAAATTACTGTGCTGTCCTGAAAGAGCCCTTGCATTCAGATGATCTTAGTTTTCTAATAAAAACTGTCATTTTACAGAAGCAAAGACACAGTTGCTTCACATGTGAAATAGAATTACCTAAACATAAAAATATCCCTCCAAACTGAAAATTAATTATGGTGTGTTCTTTCACATTCTTTAAACATCAGCCCTCATAACCTGGTCTCAGGATCATTTTACTCATGTTAAATTGATATTGTCTCAGAAGAAATTAAGCCCCAAACCTTTTTTTCCAGTCCTTAATGACAGGATTAATCACACTGATTTAATGAATTTCTTACTTGTGTAATGACAGTGAGATCAAAACTTTTTTTTTTTTATTATTTTATTCAGGAGGTATAGCAGATATTCCAAAACCCCATTTATCTTATATCTATGCAGCTACACATACACCTAACCCTTGAATCTGTGTATTGGAAGTGACCACACCCTTGTTGTTCTGTACACACGGGGAACACTTACAGTAGAGATCAGGTTACTGCCCTGAGCCTCGGCAGCATTATGAACCTGGCATCCCCTGATCCCCTGGGCTACTCCTAGCCAGGTTGATCCCTGTTAATAACCAGTCCCTTCCAACATCTCCAATGGTCTAAGCCTCCAAGCAATATGTAAGAAGGTTGGGGGACTGAAGAGTAGGAGGTTATTTTCACTCTCAAAAGCCATTTGAGACTTGTGAGGTGGACATTCAAACAACCTTGTTTCAGTTTTAGAAAGGAAAATGTGAAAAGAGATCCTTGATAAAATTTATGGAAGTCCAGTCAGACTTGGAAAAGAAAGTTCCTCATCCCAAACTTTTTATGGATTGTATCTAAAATGTTATTTTCCTTTGCCTAAATTTGAAGTCCAGTTAAATTAAGAAGAAGTGTGTGATACAAAAACAGAATGTTTAGAACTCCAGAGGTGAACATGGGTCCAAACAAATAGGCTCAGGGTTACATTTCCTCAACACTTTTTATTGTCGAAACAGACAAGGAAGCTGCTTCTACAGCTCAGGATACCTGGCCCAGTATGTGCAGATGTTTTCTGATGTTAAGGCTTTCCCAAAGCACCTTTGGAAATGTAAGGCAATATTGATTCTATCTACAGTAAGAGCCCAGGCACCAGGACCATCACCAGATGTGCCAGCAGAAAATGCAGTTAAAAGCCTAGCATGCAAACTTTTGTTTAGAGAGGCTGAAAATTACTCCCAGCCTTTTTGAAGGCTGCAAATTCTTGACGTGCAACGAAGGATCCTATATGAACAAGGTACAGATGTTCACAGTTCATGTGTATGAATGATTGAAACCCCTGGCCCTGCCACCAGTTTTTCCTGGGCAGCAGAGAGCTTTGCCTGGACCAGGGACAGCACAGGGAGCGCAGCAGTCGGTGCTGCAGCAAGTCCAGCCGATTGCTGCCTTGCCAAGGGTCCGGAGAGAAGCTGCAGCTACTCGGAAAACACAGTTAATTCCTTGAACCGATTTATTTACACAGCCTCCAGATGAGTACACATAACATTGCCTTTGGAAATGATCCAGCTCCTCACTTCGAGTTGAAGGAGCGCAAGCCTCCTTTCAGAGGCCATTGCCTCCCGTTAATTTGCTGCCAGGTCTGCAAGGGGCAATGGGGTGATGGCCTCGTCCCAGCATGGGGCTGCCCTGTGCCAACCCATGCCCAGTGGTGCCTGGTCAGTCCTGAGCACGAAAAGTGGTGCCTCGGGTCTCCTGCTGACTCGAGTGCTCCTGTCTGAGCCGGCTTTGCAGAGGAGCGCTCCGTGTTTTCTGTGTGGTTTGTGAGCCTACCAGGGCGTGAATGGGCCATTCACTAAGTGCTATTCTTCCCCTCGAACTAGCGAGGAAACATGGAGGAATGCCGGACGAGACTTCAGCGAGCTCCAGCCAAATGTGCAGGAGCCAGAGGCCCCTTCAGGGTAACAGGAAAATGGCAATTTAGCAATAAAAAGGATGCGGGAGCCTGCACAAGGAGATGGGGCTGCCTCTGGGGAGTGATGGACGTGTGTGCACACACAGGCACAGTGCTCCTCCAGTCCCCAGGCTTTCCTCAGGGGAATCCTTCAACCCAGATGGAGCAACCAGAACAAGCATTGCCACTGAGCCCACTGGCTGGACTGGCCTGGCCAAAGGCCAACAGTAATAAACAGGAGCCAGCGGGATCCCCACTGGGCAGACCTGGGACACTGGGGCTTTTTGCAGGCTCTTCGTTGGGGATATAACTACAGTCACTGTCTTCCCAGGCCTTGAGTAAATTCAGCAGCACTGGGGCAGCCACGTGGATTAAAAATGCTGGCAGTGGGAAAATTTCTCTGGGTACTTGTGGGAAAAAGGGATAAGGGAGAGAGCAGGGAGAGAGGTGTGTGGCAACTGAGACTGTTCAAAGCAGAGACATATTGACTGAGCAGAGGTAGAACATAGTCAAGGAGGCAGAAAGGACTGTAAAGGCTTCAAGAACAGTGATAATAGGAGGGAAACATGGAAGCCCTGTGGAAGGTGATCTCTGTCTGCTTCCCTATGTTTTACAGTGCAGTAAGACCAGAGCCATCTGTGAAGTCTTAAAAGAGTCAGGAGAGGAAAATTAATTCCTCTTTCATCACACACAATTGTTCTAGACTAGGAGGACCCCAGAAACTAAAGGCCTGTCAGTCTCACTTCAGTGCCTGATAAAATCATGGAAAAGACTATTCTGGGAAGTATTGAAAAACACCTGGAGCACAACGCAGTCACCGTTCACTGCCAGCACAGCTTCATTAGGGGAAAGTCCTGCTTGTCAAACCTGACTTTCCTCTACACTAGGATAATTAATCTAATTGATCTAGGAAAGCCAGTGTATGTAATCTTTTTGGACTTCAGCAAAGCTTTGGTACTGTCTCTCATAGCATGCTTCTTGACAAACTGTCCAGCGCACAGCTGGATAACCAGGTTATAACCAGTGGGCAACTGGCTCATGGGTCAGGCACAGAGAATTATAGTGAATGAGGTAACATCAGGATGGCATACAGTCACTAGTGGGTTTCTGCAGGAATCCATCCTCAGTCCAGTTCTCTGAAACATCTTCATAAACAACTTGGACGTAGGACTCTAAATAATATTAAGTAAGTTTGCTGATGACTCTAAACTGGGAGGAGGTGTTGACTCTCTCAAGGGCAGACATGCCCTGCAGAAAGACCTTGACAAATAAGAGGATTGGATTGGGCAATCACCAACCATATGAAGTTTGGGCATCTGACACAGGGGCAAGTGTCAGATTCTGCACCTGCGATGGGGCAGGCCTGGTTGTGTATACAGACTGGGGAATGAGATGCTGGAAAGCAGTGCCATGGAAAGGGACCTGGGGATCCTGGTCAATGGCAAGTTGGATATGAGTCAGCAGTGCCCTGGCAGCCAGGAGGGCCAACCATGTCCTGGGGGGCATCAGGCACAGCATCGCCAGCCGGGCAAGGGAGGGGATTGTCTCGCTCTGCTCTGCACTGGGGCGGCCTCACCTTGGATATTGGGGGCAGTTTTGGGTGCCACAATATAAAAAAGACATTAAGCTATTAGAGAGCATCCAAAGGAGGGCAACGAGGATGTTGAAGTGTCTGGAGGGGAAGCTGTATGAGCAGTGGCTGAGATCAGTTGATTTGTTCAGCCTGGAGAAGGGGAGACTGAGGGGAGACCTCTTTGTGGTCTTCCAACATTCTCACAAGGGGAAGCAGAGGGATCTCTTCACTCCCTTGACCAGTGACAGGACTTGAGGAAACAGCATAAAGCTGAGTCAGGTGAAATTTTTCACCCAGAGGGTGGTTGGGCACTGGAACAGGCTCCAGCACCAAGCCTGTCTGGGTTCAAGAAGCATTCAGACAATACTCTCAGGCACATGGTGTGGTTCTTGGGGTGTCCTGCATAGGGCCAGAAACTGGACTTGATGGTCCTGATGGGTTCCTTCCAACTTACCATATTGTATGATTCTCTGAGGTCAGAAAGGAAAAATGAAATGAGAGAAAAGCAGTATCAACAGAATAAACAGATGTGATAAAGGCTGAATTTTGAAAGTTGCTTGAAAATGTTTGCAAGTCTTTCATGATATAAAAATTATCGGAGTGGAAAATGGGAAGGATCTAAATAAATGTAGGGGGGATGCGACACCAAAGGCAAGTATTTTAATGTTACTTAAATATGTAAGCAAAGATCATTCTCAAAACTTGCTGTATTTCCCAGTCAGAATGAGACAGTGCAGCTGCAGTCCTGGAGGAGCAGGAACTTTCGTGAGTCAGCTGTAACACTTGCATGTCAGGAGTAAAAGCAACATTTTTTCCACCCCAGTATGAATCTCAGTGGAAGAATAAGAGAGAAGTAAATGTCTTGTGCCTTAACGTCTAGAGAAAAAAATAAATTAAGGTATTAAATGGATTATGAGGACTTGCAATATGCAGGCCAGATTTTAGATACAAAAGCCTCATAAATAAGCACGGTGGGCATTGGGGCTCAGAAAGTTTGGCCTTTGATAAGTCATACCAGTGGACTTCTCTAGGCCTCCTGGATGGGATTTTCAACATCCTGAATGCAAAAACATACAAAAATGGCAGCACTTCCTTCAGGAAGGAAAAACATGGTCTGTGAGCAAGGCTTTCTGCAGCTCCACATGTGTGAGCTCTCCTCTGCCAGTGAGGGTCAGGTCCATCGCAGCAGCTCCTCCTCACCACAGAGACTGGGCACAAACTGTCACTTCCATGAAGGAACAGTGAGTCTGGTCTATCCATTGCCTCTCAGGGCACTTGTGGGGCCGGTGACACATGGCAATGGCTGCAAAATCACTACCACAGCAGCAAAAATCCCACTGCATCGGTAGAATTTATAAAATTAACAGGCAGAAAGCTGCAGCTACTTTGGCCAAGAGACTTTCCAGCACGAAGAGGGACAGCATTTGGGGTTGTGAAGTGGGACAGCTTTCTAGATGCAGGCAGCTTCTTCCAGAGAGTGCAGTGAAACAACACCTATCACTGCTGTGAAACTTCTGATAAAAGTTTGTGTTCCTGTGAAATTAGTCCAGACTTCTAAATGTCTCTTTGGGGAAAACAAATCTAAATTTACAATGGAAGGGTGGAGAATCTTTATTTATGGAGATTTTTATGAACAGATGAGACACACATCTGTCAGGAGTTATCTAACAGAGCTGGTTTTGCTTTGGGCTGGTCTCCCTAGAAGACCACTCAAGGTGCCTTTCTAAATGAAAAGATCATATTGCATACCTCATTTTCACTTAATGTTAGGAATTGCATTTCTTTTTTCCCAAACATTTCAAATAGAACACAAGAACTTTATGATTACAGATTAATTGCTTTTTTAATGATCTGCAGAGGTAAAACTGCAATTAATCTGTGAGAATAGCTAGTGCTGTCCTTGCATCAGCCACAAACACCTTATCTCCACTCAATTCATTCTTAGCAAAAACCCATGCATTCTAATGAAATTAATTTATTGTGGGCATCTCAAATGCATCCAGAATGTGGATAACTCCTAAGTGATTTCATTACTATTTCTCTGCTATTCTGCTATTGTCAAGGCCATTTCTTCTGTCTTCTTTTATGATCTGTATTATGGAGATAAAAATCAGCATCTCCATTTCAGCAGCTGGAAAAAGGGTGCTGGAGGACCACATGCCCCCTGTCTTTCTGTCTGTCACCCAAGACTCTGAGCCTACAAATTTTTCCATGATGCTGTTGGAGAATCAATATCATCATCCTCATGGCTGGGCT
>VXBX01009326.1:150693-167337 GCA_013400415.1 Scytalopus superciliaris | reverse complement strand
TGGTGTCCTGTGAGATGAACAAGCAGACCGGGGGCTGGACTGTGATCCAGAAGAACCACAGGATCACAGACATGACCTGGGATGAGTCCTGGAGCACCTACAAGTACGGCTTTGGGAACCTGCACACTGATTTCTGGCTGGGCAACGAGTACATCTACAGGATTGCCAAGCAGAAGAAGTTCCAGGTCAGGTTTGTCATCTGGGACGCTTCAGACAACAAGATGTACGCTGACTACAACCTGTTCCGCCTGGAAGACGAATCCCAGGGCTACAGGCTGAGGCTGGGAGCGTACTCGGGGACAGCAGAAGATGCCATGGGCTCCCAGACTCTCACTGGCACACACAACAACATGAGGTTCTCCACTAAGGATCGGGATCTGGACACTTCCAGTGAGAACTGTGCCGCCAGCTCCGGGGGCGGCTGGTGGTACTCGTCGTGCTACTCCGCGAGGCTGAACATAAAGAAATACCTGACCTGGGGCAAGCTGTGCAGGGGCAACTGCAAAGCCTCTGCCATCCTCATCAAGCCCGTCACTGAGTAGTTGCATTTTCATTTCCCTTCTGTCCAACCTATGGCAAATTCTGGCTCTGCAAAGGCAACACTCGCCATGGCCAAGCCTGTCAACTTCCCGCTCTGATCCTTCTGCATTTAAGATGTTAAATAGTCAAATAAATCTGTATGCAAAGAACTGCCTGATTTGTAAAAGCTGAGGGTATTCTAGCTGGGAGGGGAGAGGCAGAGTGGGGTCCTGGGCAGGAGAGGCAGCACAAAGAGGTGGAAGAGTGCTGAGCTGCTCATCCCAGACATCCACCTCTCCTCAGCATGGCTGCAATTCCTTCTGCAGGGGAAGAGGGAATCAGAGGAAGGCATAACTTGCTTCTTTTTTCCCCAGATCTTTTATTCATCTGCAGCCAAAGAAGGAAAGTGCAAAGACTTCCTCTGCCAATTCTTGCATGGGCCTGGGGAACAGATGTCCAGATGGTTCTGACAAGCTGGGGGTGCCTCTCACCCTGGGGGTTTGGGAGGTTTCACTCTGTGCCCACCAGCACCAGCATGTGCAGAGGGAGGCTGAGAGTGAAGCTGTACTTGTGTCCTGAGTTCCCATCAGTCAGCTTTGCTTTGGACACACAGACAATTTTAATAGTTCTAGTCCTCCTTCATTTTTCCCAGTTCCTTATTGGGTCCATTTAGACTTTTGGTTTCACAATATCCTGAGGAGAACCTGCAATTCCTTTGACTGGTGCCCTCAGGATCAAAGAATCACAGAATAGCTGAGATTGGAAGGGACCTTTGGAGATCATCTAATCCGACCTGCAGCTGTGAAAAGTGCTGAATAACCATCTTTGACCATTCCCTGCCCCTACTGCTCCCATGCCTGCAACCCCAGAGCCCTCCCAGTTCCTAAAGGGGCTCCAGGAGAGCTGGAGAGGGACTGGGGACAAGGGACGGAGGGACAGGACACAGGGAATGGCTTCTCACTGCCAGAGGGCAGGTTAGGTGGGATACTGGGAAGGAATGTGAGGGTGGGCAGGCCCTGGCACAGGTTGGGCAGAGAAGCTGTGGCTGCCCCAGCCCTGGGAGTGCCCAAGGCCAGGCTGGATGGGGCTTGGAGCACCCTGGGGATAGTGGAAGGTGTCCCTGCCCATGGCACTGGATTGGAACCTCATTCACCTCTTTCCTAACACAGTCCTGATCTATTCAGCCCGTTCCTGCAGGGATGCCATTCCCACCTCTGACCACCCACTTTCTTCGTCTCTGTGACCTTTCCCAGTTCTTCTCCATCTTCCCTGAGCCAGGCACCAAAGCCACACACACCCACAAGCACCCTCTTCTTTATACAGGGGGAAGTGATAATTTCCTTGCCATTTCTGGAGCCTTTTTTACTGTTTTGTTACTCCTGAAGCCTCAGCTGATGTTTGCAGAGAACTGCCTACAGTTCCCCTCAGCTCCTGACTGGCGTGAGCTCATTCAGAGCCCCCCCCCATGAACAGCGAGGGATGTGCTTCCCTTTATCCTTATCAGCATGGAATCTCATTTTCCATGTTACCACCCACCCTCTCTGCAGCCTGAAATCCTTCCTGTCACCTTTAGCTGTGACAGTTCTGAACTATTTTCTCCACCAGAAATGTTGTCACCAGGCTATTTATGGCCCTTTTCTCCATCACTTATGAATATGCTGTAAGTTCCATCCCAGTGGAGATCCTCGGAGCATCTGACAGGAAATCTCTGCATTTTTACCAATTTGCCTTATCTTTGCTTCCCAGCTTTGCAAGCTGTTGATGTGTTACAGCTCAGTGTCTCTGAAAACTCTGACAGAGCTTCTTAAAAGCTTTTTTGGGATGGCATTGCCTTGATCAGATCACTCTTGTCCACGTACACCACCTCTCCTGTAACTGATTTCAGAGCCATGGCATTCCTCTGAAAAATACAGTCTCTTCCTGAGGTTATTGTATTTATAAAATCATGGGTTCGTGGAATAGCCTGAGCTGGAAGGGACCCACAAGGATCATCAGGTTCAGCTCCTGGCCCTGGACAGGACAACCTCAAAATCCCAGCATGTGCTTGAGAGCATTGTCCAAATGCTTCTTGAACTCTGGCATGACCATTTCCCTTCCCTTGCCACTTCCCTTTAACCACGAGTTCCCATAAATTCCATGTTTATTGCTATTTCTTTACTAGATGCAGAAATGAGACCACTAATTCTGGAGATCTTTAGATGAGTGCTGAGTTCTCAGCAAATGAAGGATGTGGAGCTGCTGAAGCAAGTCCAGAAGAGGCCATGGAGATACTCCAAGGGCTGGAGCCCCCTCTTCTCTGGGGACAGGCTGGGAGAGCTGGGGGGGCTCACCTGGAGAAGGGAAGGCTCCAGGGACACCTCAGAGCCTCTTGCAGTGCCTAAAGGGGCTCCAGGAGAGCTGGAGAGGGATTTGGGACAAGGGATGGAGGGACAGGACACAGGGAATGGCTTCCCACTGCCAGAGGGCAGGGATAGATGGGATATTGGGAAAGAATGTAAGGGTGGGCAGGCCCTGGCACAGGTTGGGCAGAGAAGCTGTGGCTGCCCCATCCCTGGGAGTGTCCAAGGCCAGGTTGGACAGGGCTTGGAGCAACCTGGGCTGGTGGGAGGTGTCCCTGCCCATGGGTGGAACAAAATGAGCTGTTGCTGCCTGCTCCTTTTAACCTCCTTTTAACAAGCTCTCACTGTTTCTACCCATACAGTGTCTCTGGTCTCCCTGAACGTGACATATTCAGGCCACCAATTTGGCTGCTTGGTTGCTAATAAAGCTTTCACAACATATTTCTCCTCTCTACCTTATTCCTGGTAACAATGCTACAAGTTACAGTCTTAGTCCCTTTTTTTTAGGATTTTTCTTTTCCAGGGCTTCCCAGGATCCCCATCCTGCAGGACCAGGCTGGGACCTGCGTGCTCCTCTGTACCTGTTGAGCCCTCTGGGTCTGAGTCCAGCCATCCCCACCCCACTGTGAGTGCACACACCAGTGCCCTGGTGCTGTCTGGATCCCATGGAGATCTCCACGTCCCAAAAAGCCTTTTACAAAATCCCTCAGCACTGCCTGCTCCCTGTAGGATCCCTGTCCATGGTTGGACTCCCTTTGCCCACGGAATTTCTCCCCTCTGCAGCACAAGAGCTGCCAGACTGGGGATCAGGGAGTTGTGATGTCCCTAAAAGCCTCACTGATGTATTTCTCTGTTTCTCTCAGACAGATGTTGTCCCAGAGGACTGAAGTGTGCCTGTGGCCCGTGAACAGATGGCAAATGGTATTTGTCATATTCCTGAGAAGTCCCTTTTGCACAGCACGAGAGGAATGTGCCCAGAACCCCTGTGTGTCTCTGACATCTTTGTTTCCTCGTGTCTTGCCTAAATCTTAGTTTCCCACATGCCCATTACTGCTTTAAAATGTGCAGTCTTTTAAAATTACTTCTCTCTTCAGCATCTTGACAGTCAGCTTGGGGGGTTGTAATGAATCCCAAAGAGGGGGAAAGAGCTACAAAGCCACAGAAATCTGGCTGGAAAATGCAGGAATGGTTCCTGAGAGAGGTTTGCACCAATCAGTGTGGAAGTTATCCAATCCAGCTCTGTGCATATTCTTCTTCCAGCTCTGGAAAATACCCTCTGGAGTGTCAGCAGGGCCTGCCTGGGTGGTACAGAGGGGTGCTCAGATCCATCTGCCAGCTGGACTAGGATTCTGATGCCTGTGGGCACCTATGTCAGCTTTCTCCCACCTCTTTATCGTGGCACGTGTGCTCCTGCCAGGCTGTGGGGCTGGAGAAGGAGCTGCCAGAAACTAGAGAGAAAAAAATGTGACTTCAACCTGAAATTATATCCACTGTGTGGATATATATCCTCTGTGTGGCTTGGGTCGGTGAGGAGATGTTTGTGCCACAGGCCTGGCTGGCACAGCACCTGCCAGACCCTGGTAAGGGAGCTCAGCATTTGCCCAAGATCAGCTGGCACAGGGCAGGGGAGGGGGCTGGCACGTCAAGTCCTGCCTGTCTGCATCTCTCAGGACACCTCAGAGGTGAAGGCAATCCAGGGCAGATTTAGATGGGATATTGGGAAGAAATCCTTCCCTGTGAGGGTGGGCAGGCCCTGGCACAGGTTGGGCAGAGAAGCTGTGGCTGCCCCAGCCCTGGGAGTGTCCAAGGCCAGGTTGGACGGGGCTTGGAGCACCCTGGGCTGGTGGGAGGTGTCCCTGCCCATGGCAGGGGGGTGGAACGAGCTGAGCTTTAAGGTCCCTTCCCACCCAAACCAATCTGGGATTTGGTGATTCCGTGATTTTAAGCACTGCATGACCACGGGGTGTGTAAATCCCACCACACCCCACTCACCGCTGTCCCCTCTTGCCCCCCCTCTCCTGCTGGGTCCCACCTCGGAGCAGGTTTTTCCCCGGGGCTGCCCCTCAGCTCGGCGCATGGCTCAGTGCCTCGGCGTGCTTTGTGCTGAGCTGGGTGCCCGTTGCTATAATTCGACCTGTTTGTGTCCCTTAATCTGTATTTGTTCCCTCGGAGGTGCGGGGAGATCCATTAGGGCAGAGGCGCTGGGTAAATACCGCCCGCTCCGCTCCTCGCCCGGGTTAACAGCGGTTAACCCCGGGTAAACAGAGCCGACTGCCAGCCAGCCCCGGGGCACGGGGGACCGGCCATCAGCTGCTCCTCCCCGGCGCTGGAAGGGGACATAAAAGCCGGGGTCACCAGGGGCACTGCCAGAGCAGGACGGCGGCGGGTGCTCTGACCTGCTGACGGTGTGCCATGGGCGGGATCGGCTGCCACCGCTATAAATAGGGCTGGTGATGATCCGCCCCGGCAAACCAAGCGCTGAACCCCGGGAAACAAAGTGCTGAACCCCGGGAAACCAAGTGCTGAACCCCAGGAAACAAGGTGCTGAACCCCGGGAAACCAAGTGCTGAACCCTGGCAAACCCTGGCAAACCAGCTGTGGAATCCTGAAAAACCAACTGCTGAACACTGGCAAGCCAAGTGCTGAGCCCTGGCAAATCAACCACTGAGCCTTGGAAAACCAGCCACTGAATGCTGGAAAACTGACCACTGAATGCTGGAAAACAACCCCTGAGCCCTGGAAAACCAACCCCTGAACACTGGAAAGCAACCCCTGAATGCTGGAAAACTGACCCCTGAATGCTGAAAGACAACCCCTGAATGCTGGAAAACAACCCCTGAGCCCTGGAAAACCAACCACTGAATGCTGGAGAACTAATCACTGAGTCCTGGAAAACCAACCACTGAACACTGGAAACCAACCCCTGAATGCTGGAAAACAACCACTGGATGCTGGAAAACTGACCCCTGAATGCTGGAAAACAACCACTGGATGCTGGAAAACTGACCCCTGAATGCTGGAAAACAAGCCCTGAGCCCTGGAAAACCAACCACAGAGCCCCAGAGCGTGGAGCTGACAGCGTGGGCCGGGTGGAGGGGGTGCCCAGGAGGAGCCCAAAAGGCATGAGCTCAATGCCAATGCAGTGCCCCTAGGGCTCTGGCACCACCAGGGCATGGATCACAGCGCCAGGACAGGCCCATAAGGGCTCCCCAGCAGGTGCCAGGCGATGGCAGGAGCTCAGGTGGGGCTCCCGGGAGCCTTCCCGGAGCCCCCCGTTGGGCCGTGCCAGGTCTCCGACTCCGACTCTGACTCTGAGGATGCTGCTGGGGGTGGCACAGGGCCTGGTACCGGGGCACAGAACCCCTCCCAGGTCATCCACAGCGGCCACTTCATGGTGTCGTCCCCTCACAGCGACGCGCTGCCCCGGCGGCGCCACCACCGCGCCGAGCCCGAGCCGGCCGACCCCCGGAGCATCGACCCCACCCTCACCCGGCTCTTCGAGTGCATGAGCCTCGAGTACAGGTGAGTTCCCAGAGCTCTGGTGCTGGCACGGACCCCCCAGCCCTCTGCTGCCCACCCAGGACCTTGTTTCTGGCTGACATCCTGCTCTTTGCCACGGGCTGGATGTGCCACGTGCTCGGAAAGCACCGCCCTGGGAGGTTTTGGGGAGAAAGAGGTGATGTTGGGTTGTTGGCCATGGAGCCAGGTGAGAAGTTCCTCCTCTTTTCACATCTAGCTTGACTCACCTCCACTTTCCCATGCCCTATGCACCCCACAGAGCAGCAGTGGGCAGCCAACACTCAGTCTTTGGCAATCCAGCCCAGAGCAGGAGTCCTGCCTTCTGTCCTTGACTCCATCCACATGCCCCGAGGTTGTCCCATGACAAGCAGCAGCACCTGGATGGCTGCACAAGCTTTTTGCCCAGGGTCTCCTGAAAGATTCCCTCCTTCTAAATCCCATGGGTGACTGCATCGTTCCCAGGCCACACAAATCTCCCAGCTCTGGGGGACAGCTCAGTGACAGCAGGACAGACTGCAGCGTGTCTCTTGTTGCCTTGGTCCACATTCTCAGAGGCAGATCCCCCTCCTTTGCCAAGCCCCCAGTTTCTGAGTTCTCCCCAGCATGGCATCAGAGGGACTTGCTCTGCTCGAGTCAGTGCCAAACTGCTTGCAGGGCTTTCCCAAAACATCCAGGTGCACACCTGGAATGACAGTGTGTTCCTGAGGCTGCACGAAAGGAAAAGCTCAGCAAAGCAGCCTCGAAGAGGTGCCCATTGCCTTCCTCCTCCTCCAGTGGCTCGGTCAGGGTCTCATCCAGGGGCTGAGCTCTCAGGTTTGCCTTGGAATCTCCAGCTCTCCCAGCCTTTCCCTTGCTAATACATTTGTGACACTTGTAGGCAGCAGCTGGAGGAAAGTATCAGAGAGGGAAAATGCAGTTTAAAGGTACTTGGTGCACCTCTGAATTTAGTCTTGTCTGATTTGATACTTCTCTGCATCACCTGCCATTTCACACCTTCCCTCCCAGCCAGGTTCCCCAGGCAGGGTGTTGGTGCAGCAGTTGGAGTCACCAGACAGGAGTTTTCCAGCCCTCAGGACACCATCCATAGCTTCTTGCAGACAAGCTCCCTAACCAAGGAGAAACCACAGAAAGGGGTCAGCTGGGAGGTACCTTTGGAGTTCATCATCTGACTCCCTATCAGGGCAGGACTAGATCCAAAGCAGGTCTGGTTGCTCAGGGCCATCACTGATGGATGGAGCCCAAAGATGTGAACCCACCACCCATCCAGCATCCCCAGGGCTGCCCCACTCTCACATGGAAGAGTTCTGTCTGTGATTTTAGTGGAGCTTCCCTCTTCCAGCTTGTGTCCATCACCCTTTGGGCTTTCTCAGTGCATGTTTGAGGGCTGTGTGGCTCCATCTCCTCCTTTGGGCAGTAAGCAGATCCTCTCTTCACCTTCTTCAGGCTGAACAAACCCATCCCTCTCCCTCCCCTTCTGTCTTGTGTATTAGTCCCCAGCCATCTTAACCCCCTCCTCCAGGATTCCTCTGGGTTGTGAACCTCCCTCTTTGGTCAGGGGGACCAATCTGGACACAATATCCAGACTTGACCATCCCAATGTGGAGCAGAAGAAGAACCATCCCATCTCC
Source organism: Scytalopus superciliaris (assembly GCA_013400415.1). Classification (NCBI taxonomy): domain Eukaryota; kingdom Metazoa; phylum Chordata; class Aves; order Passeriformes; family Rhinocryptidae; genus Scytalopus; species Scytalopus superciliaris. The sequence goes on along the minus strand of VXBX01009326.1, from coordinate 159,332 downwards.
TGGTGAGCTGTGACTGTTGCAGCCACCCATCCCTTGCTGTTTGGCACCATTTCAAAGGTCTCACACCGTCTCACAGCCAGCCACTAAACTTTCCCTAAACATTCCTCAATGGCTATAGCTGGAATTCCTTCCCTCTCCAGCGTTCCTCCTGGGCATTTCACAGAAGTTATGGCAGTCCTGGCTCAGCCTGGGCAATCACCTCAGAGATTTGGCTTGTTTGCTCTCTCCACATCAAGGTTTGCTTCCAGCAGTAACTTAGTCCCTCAGATCCCTCACAGGGAGGCAACTGGCTGGACTCACACCCCTTTCCGTGACCCATTCCCTGGAATCACTGACCTGGGGAGCATCCTCCTGAAGGGAGAAAAGCTGGGGGCAGACTGGGAGCTGCAAACTGCAGCCACTCGTGGCCTTACCTGGAAACATCTGCCTCATGTTCCAGAAGCAGCTTCTTGTAGCTGTTCCCAGAGTGTGGTGTGGATCAACCTTCCCTTCCCCCTGGAATTACCGAGAGGGACATTACGCTGGGATTTGACATGCAGCATCCACTCTGCCCCTGTTGTGACTCAAAACAAGGCAGCCTGTGTGCCAATTCCCTACTAATTCATCCTCCTGGCAGGCTCTGGGTCTCCTCTGGAAGAGGTGGAGTTGCTCTGATTGGTTTTCTAGTTCTCAGAACCTTACACAGTCACACAAGGGATGCACACTCTGAGGTGCCCTCTCCACATTTCCTTCTGGCAAAAGAACCCCCTTCCAGGGGGTCTGACGAGGGGGAAAGTCTCTCCTGCTCTGGTAAACCCACCCCACTGTGCTGTGGTTGTGCTGTCAGGAGTGGCAGGGAGCTGTGAGCCTTTTCTGTCTCACTCCCCAAGGTTTTAGGGCTGATCCTGAGCCCTGTTCCCACCTCACCCTGTCCCACAAACACCCTGTAGCTGGTGGTGGGATCTGTTTCCCAGCCCCTCTGGCAGTGTGGGGCACCCTAAACCCTTTCCACAGTTCAGTGTGGGGTTTGCATTCATCTCCCCGGGGAGATAATTTCAGGAAAGGGCAGGGCCGTATTCAAGGCAAAGCAAGGGAGCAAAGCTCAGCCTGATAAGCCCCAAAACTGAAAGAATCATTAAGAGAGGGGGGAAAAAAAAGGCCGTTGGTGGCAGAGCCCAAAGGCATCACCCTTTTGCCTCCAGGCCCCACAGCAGCTCCGTGGCCACAGCCCCACCAGCCCCACGTGTGACCAAGGTGTCTGACTGCACCCCAAGGGCTTGGGCTGCTCCTTCTCAGCTATCTGTGAGTGAGGAGCGTGGCCTTGACCAGCAGGATCTGGCCATGTGCCTGGGAAACCTGTCCTTTCCATTGGCTCCTCCGCTGTTTGCCTTGTGCCGCTGGGGAAAGTTCAAAATCCTGGTGATAGTGGAGTGGCCAGTGTGTAGCTGAGTCCTTAACTCTCTGCAGGCTGGAACCAGGGACACAGGTCCTTCCCCAGCCCCTGGAGCTGTGGGTTGGGCTGTGTTTCCCTGGGAACACCATCCCCATCCCCCCCTGCATCCACATCCCTGCATCAGGCTCTGACCCTCCTCTGAAAGAGGCAGATTTCAAGGCAGGTCAAAGCAGAAGGCACTGAAATCATAGTTAGGGAACTGCTGGAGGTTTCACAAGCTCGAATGAACGAACCAGAGGCTTTTTACATCACTCTCATCCCCAGCACCTCCCTGGGGACGTGGCCTGGGGGCACCTGGGTACACCTGAGGAGAGGTTGGGGACAGGGAATACAACACCAGCCCGGCCTCCACCTTCCCTGCTCCCTGCATGAATCGAGGCAAAGTGGGGCTCAAAGCAGCACTGACATCTTTAGGGGACAAACCCTTGGCTGGAGAGAGATGTGGCATTGCTGGGGTGGGATGCCATACAACCTGCAGCCAGCTCTCCAAGGGACCCCTGGAGCAGCTGGCATTGCCCCAAGGCCATGCCCTGGTGGGTGGGACAGCTGGGAGAGGTGAAATGGACCCCAAAGTAAGGCAGAGGGACCCTCAGGACCTCTCCAGTGGGTGCACACGAGGGGTTGTGTCCCTTGGCTGGATGGAAGCAAGACAATGAGTGCCAAGAGGCTTCCCCTACTGCAGGTCCCATCGGGGCCGTCAGCACCACCACAGGGAGCTGTGGAACAGACAGAGCTGCCTTTGGGAGCTGGGAAATGGGAATTGGGGTGCCCAGCTCGGGTTGGGGGGCACAGGTTTGCAGGGATGGCTGAGGAGAGGAGCTCAGGGCAGCTCTGGTTGAGGGCAGGGCTGGTGTTTCTCTCTGTCTGTCCTGGGGCACAGGGAGGTGCCCCTTAACATCCTGAACACCCTCCAGTGCTGTCCTGCCTTCCCAGACCCTCGGGGTGGCTGCCGCTGCCTGCCTCAGCCCAAGGCAGCATTTCCAAGTCGTTCCTGGCATTAAAGGGAGGGTCAGAAATAGCTGCCCAAACGCTGTGATGAGGCAAGAGCCACCACAACACATGTCCCCGGGCGTCTCGTCTGGGCTGGAGACTTCCCTTCCTGTCCCCGAGGGCTGGGGCACAGCTGGCCTGGCCGGGGGCAGGGGGATCCCTCCTCGAGCAATCAATTCCTCCCTGTGCTGTGCTTTGATCCCAGGGGGTCTGAGGAGCCTCCCGTGGGTCTGTGAAGCTCAGGAATCGGGTCTGTGCTGCTCTCAGGAGTTTGGAATGCTCCTCTAGGTGCTCCCATAAGTGCCTGTCAAGCCTCCTGTAGCAAAGCCACCGGGCTGGTGGCCCTGAGACATGTCTTGAGGCACAGCCCCCCCGGGAGACCCCAAACTGGAAGGGCTGTGGGATGGGGCCCCTCAGCCTCCCTTTCACTTGCTGTTTCAGTGGGAAGCTGGTGTCCCCAAAGTGGAAGAATTTCAAGGGGCTGAGGCTGCTTTGCTGGGATAAAATTCGTCTCAACAACGCGATCTGGAGAGCGTGGTACATCCAGTGTGAGTATGGGGCAGACCCCACCCCGGGAGCCAGGCTGTGCCCGTGGGGCTGGCACCGGGATAAAGCATGGATGGGGCATGGATAAAGCCAGCTGTGCTCTCCTCTGTGCAGATGTGGAGCGGAGGAAGAACCCTGTGTGTGGCTTCATCACCCCTCTGGAGGGGCTGGAGGCCGATGAGCACCGAAAACCAGAGGTAGGGCTGGGTCCCTCACAGCTACCTGGGTGGCACAGGGGGTGAGCTGGGGACACACAGTCCATAGGTTTTCTGGGAAAGGTGTTTCTGACAGGGCACAAGGCAAACAGCCCTGGTGTTGGGGCTGGGGGGCTCAGCCATGACCCCCTGTCCTGCCCCCCACCCAGGCTGTTGTTCTGGAGGGCAACTACTGGAAACGCCGCATCGAGGTGGTGATGAGGGAGTACCACAAGTGGAGGATTTACTACAAGAAGAGGGTGAGTGGCTGTGCCCGTGCTGCTCCCCATCCTGTGGCAGTGCCAGTGGTGGGATTGGACACAGGTGTGCCCACCCTGGAGCTGTGGGTAACAGGGAGGGACGTGGCAGGCTCTTGCCAGCATGGGAGGGGGGTGCTGGCTGCCCATCCTGAGCTGTCACCCTCACCTTGCCCCACACCGTACCCACCCTGCCTGGAGGTCACACAGGTTGTCTTCTCCTTCCAGCTCCGAAAGTCCACCCGAGAGGGAGAGATCTCCAGTTCGAAGCCGGTGAGTCCACTGGGAAAGGGTGGGGAGGGGAAAAAGGGAGGCACAGTGCAGACCCCTGCACTGGGCAGCTTGGGAGAGGGGCAGATGAAAGCCCCAGGGCATGATGAGCCCATTGGGATGGGATGCCAAGCACTTGGAATTTGGGTTCATCCTTCTGGAAGCATCAGTGTGCCAGCTGTGAAGCCTTGGAGTGGGAAGTCACCAGGGAGAGCAGCCAGGCATGGACCTTCCCCACAAGAGGTGCCCACCTGACTCCTTTGCTCCATCTCATGCAGGAGGAGGATGTCTGGAGGCCAACAGAGAAATGGTGCAACCAGCTCTTCTGCAACGTGGTGCCCATGCTGCTCGGGGATGAGGAGGAGGAGCCCGGGAGTAGGCAGCACTTCGACCTGGACACCTTCCTCTCAGACATATCTGACACCCTCTTCACCATGACACAGATGCCCAGCACCCACCAGGACCTCCCTGAGGACGGTAGGTGACCCAGACCTTGCTCCAGCAGGGTGTGGAGGAGGAATCCAGGTGGGCAGCACACACCATAACACCTTCCTGCCTCTTGGCTTAGCCCCTGAGAGCTGCCACCCATGTCCTTGGGGCTGGCAGGGTCTCCTGGTGTCCCTCCTGCTGGGACAGGAAGAAGGAACGTTCCTGCTCTGCCCAAACGGGAGCCACCAGAGATGAGGATGCTCAGACAGAATGTTTTGGCAGGGTGGGATCATCCCCTCCTCTGGTGGGTCCTTATGGACCAGCATGAGCTGTCCCAGGTGGGATGGCCTGAGCTGCCCAGTGACCACCAGCCCCATAAAGGACCTCACCCCAGCCCCCATGGCAAGTCCTACTTCATGGCCACTCTTAGCTGTCCCTGCCTGGTCATATCCCTGGAGCTCTTCCAACACCAGGCTGGTCCTGTGCCAAGATTCAGCCTTTCCCTGGGGTTCCTGGGCACTGGATGATGTCCTAGAGGTGCTGGTGGGCAGGGTTGTGGGACAGGATGGCCCTGGCTCTCCACAGGGTGGGACCTGCTCAGGGAAGTGTCCAGTGGCTCAAGGTGACTCCAGGGTGACACAGAGGGGTGGCAGCCAGGCAGGTGGTGGGAGCAGCCCTGAAGGGGAGTCTTGGTTGCGCAGTGGCTGGGCCCTGATGTTCCAGCTCTGCCCTCTTCCAGTGTATGTTGGGAATGCTGACATGATCCAGCCGGATTTGGCACCCCTGCAGCCCAGCCTGGATGACATGGAGATCTCAGGTAAGAGCCAGCCTGGCTGTGGGTACCACATCCTGCACATCCCACACAGCCCTGCATCCCATGGCAGCCCAAACTGGGCACCAAAAGGGTTGGCCAGGCAGAAGCACCAGATATCCAGTGTCATGGGAAAAGCAGCATGGATAGTCAGGGGCTGTGGGCAGGGGCTGTGTCCATGGCACACAGGGACACTCGTGGCTTGGATCCTCCACGGCAGTGATGGACACGTCCTGGTCCCAGCAGTGTCCCCATATGCCAGGGCAGGGCACCACTGGGCACCAGCGTTGCCCTCGAGAGTTCTGGAGCTGGGCACACTGTGAGGGTTGGTGGCTGGTGGGCTCGGGCAGCACCAGCATCTCCAGACCCCCACGTGAGCCTGGAGCTCCATGGCTCATCTCAACTTCCTTCGGCAGGAGGAAACAAGGGCACTTGCGCCATACGGCTGGGGGGTGATGCAAGACCAGATGCTGGCAGGCAGCAGGATGGGCACCATGTGCCAGGGCAGGCAGTGGGATGCCCTGGGCATGGATGAGGTGGGAAAGCTCCTGCCAGCACCTCCTTGGGCGCATTCCCTCCAGTTATCCCATCAGGCTGAACCACGCTGGGAAGAGGGTCTGTCCCCATGGCTGATCCTTTGCCCACTTTCCCCTGGTGCCCCATGTGGGCATCACTCAGTGGGAGGTGGGACAGCTCCAAGGGGGCCAAATTGAGCCTTGACAAGTGTCGCTGCTCCCGAGAGGTCCTGCAAGGTGTCACAGCAGCAGCCCAGCACCTTTCTGAGGGCCTCAAGCTCAAGCAGATGGCAGGATCACTGTGGTGCCCAGCTGAACCAATAGATCAGCCAAGTTGGCATTTTTCCTGGGGAAAAGGCCTGCATTTTGCTCCAGACTGCTGTCTGGGAATGGGATGGATCTTACTGCAGGCCACATCACAGGGAAGCACCCCTACCTGCTCTGCCTGTGCCCAACAGCTCAGAACAGGGACACTGCTGGCACTGGGGAGGGTTCCAAGTCTTGCTGGGGTCAGGAACAGTGTCCAGCTGGGGGTCCTGGACTGCTGGAGAGGGGCTGGTGTGCCCTGGGGCAGGGCAGCATTCCGTGGGGTTCTTGGAGACCTGTGAGTGGGAGTTTTGTCCTAGACGTGGAACATTTCCCGGGACACGGCGTGGAGCAGCTCCCTGGATGATGGGGGAGTGCTGTGTGTGTGCCACATCCCCCGTGGGGCAGTGGGCAGAGGAGCTGGGGGTGAGTGCTGGGCGCTGGGTGCCACCAACCCAATTATGCCCCAAAAGCTGCCTCTCCAGCAGGGCAGGCGATGGTTTTCCATGGAGCCGTGTGGGGTGGGCACTGCGTGGGGTGGGCACCGCGTGGGGTGGGCACTGCGGGGTCACAGGGCTGGCACCCTGGCGGGTGGCTCTGGCAGAGCTCAGTGCCTGCCACTCAGTGCCTGCAAGCCAAGCCCCAAATGAGGAAGCACCTCCGGGTGCCAGAGCGCGGTGCGGGGTGGACAGAGTAGTCCTGATGGCAGAGGGGAGGGAGCAGCCCAGCCCTGTGCCCTGCTGGCACCGCGCTCCAGGTAGGACCCGTGCTGGCCACGGGGGGCATTGGGGGCTGGACTGACCATCCCACAGTGTGGCACTGCCCTGCTGCACTGCAGGGCGCTCCCAGAGCCTGGGGCCGGTGCTGGAGAGCCCTTGGGTTGGGAAGGGGCTCTGCAGCCCCAAACCCAGCACAAACCCAGATGCCAAAGCTGTGGTGTGCTGGCCCTGTGGGCTCTTCTCCCTTGAGCAGCGCCGTGCCCTGGCCATGCTGCATGACCTGGAGTGGGGCAGGGTGATGTGATGGTGAGGAGGAGCTGTGGGGTGGGGAAGGGGCAGGCTCCCAAGGGATTGCCAGGGACATTCAATCCCTGTGGCACAGTGAGAGGCACAAGAGGAATCAAATCTGCCAAGCTGTGCACCAAAATGCCTATGAATACCCACAGAGCTTTGGTGCTGGTGGCAAGGGCAGCCCAGTGTGGGCACAGAGTGGAGGTGGGGGCAAGGTGGGGCTGGGCTGCATCCCAGGAAGGGTGAGACCCTGCCTGGCAGCACCACAGCATGCACCGAGTGCCAGCCCCTGGAGGGGTAGGGGTGGCCCTGCCATGCTCCCAGGGACTCACCATGGCCTTGGCAGGGGGAAGGGGCAGTGTGGGGGCTGGGTGGGGCAGTTCAAGGGTGGTTCTGCCCCGTCTCACATTGCTGTTCCCCATGGCATGCTGGAGTCATCACCATGCCCAGTCCTGTGGCATCCCATGGTGCTGGCACGTTTGCTCCTCTGGTGTAGATTCAGCAAGGCTTTGTGGGTCCCAATCAGGGCACCCTGGGTGCTGGAGCCTGGACCACAATGCCCTGGGCATGGCAGAGCTGGCAACAGGGCTGGAGGTGGCACTGCCAGTGCCCAACAAGGGCTGGAGAGCAAGGCCAGGTGATGCAAGTGCCTGTGCCGAGGTGGCTGCTCAGGCTGCAAACCCAGCGAGCCCCTCCTGCTCCATCCTACAGGGAAGCATCCAGCAGCCCCATGGCAGCCCCCCAGTCACCCTCTGCAGGGCAAACCCTCCCGGTGGCGATGCCAGAGCCAACGCTGGCACAGACACCGATGTGTGGGGGGCTGCCCCCTCCGTGCCACGGCGTCTGGGCCTGCGGAAGGAGCGGGGTTGTGGGAAGGAGACAGGAAGGGAGCGGGAGTCACGGCAGGGTCACGCGGCTCGGCTCCGGAGTGCCCATGGGATGTGGTTAGCCACAGGCTGCACGCAGGGCAGCGCTGGGCTGGGGGGCACAGCACCCACCACCGCTCCAGGGGGCTCGCCACATACCCCTGCGGTTTGGGAATGTTGTGACCTGCTCACCCAGACCACCCTGGAGTGTCCCCAGCATGGGTGTTGTGGTCCCTTGGGCAGGGGTGGTACAGCTACGCACAGCCCTGGGAGCAGCCCTGGGGATGGAGCACACAGAGGCCAGCTGGATACCAGGGATGGGGTCCCCACCCCTGGCTGGCACTCCGGGTGGGTTTTCCTGTCCCCATGCATGTGGCAAGGCTGGCCCTGGGTGCCAAATCTGCTGGAGCTGCCCTGGCCTCACAGGGTGGAGGGGGGATTGGCAAGTGCCCAGCAGTGCCAGTAACAGGATATGGCTCCACTCTGAGTACCCCAGGGCTTGTCCCCCATCCCTGGCAGGTCCCCTCATGCCAGTCACTGTGTCTCCCCTTGGCCCTGCAGATATCTTCACCAGCCACCGACCGCCCCCATTGCAAACACAACCGGGCTACCAGGAGCCATCCTGCTTCTTGCCCATGGCTGAGCCCCTCTTTGGCAGCGGGGGGTCCCTGATGGGTGCTCGGGGGCTGCCTGCAAGCCCCGAAACCCCACTCCCACCCGGGAGCCTCCTCCAGGTGAGCAGAATCCCAGCCCACAGCCGGTGCCTGCCGCTGCCCCAGCCACCCACCCTGACGCTCCGGTGTCTCCCACAGCCCAGCGGTGCCTCTCAGCTGAGCCTCCACAGCGCCTTCCTGGGCCCCGAGCTGCCTCCGGCCCCTCTGCCTCCCGAGCCCCCCTCTGCTGTGCCCAGCAGCCTCAGCCCCCAGCACCGACACAAACCCCCCCTGCAGTACGACCTCCCCACCAAGTGCCTCAGCCTGGAGCCACCAGCACCCCACTATGTCCCTCCCATC
>VXBX01009326.1:126261-137766 GCA_013400415.1 Scytalopus superciliaris | reverse complement strand
CCTCCCTCGCCCCCCCCCCGCCCCTCCTGAGCCCCTGCCGGACCCTCTCTGGGCCTCCCTGAGCCCCCACCCAGCCTCATAGAATCTCCCTGAGCCCCCCATCTCTCCTGAGCCCCCACCCCCAGGCACACTCCTGAGCCTCTCTACCCAACCCCCCAAAAAACTTCCTGTCCTCCATGTCTTTCCTCTCTCTCCCAATTCCCAAGCCTCCACAGATTTTGCCTCCCACTTTGAAAAGTGCCCCCCGAAGGGAAGGGAAAAGGCCAGCTCGAGCACATCCCTCTGGGCTGCTGGAGGCAGAATGGGGAAGGGCTCCTCTGGGCCAGCCTGTGCTCCTCTGACCTCGTGTTTGTGCTTTCCTTTCTCTCCTCAAGAAAGAGAAATCCAAATCGAGCAGCAGCACTGCCCGAGAACCCAATGGCTTCCCAGCTGACACCTCTGCCAACTCCTCTCTCCTCCTGGAGTTCCAAGGTGGGTCTGGCTGAGCCCCTTCTGACCTAGGGAAAGACTCCAAGGCCATCCAGCAGCAGGGACTTTGCTGGGATCTGTGTGCTGCATGGGTGGGGAGGAGCAGCACCTGAGTGCAGGGTGGGGTTGTGCTGAGCCACTTCTGGACTGTCCCTGCCCAAGCTGTTCGTTTTGCTGTCAGAAGGAATCTTAATCAGCTGCTTCTCAGTGAGCTGCTTCTGGGATCTTCCTGTGGGAAGCTTCGTGGGGAGCTGCAGGAGTAGGGGATTCCTGTTTCCCCTTTCTATTGCTGCTGAGCCAAGCCAGCTGCTTCCAGCAGTGACTTCCATGGCCCTCAGGGTGAGGGGGCAGAAGATGTCTCTGGCCTGGCTCTTGGTCCAAGGCTGGACTTGCTGCTGGAGCAGAGCCTGCACTTGTGCCCAGCCTCTCCACTCGGCTCCTGGTGTGTCTAAGGAAAACCAGGGAATGTGCTGGCCCTTCCAGGAGCTGCAGGGAGGTTATACCGCAGTTCTGCAGGTTGGGGAGGTGTGTGCCAGGCCTGCCTCCCTGTTCAGAGGCAGTGGCTCCTGGTGCTGCCTCACAAACAGGAGGAACAAAACCCTGGGGCCTCCCCAGGCTGCAGATGGGAGATTTGGCAGTGCAGCCCCTTTGCCCCCTCCTCATTTGCACACCCCAGGGTCGCTCTCTGTCTGCTCAGACTCCTCCCCTCTCCCATGGCCAGTTCTGTACGTGATGTCTGTGGTGTCGCAGCACACAGCCCTGTGCCCAGCAGCTGATGGGGGACAGTGAATCCCCCTGTTCTGCTCCTCTGACTGTGCTCTGCCTTCTCAGAGAGACCCCGGCTCGCAGTGCCGCCCTCTGCTGCCCGTGCCCCTGGGTCAAGGTGCTCTTCTTCACCAGGTGCTGTTTCTGCAGATGAGAACAGCAACCAGAGCTCCCTGTCCGACGTGTACCAGCTCAAGGTGGACAGCAGCCCCAACTCCAGCCCCAGTCCCCAGCAGAGCGAGTCCATGAGTCCTGCCCACACGTCCGACTTCCGTACGGACGACTCACAGCCCCCCACCCTGGGGCAGGAGACCCTGGAAGGTGGGTGCCAGGCTGGGGAGGGAGCAGGAGGAAGGCTGGGCCTGGGGAAGGCTGTGGGTGGTCCAGTGTGTGGCCAAGGCACCGGTGAAAGTGGACAGGGCGGTGGGGACTTGTGTCTTCTGCTGGAGGTTCTGTGCTGGCTCAGCACTGAGCTGGATGCTGGGTCTGTGTTTTTATGAACCCTCCTGTTCTCCCTAGAGCCCTCCCTGCCTTCCTCGGAAGTGGCAGATGAGCCTCCCACTCTCACAAAGGAAGAGCCAGTCCCCCTTGAGACTCAGGTAAGGCAAGGGGCACTGTAACCACCTCTAAATGTACACGGACTCAGCTTGGCCCTTTCACCCTTACTGCTGATCCTTGTAGCACCAACATAGCGATGGATGGACTTGCCCCTCCTGGGAGCTCCCCAAGTCTTCTGGTTTCCTGTTCTGTCCCCTGGTTCACACCAGGTCTTTAAATGTGAGAGAAGGATGTGGGGATGTGGGAGAAAGGCAGTTCTGGCAGGCTTCAAGGCTGGAGTGGGTTGCCATTCCTAGTGCCCTGGGGTCTGCACACAGGTGACAGCCCGGGGTGTCCCCAGGGTGTGTCACAGCCTCCTCTGGGTGTGCATGGCTCGGTGTCACTGCCTGTGACCTCTGACTCTTGCAGGTAACTGAAGAGGAGGAGGACTCCGGTGCGCCGCCTCTCAAGAGATTTTGTGCCGACCAGAACTCTGTGTGCCACACGGCCTCGGAGAGCTGAGCCTGCCCGGCCCTGCCCTCGCCAGCCCCTCGCCGAGCCGCCCAGCCCCCCGGGACCGGCGCTTCCCCCCAGCCTGCCCCTTCCCCAGCGTCCAGGCTCCCACCACTCGCATCCAGCCCGCCCTGCCCTGCCCCGCCCTGCCCTGTCAGACGGACGGGGCTGCCGCCAGTACCTGCGAATCCGCCTCTATTTATTGGCTCCCTCTCTCCCTGCTCCCTGCCCTCGAGCTGGGGGGCTCTGCTGGGTGGGCTGCACACGCAGGGAGGGGGGTTCCCCACAGGGCTCTCCGTGGCCCGCGGGGCTCTGGCAGATGCTGTTTGCCTGCTCGTGGCTGCCCTGCCTGCCCTCCCCTGGGCGCTGGGAACGGGAGAGCCGCCTTCCGCCTGCTCCGGGTGATGTGCCCGCTCGGTGGTGGGCGCAGGCGGAGGCGGGGGCGGGGGGTGGNNNGCCTGGGAGTGGAAAGTTATTTTAGCACTGAATAGAGTATTTTTAAAATTAAAACTATTTGAAATACAGCTGCGGAGCGCTCTGTGGGCGGGGCGGGAAGGGGCGGGAATTTCTCTCCTGGCGGGAGCGCGCCCGGGAATCGCTCGCCGGGAACCGCCCAAGGAGCCGGAGCGGAGCCCCGGGAAGGTCGGTCAGCGCCCGATCCGGACCTCCACACTGCCCTCCCCTCCCTTCCCCGCTGGCCCCGCAGCCCCCTCGGTCGGTGCCCGGGGTGTGCCGGGCAGGGGAGCCCGGGCTGGCCCCTCCGCGCTGTGCCCCACGGCGGGGTCGGGGATGCGCCTTGGATGTGATTTCAGGGCATCCCGGGGGGCCGGAGAGTCCCGGCAACTCCCGGCACGGACCCGGCTTGGCGCCAGCCCGCCCGTGCGTCGCCAGCGATGATTTTCAGTTTCGTTTCCCAATGTTCCGTGTTTTCTAGGTTTTCTCCGTGCCGCTGCCGTGTGCGTGTGTGCGCGCCCTTCTTTAGGCGTCTAGAGACGGGCGGTAGAGCTGGGCAAGGGTCTGGAGCACAAGTGCGGTGAGGAGCAGCTGGGGGGGCTCAGCCTGGAGAAAAGGAGGCTCAGGAGGGGCCTTCTCGCTTTTTCCAACTCTCTGACAGCGGGGTGGAGCCAGGAGGGGGTCGGGGTCTGCTCCCGAGGAATAACAGACAGGACCAGAGGAAACAGCTTCAAGTCGCACCAGCAGAGGTTCTGGTTGGTTTTGGGGGGAAATTTCTTCACTCAAAGAGTTGTCCAGCCCTGGCACAGCTGTCCATCCCTGGAGGGGTTTAAAAGAATACATGTGAGACTTGGGGAGGTGAGTTAGTGGTGTCCTTGGCAGTGCTGGGAATGGTTGGACTCAGTGATCTCTGAGGGAATTTCCGACCTCAAAGCATTCTGTGACACTCATGAATTGTTTTTAATAATGTATCCTTTCGGGAGCAGGATGGCCAGCCAGAATGAGCAGCCGCTGATTGATCTGAACACGAACTATGCCGATGTGATGGTAGATATTGGGGAAGTAGTTTTAGGAGAGGGTCCCAGAAAGAACACCTCTAACAAACTGAGAAGACAAGTAAGGAAACTTTCTGTAGCAGTGTGTGCATTGCTGAATTCAGGAGGAGGAATAGTGAAGATGGAGTGTGAAAATCCTGAGAGTTACTGCTTCCAGAATCAACCTGTCGGTAATGACATAGAGACGGGCCTCAGGAATTGCATCGATGGGACAGACATCGATGAATACTTCACGTGGATGCAGCAGGAGAGTAACATGCTGCTTTTTGTTAAGACATGGAGCTGTGGAGGCCCAGAACAAGGAAGTGCAGAAGCTGCAAAGCCACGTCTCTGCAGCTTGAGCACTGGTTTGTTTCGTAGATCTGGCACTTCTGTTTGCCCTGTGACATCAAGCAAGGCTCCTGAGTTCCTGAGGTGTAAGAAAAACTCTGCCAAGTGCCACAATGAGAATGGGCCGAGCACCAAGAGAGCTTGGAAGAGTTATTTTGGCAGAGCAAATGAGACTCCTCTGAACATCCAAGATGCCGTGGCCAGGTTTTTAAGCAGAGACAGAGTGCTGGTAGGGGAGGTCCTGGGTTTCGCAGAGACAACTCATACTGAATTTAAGCAATACAATACAGAGAATATCCCGGATTACATTAGAAAAAACCTTCCTAAATATGTGTCTGCCTTTGCAAACACTCAGGGTGGGTATATATTTTTTGGCGTGGATGACCGTGGTAAAGTCACCGCAACCCACAGTAACATGAACAAAGAAGCCTTGGAAAAAGCAGTGGGGGACGCCGTCCGCTCGATGTCCATCCATCACTCCTGTGGCTCCGAGGCTCTGGGAGTGCAGTTCCAGACACACTTCCTGAAGGTCTGTGACGAAGCAGGATGTTTTCAGGGCTTTGTCTGCGCTGTGCACGTTGAGCAGTCCTGCTGCCCTGTGTTCCACGGTGACCCCGATTCCTGGATGGTGGTGGACGGCAAGATGGAAAGGCTGAAGGCTGGGAAATGGGTGGAGCTCATGACAGCTGCAGACCCAGGTAAAATCTGCATTTATGTTAGAGCCAACTTAATGTCTGCCTTGGGCTGTAAATGTATGCCCGTAAATGCGGTGGGAAGATTCAGGATTGCCCAGAAGCTTCCATTATTCCTAGTGAGAGTTGCACCAAACACTTGGAGCTGACTCCTTGTGCTGAGGTGCTTAGGAGGGAGTGATGTCCTGGTGGCAATCTGGCCCTTAAGATGCCAAAGAGGGTTATTTTAAAAAACATACCAAGTCCTTACTGGTGCTGCTCCCCATGGGGAGCACTTTGTGCAGGTGCCCAGTGTGGCTCTGTGGTTGTTAAGGGCTGTTTGGAAGGAGCAGGACTGCAAGGCTTGGCTTGTTTGAAGGCACTTTGGCCCACTTCACTGTGAGATCCCTCCCCTTCCAAAGCTGGGCTCTCAAACTCGTCCCACATGGGGTCTAGGTCTTGTCTTGGAACTATAAAGCCACTTTTTAGAGAGAGCCCTCTTCTACAGCAAGTATGGATCACAGAATCATGGAATGTGTTGGGCACCTTAAAGATCATCTCGTACTAACCCACCTTCCAGGTTGCTCCAAGCCCCATCCAGCCTGGCACTGAACACTTCCAGGGACGGGGCAGCCACAGCTTCTCTGGGCAAGCATTGCAGTCCTGCCATTCTTAACTGGGTAGGCAGCATTGTCTTGGATAGGGCTGCAAAGTGAGGATTCAAGTTAATAATTTCAGTTACTCTTTAGTGCTGTGTTTTAAAAGTTCCCATGGAAGGATTTTGATGAATATGACATACATTTCTTCCCCCAAGATCTGTCAGATTGGATTGATAAATTTAGGACTGAGCTCAGCCTGGCAAATGGCCCTCCTCTGATCAAGCCAGTCTATTGCAAAGTTGGTCTCCAGTGTGCAACTGAACTCCAGGAACAACTCTATCCAGGTAAGATATTTATTCTGGATTTCCTTTTTAATTTAAGCTTTTATTTGACAGAACTTCAAAGAAGATAGCATGAGATAAATACCAGGTTTCAGTCAAAGCACTTTTAGGGTATTTTTAAAAGATGCAACTGCTCTGAAAATTTTTCTGATTTCTCAGATGCTTTGATGTGTTCTCCTATTTTTGCTGCTAAGTATAAGCCCTAATGCACAAAAATGCTGAGACTGTCCCTGGTGTCCCAGGCTTTTTGCACTGTCTGAACCCTGTTATGCTTAAAAGTCTTCTCAGGGAGCAAAANAGAAAAAACCTTCCTAAATATGTGTCTGCCTTTGCAAACACTCAGGGTGGGTATATATTTTTTGGCGTGGATGACCGTGGTAAAGTCACCGCAACCCACAGTAACATGAACAAAGAAGCCTTGGAAAAAGCAGTGGGGGACGCCGTCCGCTCGATGTCCATCCATCACTCCTGTGGCTCCGAGGCTCTGGGAGTGCAGTTCCAGACACACTTCCTGAAGGTCTGTGACGAAGCAGGATGTTTTCAGGGCTTTGTCTGCGCTGTGCACGTTGAGCAGTCCTGCTGCCCTGTGTTCCACGGTGACCCCGATTCCTGGATGGTGGTGGACGGCAAGATGGAAAGGCTGAAGGCTGGGAAATGGGTGGAGCTCATGACAGCTGCAGACCCAGGTAAAATCTGCATTTATGTTAGAGCCAACTTAATGTCTGCCTTGGGCTGTAAATGTATGCCCGTAAATGCGGTGGGAAGATTCAGGATTGCCCAGAAGCTTCCATTATTCCTAGTGAGAGTTGCACCAAACACTTGGAGCTGACTCCTTGTGCTGAGGTGCTTAGGAGGGAGTGATGTCCTGGTGGCAATCTGGCCCTTAAGATGCCAAAGAGGGTTATTTTAAAAAACATACCAAGTCCTTACTGGTGCTGCTCCCCATGGGGAGCACTTTGTGCAGGTGCCCAGTGTGGCTCTGTGGTTGTTAAGGGCTGTTTGGAAGGAGCAGGACTGCAAGGCTTGGCTTGTTTGAAGGCACTTTGGCCCACTTCACTGTGAGATCCCTCCCCTTCCAAAGCTGGGCTCTCAAACTCGTCCCACATGGGGTCTAGGTCTTGTCTTGGAACTATAAAGCCACTTTTTAGAGAGAGCCCTCTTCTACAGCAAGTATGGATCACAGAATCATGGAATGTGTTGGGCACCTTAAAGATCATCTCGTACTAACCCACCTTCCAGGTTGCTCCAAGCCCCATCCAGCCTGGCACTGAACACTTCCAGGGACGGGGCAGCCACAGCTTCTCTGGGCAAGCATTGCAGTCCTGCCATTCTTAACTGGGTAGGCAGCATTGTCTTGGATAGGGCTGCAAAGTGAGGATTCAAGTTAATAATTTCAGTTACTCTTTAGTGCTGTGTTTTAAAAGTTCCCATGGAAGGATTTTGATGAATATGACATACATTTCTTCCCCCAAGATCTGTCAGATTGGATTGATAAATTTAGGACTGAGCTCAGCCTGGCAAATGGCCCTCCTCTGATCAAGCCAGTCTATTGCAAAGNAGCCACAGCTTCTCTGGGCAAGCATTGCAGTCCTGCCATTCTTAACTGGGTAGGCAGCATTGTCTTGGATAGGGCTGCAAAGTGAGGATTCAAGTTAATAATTTCAGTTACTCTTTAGTGCTGTGTTTTAAAAGTTCCCATGGAAGGATTTTGATGAATATGACATACATTTCTTCCCCCAAGATCTGTCAGATTGGATTGATAAATTTAGGACTGAGCTCAGCCTGGCAAATGGCCCTCCTCTGATCAAGCCAGTCTATTGCAAAGTTGGTCTCCAGTGTGCAACTGAACTCCAGGAACAACTCTATCCAGGTAAGATATTTATTCTGGATTTCCTTTTTAATTTAAGCTTTTATTTGACAGAACTTCAAAGAAGATAGCATGAGATAAATACCAGGTTTCAGTCAAAGCACTTTTAGGGTATTTTTAAAAGATGCAACTGCTCTGAAAATTTTTCTGATTTCTCAGATGCTTTGATGTGTTCTCCTATTTTTGCTGCTAAGTATAAGCCCTAATGCACAAAAATGCTGAGACTGTCCCTGGTGTCCCAGGCTTTTTGCACTGTCTGAACCCTGTTATGCTTAAAAGTCTTCTCAGGGAGCAAAAAGGGAAAGAACAATTCATTTCAAGCATAATTGAAATCTAGTTAATGAATGAGTTTGATGACCCCACGGTATAACATCTTCCCCTAGGAACTAGTGTGTTGAGTAAGTTTTTTTGCTGTGTTTTGCTTTTCTAATTTTTTGGGTTTTTTGGTTTTTTTCTAGTGGGTTCTGATGAAATCAAATGGGTGCCAGAAGCCATCTGTACTGACCTCTTCTCAGAGCACCCCGGATTAAAGGGTTTAATGAGAAAACAAATCCCTGAAGATACCAAGGGGATACTGATATTTTCAAGGAGCTGGGCTGTTGATATTGGCTTGGAGAAAAACCAGGATGTTGTGTGTGATGCTCTCTTAGTAGCTGAGAATGAGTATCCAGTGTTGTTTACTGTAGTCGAGGATGCCTCTTGTGTCCCATCTGGAAAGTGGAGAGAAACTGCTCGCACCTTAAAGCAAAAACTGGTCAATGATGGGGGATATACTTCAAGAGTGTGTGTGATTCCCCAGATCCTGCAGCTGAAGGACCAGATGGAAGTTGAAGAGAATGGTGTTCCCTGGCAAGAAACCCTGTGTGATTCCACCTGCTTGTACCCAAATAATTACCTCCTCACCTCCAGGGACATCCCCGCCTTCCTGCGGGCACTTGTGATTGTTGTGCTGCGTTTTAAGTCCTACCTAAGTGACCATCTTGGCTGTGAGATCTTCAACCTTCTCACTCTCAAACAGTATCAGCTGCTCTCCAAGAACCTGCATAAAGTCAAGAAGCAGTTTGTCCTTGGTCTTCCTGGAACAGGGAAAACAATCATGGCTTTGAAGATAATTGAGAGAATAAAAAACACTTATCACTGTTCTGCGGCAGAGATACTTTACGTTTGTGAAAATCAACCCTTGAGGGATTACATGAGGTGAGCAGTAATGGGTATTTCCTCTTTATATTCTCTCATTCCATCCTCAGTGCCTATAGCACAGGCCCTGCTGATTTTACCTCTTTTTGCAAAATTTCTAACTTTGCCTGGAAAAAACACACAACCTTCACTTCAGGGAAGATCTTAATATAGAAAGTGGGGTTGAGCTGAGCTCTGGCCCAGATCCAGTGCCCAGTGACTGGAGTGAGCGCCCCACATTTGGGGACTGCAGTATTGTGTTAGACCTTCTAAAGGCAGTGCCCTCAGTGTAATGGTTTGTTATGGCTGGTGCTGACCCCAGAAGTGCCCCCATCCCGTTCTGTGCTGGGCTCTTGTGCAGCTGTGCCAGGAGCTGCCCTTGGACCTGGGGTGTGTAAACATGGAAAACAGGACCCAATAGCCTGCTGGGAGAGGATTTGAGGCAGAGCAGCTCCCCAGCCCTGTTCTTGCTGCGTTTCCTCCTGTACCAGCATGGGGAGCTCAGCAGCCACCACAGTAGACAAGGCACAGGACATCACGGACTCACAGACCTGCTCACTACCCCAGCAGCAGGTCCTGGCCCCAGCAGGCAGCACAAGTGCTGCCAGTCCCTGCTGCCCTCAGGAGAAAAGGGAACCCATCTTTCTCACAGGAGACTGAATATGACGGGAGAGCAGGACAGAGGGACACCCATGGGCCTGCATTTCCTCCTGGGGTCCATCCAAAGGTGGCAGGGGGACTGCTCAGCAATGCACAGCCAATCAATACCTTGGAATCAACGTTTTCACGGGGAAAATGACACAGTGTGGTGCAGCTGAGATGGACAGTTTGGCGTTGTCTGGCAGGATGAGTCCTCCAGGCAAGAACCCCCAGAGAGGTGGAGGCAGTCAATAAGGGCTGGTCACATCTGCTGTTTATTTAACATACTCTGTTTCTGGATTTCAGTTTGGTTTTTGGACGAAATGAGATGTGCCAGGCAGTGACACGTGTTGCCTTCCTGAAGGGGAACTTCCCATATGTGAAACACATCGTGGTCGATGAAGCTCAGAATTTTCGTTACGCTGAAGGGGACTGGTACCGCCATGCCCAGTCGATAGTCAAGAGAGCAGGTGGCATTTTCTGGGTCTTCCTAGATTTTTTCCAGACCACTCACCCCTATGATTGTGGTCTTAACTTTTTGAAAATGTATCCTCAGGAATGGTTGACCAAAATGGTTCGGAATGCCGAGGAAATATATCGTGTTGTGTTAAAACTAATGCGGAAAATTCTCCAAGAACGTAACATAAATATACCCTACAAATTGCTGGAAGAGTTGCTGGAAGAGGCTGAATGTGCCCATTCGCTGTCAGGCTGTTTTACAGAAGAAAACATAGCAGAAGATCAATTAGCAAAACGTGTGTCGGAGCACTGCGAGAGCTACCTCAGGCAGGGCTATCCCCTCGGGGATATCGCCATCCTGTGCAGCACACAGCCTGAAGCCGAGGAGTTCAGTCGGAAACTGCAACCTGAGCTAAAAAGACAAATAAGCAAGTACAGGATGAGGAATGTCTTCGGGGTAGTAGAGGATGTTTCAAAAAATGTCATTGTGGTTGACAGTATCCGACGCTTCTCAGGCCTAGAAAGGAGGATTATCTTTGTCGTCGACCCTCACACTCTACAAAAGCAGGTATTTGACAATCTCGTGCTCTGCGCAGTGTCCAGAGCCAACACCAAAGTCCATTTGCTTTATAAGCAGGAATGATTTTTAAGAGGCCCATGTTCAGATGATGATTCCTGTGGCTCTGGGCACTGGAATGTTTCACTCATTTAGCCTGGTGTCAGGGATATCGGAGAGCAGCCTTAGGGAAACACAATCATCACAGTCAGAAAATGCAATGGGTCACCAGGATTTCCTCCTTCTGAAGGGGCTCTTGAAGGGTTCAAGTCCACCAGCTGCTGCAGTAGTGTGTTGCAGACAGCCTAATTCTTACTGTCATG
Source organism: Scytalopus superciliaris (assembly GCA_013400415.1). Classification (NCBI taxonomy): domain Eukaryota; kingdom Metazoa; phylum Chordata; class Aves; order Passeriformes; family Rhinocryptidae; genus Scytalopus; species Scytalopus superciliaris. Next base: position 127,014 of record VXBX01009326.1, on the reverse strand, counting down.
ACAAATGTGACATCAGCACTGTCGCTCTTAAAACTCTGATTGTCAAAACCCTGTTGAGAATCTACGACCTAATTATGCCTTTTCTTTCTGGCTTCTGTACAGTTTTCACCGCTTTCTGCTTTTCTGTAATAAAAGGCTTTTTCTGACTTTGAAATCTCCTGTATTTATGTGGCCAGCATTTCAGGTCACGATATAGAAGGGCCTTGCAAAGGCCATTGTTCCTGGACTAATAGGAATTTCCAAGGAATTTCCAGCACAGCCAAAGGTGTCTGAGGAGAAGGAAGACCTAAACCCTGCCAGGTATTTCCCCTTCCACATGTGGCTGTGGGAGACACCCCACCGTGGAGGCTGGGGCCATGGGGACCCTCACACGGAGGGATGTGGGAGACCCTTCCCTGGAGGTCCTGGGACCCCCTGAGGGGATGTGGGGACCCTCACATGGAGGGATGTGGAAGAACATTCCTTGGAGGTCCTGGGATGCCCTGAGGGGATGTGGGGACCCTCACATGGAGGGATGTGGGAGACCCCCAATGGAAGTTGTGGGGGACCCCCCCAAGGTGCTGAGGGGATCCTTACACAGGGGAATGTGGGGGATGTTCCCCATGGAGGTGACGGGGGTCCCGTGAGGGCCCTCACTTGGAGGGAAATGCGGGTTCCCCCTCACACCCCGGGCTATGCGGGATCCCCTCACACGGTGGGCTATGCGGGATCCCCTCACACGGTGGGCTATGCGGGATCCCCTCACACGGTGGG
>VXBX01009326.1:115063-125546 GCA_013400415.1 Scytalopus superciliaris | reverse complement strand
GGGAGGAGGAGGAGGAGGAGGAGGAGGAGGCCTTGGTGGGGTGGCAGGAGAAGCTCTTCAGCCAGGTGGGTGCGCGGGGCCGTGCGGGTGGGAGGGGGTCGCCGGGGTCCGTGGTGCTCGGGAGCCGGCTTTGGAACAGCCCCACATCCTCCCTGGGTCACCGCAAAGGGAAGAAGCCCTTCCTCATGTTCAGGGGGAACTTCCTGAGCATCAGTTCCTGCCCGTTCCTCCCGTGCCGTGGCTAAGCCTGAGCAGAGCCTGGTCCAGCCCCTGACACCTCCCTGCAGGCACTGAATTGGTGAGGTTCCCCCTCAGCCGCCTCCAGGCTGAACAGCCCCAGCTCCCTCAGCCTTTCCTCGCAAGGGAGATGCTCCAGTCCCCTCCTCATCCAACACAGCCTCTGCTGGACCTGCTCCAGGAGCTCCATGTCCCTCCCAGAACTGGGCAGGCCTGGGGAAGCTTCCTGACACCTTACTGCACCTCCCTGTTTGGGGCTGAGCTGCTGTGCCCAAGCCCTTCCAGGTGGGCATCGGTGGGTCCTGCTGGCTGCCCCATGCCCGAGCAGTGTCAGAGCTGCTCCAGAGCTCCGGTTGTTTCCTGGGATTCCCAAAGAGCCTTGTCTGTGGTGGCTTTGGAAACCTCGGCTGAGAAGTGTTTGTGGCTCTGCCGGTCCTGGTGAGATGCTGCTGTTGTGCTTCACCTGTGGTGCTGTCAGTTTGAGGTGGATCTGTACCAGAACGAGTCAGCCTGCCAGACCCCCCTGGACCGGCAGTACCACGAGGAGATCCGGAAACTGGAGAAGGCTGGAGGGCGGAAGAACTGTCGGATCTTCACCTACACCGACCACGACCGATTCACCAACCTGGAGGAGGTACCAGCTCTCAGTTACTGTGTCCAGTGAAGCTTCCAGGCCTGCTGCAGAGGGAGCATTTGTTGGTTCTTGGCCCTGCAGAAGCCAGGAAGGTACCCTTAGTGCAAGGGTACCCTTAATCCAGCTTCACCTGGTGCCCCAGACCTGGGGTGGGATGTGCCTGCTTCAGGGTGATGGTTGGGACAGCTCAGAGGGACTCAGCTTTGTAGCACTGCTCTGTGGGTGTCTCACGGGGTGGAGGGAGCTGTGCTTTGCCACCAGAACAGTGAAGGAGTTCTACAGTCATTTAGAAGTTTGTGCTTGCCTGTGAGTGTGTGCATACCTGTTCTTTTCACCAAGAGGAGAGCTGTGTTTGGGAAAGGTGTCTCAGTACAATTAAATCTGTTCTGTCTTCCAGCTCTGCCAGAAGGTAACTGACTCAGATCATGAGGTGCCATCATACCTGGCTGAGAGGATGGCCAATGTGAGGAGGAGGAGACAGGACCGTAGGCCAGTGTGAGTGCAGATTTGGGCTCAGAACTTGGATCAGCCTGGTCTGGGGAAGCTGGAGGCTTGAGCTGTGCCACACATGGAATCCAGCAGCGTGACTCCTCATCATGGGGAGGTTGGTGCTGCTGAGCTGAGTTGTGACTGGTGCTGTTCTGTTTTTCACAGAGAAGTGAGTTCTCTGAAGTCAAAAATCATCACCTGGGAACCCTCAGAAGAATTTATAAAGAACAATCATGTGATTAACACACCTGTCCAGACCATGTACATCATGGGGGACTTGGGACCCTATGGGAAGTGAGTAATATCCTGAAGTAATCTTACTTTCCCAAAAGAAAGCCCATCTTCTCTCCTTACTCAAATCTCCTGTTTCTTTCACTACTTAAGGAGAGACAATTTCAAGAGCTCAGTAACTCAGTCTGCAGTTTCTTTCTGCCTCTTTCCTCATTTGGGAGATAGCTGAGTGTATCCCTCCAAAATGCTTCTAGGAAAGTATGTGTGTGTTTGTTCCCTTCTGTACCTCCACGTGCCTTCACCAGCTCTGCTGTTCCAGGGCACAGGAATGTCAGTGTTCTCTGTTTAGACTGTGTTTTCTTGATTTCTTCCTTTAGGCTTGGTCACAGGGAGTATGAACATGTTCTTTGCACAATCAAGGTGGATGGCAACGGGGTGATCACAGTGAAGCCTGACTTTAATGGCACCAAAGGAGCCTACCGGTGAGTGGGAGAGGGCTGGGACCTCTCCTGGGACTGGGACTGGGGGCTGAAATGGCTGTGGCCTGACCACCCTTCAATCAGGGGATCAGCATTTAAATGGAGATATTTTTTTTAAGTTTATTCCAGAGATTTCTAAGAAAAAGGTTATTATCTGCTTGTGCTTGGTGTCACTGTGTGTGTGTGATGTGTGGGGCTTTGGTGCCAGTCCCTAGGGATGCAGCTTATCACAGAATAATGGCATGGTTTGTGTTGGAAGGGACCTTAAAGCTCATCCAGTCCCACCCCCTGCCATGGGCAGGGACACCTTCCCCCACCCCAGGTTGCTCCAAGCCCTGTCCAGCCTGCCCTTGGACACTCCCAGGGATGGGGCAGCCACAGCTTCTCTGCCCAACCTGTGCCAGGGCCTGCCCACCCTCACAGGAAGGATTCCTTCCCCATATCCCATCTGTCCCTGCCCTCTCGCAGTGTGAAGCCATTCCCCTTGTCCTGTCATCCATCCCCTTGTTATGCACAGAGTGGCCACAAGTGAATCTCCTTTTTTGAGGGAATGATGCTGGCAGGCACTTGGGAAGCAAGGAGAGGGCTGTGAGTGCCCTTGGAATGAGAAGAGGGCTGTGAGTGCCTTTGTCTCACTGCAGAGACCTGCTGGAGGGGACACTGCTGGGTCGGGAGGGCCCCTTGGATGCCTGGGCCTATTCTCTGTGTCATGGGGGTTTTTCCCATGTGTTTTGGGGCTCTGCAGGATCGAGCTGGATGGAGAGAAGCGGGAGGTGTGGCAATACACCATTGAGAATGCCTCTGCCCAGGTGCAGCCAGAGGAGGAGGAGCGTGAGCAGCGCATGTTCCGAGATGTAAGGACCAGCCACTGAGTGTGTTCACTAGTTCTGAGTGACAGAGGTATCCCAGACCCCCCTGTGGGTGTAACTCCTAGTGCTGTGCACACCCGAGGTGGCAAAATGTCACTGGCAGGGAGCCTCATCATGCCCAGGAATGTGAGAACTCCAGCAAATACTTCCTGATTGTGTCATTCCTTACTCTTTTATAGTCACCTCATCTGTAGTTGTCCTGCCTCTACCTGCAGTGATCTGTGGAGTGAGAACTGATGCAAGAAACCACCCAAACTTGTGCCTTTCTAGTGTCACCTGCCAGTGTTTTTCCTTGCCTTTTGAGCAGTGGGCAAACTCTTCCCTTGATCTTCCTCTTGCTGCTTGTATATTTATTGAATGATTTCTTCTAACCCATAATGTCCCAGGATATTGGGATCTCATTTCACGTCTTGATCTTTTTTAATTGCCTGGGCCAGTTTCTAAACGTACTTAAAAGTTTGGTTTTCATTTGTACATTCCCTAATTGCTTTTGTGGTCACCAAAGAAATCATGATTTCACTCCACTGATCTCTACCTGGCCATTTCCTTGGAATAGTTTGTGCCTGTGTTTTTAAGATGTCATTTAAGATCTGATTCTTCAGAGCTTCCTATCCCTTAAAGTTGGTCTTTGAGAAGATCTTCTCTGAAGCTGAAGTTTGTGCAGGGTTAGCAGTTATGCATCTGTTCTGTTAGATACTTGTATTCTCTATATCTGCTGTGACAATTAAACCCCATCCCACCATGTGCTAAGCCTGGCAGTAATTTAAGTTGAGTTTAAATGATATCCACTACAATTTTTGCAGTAGTAACCAATATAATCAAAACACCCTTGTTGTTGTTGTTGTTGTTTGTGTTCCCAGCTCTACAGTCGGCACAGGGATTACCTCAGTGGGCTCGTGGGCACAGAGTTTGAAATGGTGAGTTCCAGAGGCTCCTGGCAGGGACTGGAGCACCTCTGGGCACTGGTGACCTGGTTCACGTGGCTGCCACTTGCACCACAGGCTGCAGAGACTGTTTCATTCTGGGAGGGGGGGTTGGCAGCTTTTACCTTGTGTCTTCCAGCAGATAATTAGGTCAGAAGGGACAAGGTGCAGTGGGTTTGGGGTCTGCAGAGACCCATCCTGAACGCTGTGTCAGTGCCTCAAGGCCTGTGACTGGAGTACTTTAAGAAGGAAGGAGGGTTTATACCTTCTGTGCCAGTGATTGTTGCTAACTTCTTAAGTGTCCAACACCTTTATGTGCCACTTTATGCAAGTAAACAGCACCTTTCACCCCCAGACTTGTGCATATTTTCCCTGCTCACTGAATTACTCAAATTGCAGTCCTTTTTGGTTCAGACTGTGTGAGATGCTGTTGGGAGGGGATTGTTGAGGTTCCACCAGTGGTCACTGAGCCCTTTTGTCTTGTTTATCTGATTGTTTTTCCAGCCTCTTCCTGGTACTCTGAGACTTTTTGTGAATGGAGAAATAGGTGAGTCCTTACTATAAACAGTAATAGAGGCAAATATGGGTGTGCTGGGATGGCTGAAGCTAAAAAGAGTCCAAGAATTCTTGGATCATAGGTCAGTCCAGAATAGGTGATTCTCTCCCTAGAATCCTTCACTTCCTCCTTCTCCCTGTTTCAGCAGACTAACCCCTTCAGAGGTATTTACAGGCTGGAGGTTACAAGTACTGCAGCTGTTCTAGGAAGACCTAGATCTGAAAAAAGAGCAGATTGCTGTAATCTCTATTAATTTCCCAAAGAAACCCATTAAGTATGTGACCTTCCTCATCTGGTTAGTGATATGGGGACAGGGCTAGTCTGGAGTGGGAATCTTCTCTGAGGGTCATCTGTTACTTTGAAGACCCTGGCTTTTCCCAGCTCCCAGCTTCCAACTGATTGTCCCTGAGGTTACTGGTGCTGGCTCTCCTAAAAGTGAGTGCTGGAGGAGTCTGTGTTGAAGCAAGCAGCTGAAGTTCACTCTCTCTTTTTCTCAGTTTCTGCTCAAGGCTATGAATATAACAACCTTTATGTGCATTTCTTCCTGGAGCTGCCTAACCGTAAGTATTCCCATTTCCAGCCACATCACAGCAGCCCCAGGAATGAAGCAGAGATCACACCATCTCTGCTGGGAGGCAGCAAAAGTTAATTCTGGGTCTGGGATCTGGTCAGAGGTCTTCAGAGCTAAAATGGCAGAACTCAACTGTTTGAACTAACTCAAGCCTGGGAGAAAGCAACATCTTCCCCTCTCTCTCATCACTTCCAGCTCAGGCTGGGACACAGGTGGTGGTGGCCAGGCTTTCCAAAGTTCATTCCTTATCCTGCAGAGAACAGCCTTCCTGTCCTCTCCATCACAGCAGTGACCTTGTCTGATTTCAGTGCTCACCAGCATGTTTTGTGCTGACACTGACATATTGCATTTTGATGGATAAATAAGGCTCCCAGCACTGACATGCACATCCTGCTGCATGTCTAGTTGCCCTGGAGCTGTGGCTCTGGCTTCCCTCTCTGGGTGTGCCTGGATGTTTATCCAAAGAGAGACCACTTCTGCTACTCAGAACATTTAGATGAAATTCTGCTTTTCTCTTGAGAGGAGTTGCTGCTTCTCATGGACAGTTCAGAGTGTCCTGAGGAGCAGCCACTGCCTGGGACAGGACAGGGTGGGACATGCCATGGGGAAGTGTGATGAGGAGCATCTGAGGGAGCTCAGCCTGGAGGAAACTCAGGGGGGACTTTCTCTCTCTCTCCAGCTCCCAGACAGGAGGGTGGAACCAGCTGGGGATTGGGCTCAAGGGAACAAGGGACAGGGTGGGGAGGTTCAGGTTGGACATTGAGAAGATCTTCATGGAAAGACTGGTCAGGCACTGGAAGGTGCTTCCCATGGCAGTGGTGGAGTCCCCATCCCTGGAAGTGTCCAAGCAATGACTGGATGTGGCACCCAGTGTTCTGGGCTGGGTGACAAGGTGGGGATCAGGTGCAGGTTGGCCTCCATGGTCTTGGAGGTCTTTTCCAACCTCAATGATCCTGCAAGTCTGTGAAATTCAATGTGGGTGATGTTACTTGTTTCCCCAGTCCTTTGAGCTGCTCTGGTTTGTGAATTTGGTCTCACCCCAAGCCTTTACCACTGTGTTCACCTTCTCTTCTCCCCCCAGAGTGGTCAAGCCCCCCATTCCAGCAGCTCTCAGGAGTGACACAGACCTGTGCCACCAAGACAGTGGGCTGGGTAAGGACATTTCAGACCTGCAGAGCAGTTTGAACAGGCACTCTCTGGAGTGGAACACTTGGAGGTTACTACAGCAAAGGACCAGCAAAGGTCCTGACTTGATTGCTCCTTTCACGAGCAGAGCATGTTTGGGATTCTGCTCATTTTAATTACACTTGCCATTTTTCCAGGGGGCTACTGTCCAAATAAAACTAAACCAAATAAAACTACTCCAAAGCAGTTTCTGGAACCTCACTTCTTTATTCCTTTTGGATGACTGGTTTTGCCTTTGGAGCTTTGATTTTTGTGTTCTCCAATGCTCTGAGTTAACAAATCATTGTTCTGGCTTGCCTGGGGCAGGAATGCACACAGTCTCTACACTGATTTCCCAAAATGAATTTTTCTTATTTGGAAAGTTGGTTCTGTTCTGTCACCAGCTCCTCCCCTAGAAAATTTGCATTTTATCAGCTTTTTGATGTCTTTTATGTGATCTAGTTTGCATATTACAACAATAGTTATCATACATTTCAATAATACCATAGTTTGAGTTACTGTGCTTGTCTTGGCTCCTGTGAAGATTGTGGCAATCCCGTAGTTATGCAGATGACTGAGTTGTCATTTGAGGTTTGTTAGTGTTTCCCCTTTTCCATTGTTTTTAACAACCTGGTCCATCCACATGGCACTAGGGAGTGTATCCAGGTCCATCCTGCAGGCTGGTGTTGGCTAGTGGGATGTGATTGATCATGTTTGGGCATCATTACCTGCTTTCCACCATCAGTTCCTTTCTCCCTGCTCTCTATGCCCCCTGCAATGCTGGTGATGAATTCTCTTGTCCAGGAATCTGACCTCTGTCCTGTTCCTTTTCCAGGATAAGGTGGCACACTTCTGCTACCCCTTCACTCTGGAGATGTTTTACACCCAAGAAGATGAAGGTGTGTTTCCTTGTATTACTGAAATCCTTTGATCCCAGTGCACCCATCCTGCTGCCTGGCCTATTGATGAAAGAACAGAGGGAAATGTTTCTGGTTCAGCAAAGGTTCACCCTGTCACCACACAGCCCCTGGACACATCCTGTGTTTGCCCTGCCCAGGAATCCATTAGCATGTGTATGGATCCACTGAGGTTGTCCTGCTGCAGGCAGCTTTATCCAGTTGCAAAACTACTTGGATTTTGGCTTGTCTGTCCCAAAACCTGACGTGGCTGGGCTACGTTGCCATTCCTGGGGTGCTGCAGCAGGAGAACCAGGCAGCCTTTCTGTACACAGCTAAAACCCTGTGCTGAGTCTTATGTTTGTAGACACACTCAGTGACCTGTATAATCCTTGTATAGTTCATGTCACTTCGAAACTTCAGCTCTGTTTTAAGCTGGGCTTCTCTGCTGCCTGCTCCTGCTGCTTGCTCACCAATCCCATTGCTCTGTGGATGCAATTGCTGGGGACAGCTCTGTGGCATGCCTTGCCACTTGAATCCAGTGTACTCTTTGGATTTGGGTATTCAACCAACACTAATGAGTTTTCAACCTAGAAGAAACACAGTGAGTTGGTTTCACTGTGGAAAGAAGAAGTGCTTGCAGAGCTGTAGGAGAATCCAGGCTAATAGTCCCCCAATAATGTTGGGAAAGGCCAGAGATAAACAGGTTTCCCTGGTTGGCATCAGGTCACTCATGAAAGATTGCCTTGTCTGCTCAAAAATAATTGAGAACCCAATTTGTACTTGCTGTTAAAGAATTTTCCCTAATTTTGACATAAATAATCCTTTTTTCATCCTCAAATCTGAGGGTTCAGCTTTTACAGGGGAAAATAATCAACCATAAATCTTTGTTAGTCATTGTAGAAGAAATACAAAAATGACTGTGGTGGAAGCATGCTGGAGTGTGTGCAGAGAAGGGAACAGAGCTGGGGAAGGGGCTGGAGCAGCTGGGGGGGCTCAGCCTGAAGAAAAAGAGGCTCAGGAGGGACCTTCTCATTCTCTCCAACCCCTGACAGAAGGGGGGAGCTGGGGAGGGGAGGGGATCAGGCTCTTCTCCCAGGGAACAAGAAACAGGACAAGAGGAAACAGTCTCAAGTTGTGCCAGAGCAGGTTTAGGTAGGATATTAGAGTTTATGTATGGAAAGGGTGGTCAGGCATTGGAAGGGGCTGCCCATAGCAGTGGTGGAGTCTCCATCCCTGGAAGTGTCCAAGGAACAACTGGATGTGGCACTCAGTGCTCTGGGCTGGGTGACAAGGTGGGAATCAGGCACAGGGTGGATTTGATGGTTTTGGAGGTCTTTTCCAACTTAAATGATTCTCTGATTCTTTGACTTCCTATTAGAGGAGTTGGGCATGTAGCATTTTTTTTCTCAGTGATAGTCTGCTTCCCAAAGCTGTGACCTGCTCCCCTTCTTGCAGACAGCCTCCCTCAGTGGCCTGCTCTCTACTTCGAGGTCCTATCCCTGGATTTCTGGCAGAGGTATCGTGTGGAAGGATATGGGTCTTTGGTGCTGCCAACATCTCCAGGTAAAACATCCTCAGGCCATTGTGTTAATAGCCTGGGAGAAGGAGTTGAGTGGTTCTTTTGGGAACAGATTCAATGCACTAAAGGGGGCAGTCAGGTGCCTGTGGGGCAGCAAAGAAGGATGTGATGCATCCTGCACCTTTCTGCCCTGGTTTTGAGGCACATCATGTCACTGTTCTTGCTCGTTTGGTGGTGTGATGGAGCTCTGGGGTGATGCTGCATGTCCAGCTTTACAGCCCTATGAGTCCCACGTGGGATCTGGGGGTGACCCTCAGTTGTTGTAAGAAGATGCTCCTGGTGAGCAGGGGGGACTTTCAGCACTGGCTGTGTGATTGGAAGGGACTGACTCACGGGGGAAAAATGTTTGTAGAGCATTTATGAAACTGTGCAGTGTTCCCATTTCCAGCCAGCGTGCTGCCCTCTGTGACTCTGAACAGATCACTGGGCACAGCCACTAAGCTGTCCCCTTGTCCTGGGCCAGGTGTCCACGAGCTCACCATCCCTACGTGGCGCCCCGTGGAGCTGGGCACGGTGGCTGAGATGAGGAGGTTTTTCATTGGGGGATCTCCTGAGCTGGAGGATTTGACCTACGTCCGGATACCATCGACCTTCAAGGTGGGCTCAGCTGCAGGGCAGCCCCTTGCCAGGAGATGGGACGTTATGCTCTTGGGTCTGGGTGTCTGTGGACAGCCTGGACCAGATTTGAACAAGGATGAGCTGGTGGTCCTGTCCCTCTCACTGAAGCAGTGTCTCCTTTGTGACACTTGTGGTCCTGAACAAAGGAATGGGCCAACGCTGAGGCAGGGTGAGCAGCTTAGAGAAATGGGGGAGCAGGGACCAAACCTTGACTTACCCCTGTCTCCAAAGTGTCAGATCAGCATTTAGTACCAGCTGTAGACTCCTCCTGCGTTTGTGTGAGGGATCAGGGCTGTAGTGCCTGGAACAGCTTCCCAAAGTGAGAAGCCAGTGGGTGTAAAGCAGGCAGAAATGTCATGATTCTAAGAAAGGTTAAGCTACTTAATGGTGTGATGAGCAAGGTGATGTTTAGTGCCAGCTTTGTGTGAGAACAGGCCCTGATGCAGTTGTTGAAACCTTCCCCCACCACCGCAAGTGTTTCGGCCCTGCCCTCAGCCCAGCCTGGAACTATCCATCCTTCATTCAGGGAAGGGAGGGACTGTGCCCACGGGAGTTTGTGCCCTGCTGGGACAACCTTGTTTTCCTTGTGGGGTCGCTCCAACCTGTGCCATCCACGCAGGGAAAGCGCCTGAGCCGCTTTGGTTTCCGGACAGAGACCACGGGGAGCGTCACGTTCCGGCTGTACTGCCTGCAGCAGTCCAGGTGAGTGCAGCTAAGGCAGCTCCAGGAGCTCCATGCCTTGTGCTGCTGTTGGCAGCCCTGACCTCCTGTTTGCTCCTGTGCAGAGCCTTCCTGGAGAGCAGTGCCCTGAGGCAGCGCATGCAGAGCGTCCTGGACCGGCTGGGAGGCTTCAGCCAGCAGAGCTCTGTCTACAACGTTCTGGGTAGGGCCTCGGTGTCACTCTCACTTTGGTTGACTTTTGGCCCCTTTTTCTCAGAGAGTGGGCAGGATGTTTCAGGAGATTCCCTTACTGTGAGAGTAATTCCTCTCCCTGTGAACTCTGAGAGTCCACAGCAGAGGTTTAATATTCTACTCTAAGCTGGAAGCTTTGGGAGGCATCAGCTCTGAGCAGGCAGGAGGGATAGATACTGGAGCACAAGTCCTATGAAGAGAGGCTGAGGGAGCTGGGCTTGTTTAGTCTGGAGAAGAGGAGGCTTAGAGGTGACTTCATCACTTTCTGTAACTACCTGAAGGGAAGTTATAGCCAGGTGGGGGTTGGTCTCTTCTCCCAGGC
>VXBX01009326.1:69844-104550 GCA_013400415.1 Scytalopus superciliaris | reverse complement strand
GTGGTTTTTTTGTGTGTGTGGGTTTTTTAATGGCTTCACCATCGCGAGGGGCAGTGGGGACGGCCGTGGGTGGCCACAGGGTTCCCACCGGGATGGCTCGGCCGGGAGTTTGGCTCGGTGTGGAAAAGACCAGGAGGATGGAGCTGGGGTGACACCAGCAAGGGGTGGCTGTGGGGGTGATGGGGCGGCTGTGGGTGCCAGGGGGTGACTGGTGATGCCCAGGGGTGGCTGTGGATGCTGGAGGAGGAAGGGGCTATATAAAGAACAGCTGCCCCCCCTGTTCTGCCTGGAAGGCACCCAAACATGGGGCTCTGTCTCCACCACCAGCGCAGGCTGTGAAATGGGATTGGAAAATAGGCTTTTTAATAATAATAGTAAAAACCAGCCTCGTGAATGTCCTCTTGGCAGCCGCTGCTGGCTGAGAAGTGATGCCATGGAGTATTTTAGAATCTCTCCATTCCTTTAAATACACTGTCGGAAAAATAAAGCGTGTTTTCGCCTCGCTCCTGCTGCTGCTCCTTATTCATCAGCCTCATGCTGAGGGTGCAGCATCCGCCCTGGGGGGGCTCCTGGGGATGGAGGGCTGCTTTTCCAGCATCCGGATGCCCCGGATCTGAGTGGGTGCTCCCCTGGCAAGGCTGCAGGGAACGGGGCAGCGCGTGGGCAGCGTGGATTCGCAGCGTGGATTTACAGCCTCGGTGGTGGCAGGCACCGGGGAGGAGCGAGATGCTGCAGTGGACACAGAGTCAGGAGCGTTTGGGCTTGTTTTCTCTTTGCTGCCTCATTAATAGCCCGGTCTGCTTTTTTTTTTCGGTGTTAATGCAGTGTCTGAATTCTGCCAGGGATGATATAAAGGAAGGATTAATATAAAAAGAGCTGGCATTGTTGGAGCAGAGGAAGGGGATGCGGGGCGGTCACTCCTGTGCGGAACAAGAGCTCCGTGTCTTAATGGGATTTTTAAAATGGTACTTGAAATTCAAAATGCTAATTCCAGCTCTTTTCTGAACCTCGGGCTCCAGTTGGGATCAGACTCGCTGGAGCTCATCCAGTGCCCTTGGTGGGGATGGTGTCCCCAGGCCTGCTCTAAACCAGGGACAGGGAATTTAGCTTGTGGATCAGACACGTCCTCTTGTGGAGGAGAGCAGCCGAGGATGGGCCGTGCAGGATGCCTGGCATGAGGCGGAGCAGAGCTTTGCCCACAGCTGCTCCTGGGTAGGTGCCACAGCTCTGGTCATTGGGTGGTCTTTCCTGCCCATCTGGAGCAGGGCTGGATCTTCTTCCCCTTCCCTAACACCTCCAAAAGCAGCCCTGATGAGATGGTGTGTGCATGCAGGACTCTGAGGGTTCCACACTGCTCCGTCCTGCCAGGGAGGGCACAGCTCAGTTTGGGTGAAACCTTGGGATTTCCAGGCTGTGACATGGGTCCGAATGGTAAAATAATTATGAATGATGTTTTGAGAGCAGGAGGAAGCGAGGGAAACGTGCCAGTGTCATGGGATCACAGAGTGGCTTGGGTTAGAAGGAACTGTACAATTCCAACCCCCCAGCTGTGGGCAGGGACACCTTTTCCTGGGGTCCTTCCCTCTTGTGCCCATCACTCCTCTCCAGCAGCTGCTTTTGGGTGCCTTTCTCCAGTGATGCCCACTGTGTTCGTGCCATGACACTGCCCTCCCCATCTGGCTGCACACCCCGCTCCTGCCCGTGGGAGTGGCAGGAGGTGGGTGTTAAAAATAAAAGGAGAGAGGGAGCGAGGTGGGCTCCAGGTCCAGCCCCGTGGATCCCCCTCTCCCCTCCTGCGGCAGCGAGATCCACAGCGGCGCCCCGGGACTCGCTGCCAGACCTCTCTCCATCCCTTCCCGTTAATTCCATCCTGCTCCCACCGAGGCTTTCCCTCCCGGGGACTCAAACGTGGAGCCGACCACAATTGCTGTTTGCAGAAGTCAGGGCTCGTCTGTCTCCATCTCTCTCTTCCAGGCCCACCCCTCCCCGCCGCTGCGTGAAGCCCTGCACACCTCGGAGCCGGATATATTCCCTTGTTCGTTGTTTAAACGCCCTTTTCCTCCCTTTTCCTCACCCTCCTGGTTGCCCGACGTGCTGGTCAAGCGAAAGGGTCGCGTAAATAATTCATCTGCGCTGCTGTCCCTGCCGGTGGGGAGTGGGGCTGTCACGTGGCGGGTGACAGCCGGTGGCTCGGTGTGGCGTGTCCGCGGCCGCCGGCTCCGGCCGGGCTCGCCAGGGTGGGCAGCGGGGCTGGAACACTCGTGTTTTGGGGGCTGGGAGAGGCAGGGCAGGTCATGAAGGGTGGATGCCCTTGGGGTCCGGGGCAGGGATGCTGCTCTGTCTGCTTCCTCGGGGTCCTGGGGTGGGATGGGGTGAGACGCCGATGAGTTTTGGGGTTGGTTGTTGGCCAGGCATGGTGGGAGGTGACAGGAGCGTTGTGGATGTGAGTCCTTCACCCCCCAGTGTGAGATGTTCCTGTGCTCCCCAGCAGTTGTGGGGTCCCCGTGCTGCAGGGACATGTTTTGGAGCAGCAGGCAGAACCAAAAGCTGGGGAAACCCTTTGATGTGATTTAAACATGCTCTAGGTCAGCTCTGGGTGGTGGGTCATGTCCCCAGCCCTGGAGGGGACTCGTTTCTGCAGCAGGAGCTTCACCCCACGGGGCAGCGGGGTGATGGATGGGGGTTTAGGGGACAGACAGACCTCGGAAGGGTCCCTTGGGATGTGCTGTGGAGCCTTAGGTGTGGTGCATGGGGCTTTGGTGGTCCTACTGAAGCCAACATGAACACAGGAATACTCTTGGCACCCTGAGAGCTGGTGCCAGTCTGTGGGCACCAACGAGTGATAAGTGCATCCGGATATGTTGGCTGCACTCTGGATGTCTGGAGAGGGCTGGAGCCAAAGGGGTTCAGCCTCACTCCCATTGTTTTTGTGTGTGAGCTGCTCGGAAACTGTACAAATGTTTGTTTTGCCATGTATCTCCCCGTTAACAAGAACGTCTCAGGAAATATGCAAAATTATCACTACAGGCAGAACATGTACAGTAAGGCTCATTAAGCTAAGTACTGTGATAAATTGCTACTTCCAGAAAATTACGTATATTAGCAAAAAGGAGGTGAGTGAGCCCAAGTGGAAGACCCAGGAAGGCAGAGTGTGCAGCCTTGTTGTCCTGGCTCGGGGTGACCTGAGCACGTCTGAGTCAGGGGCCGGCTGAGTGTCCTTGGGCCGTGGTGCCTGCAGGATGATCCTCCAGGAGATGTGTGGGGAGGGGAAGGCACGCGGAGGGCGGCGTGGGAAACGGAGACGGAGCGATGCTGTGTCAGGACCAGACCAGGCACAAAGCCAGCAGGGCTGTCTCTGCTTGGAAAAAATATGAAAGGAGGCAACTCTGGAAGCACGAGGAGCAGAAAGTTCCTCTGAGCTGGAAGAAGGGGACAGGGCAGGGGAGATGTGCCACAGGCTGCCTTGAGCCTCTCTCTGCAGTGGGCAGGGATGGGGCTGGTGTTGGAATTGCCAGCCTTGGGGTTTGTGTATGAAACAGCTGTTAGTTTGGGTTTTCCAGAGGGTGTTTGCCTCTGGAGCATCAGTGTCTCACCTGGATGGTGCTGAGGTTCTCTTACAGGGTCTAGGCAAGAGCAGCAAACAAATGTCATTCCCACCTTTGGGCATTCATGACCACGTGAGCAGCCTGGTCTGGTGGAAGGTGTCCTTCCCATGGCAGGGAGTTGGACTGGAGGATCCCTGAAGGTCCCTTCCAAACCAGCACATTCCATGAGTGCCTCTCTGTAGATGGTGCAGTGGGATTTGAAGGATTACCAGTTTACAGACTCCCTAGAGTTTCATGTGTTGATCCTGGTGACACAGCTGTGGGAGCTGTGGTGCCACCTGTGTCCCCTCCTTTGCCTGAGGCTTTCCTTCCCTTTTTGCAAACAGCTTTGTGGGATGGACCTCAGTGACACTGAGGAGCATCCCCAGGGCTTGGTGGCAGTGGTGGACACCAAAGCACAGTGGTGATCCTGACAGGGACCTCTCCAAGTGCTGACCCTGGGGAACACACAGTGGGGTGGGGAGTGCTGTGGCTGCAGGAGCTGTGACAAAAGTGGTGCCACTTGAAAGATGTTAAGAATTTAATTTCAGATGAATTAAGTCTGCCTGTTGTTTTTCACCAAGATGCTCTTTAGCCATGCCTGCACATTTGTGAAGTACTGGCTGTAAATTACCACCAGTGCTTTTCCAGTAGGTCATAGTGCTGTCCACATTCCAGAGCTGCAGGAGAAGGTCAGTGAGCTCAGCTCATTGCCCTCTCCAGGGCTGGTGCCACCTCTGCCACCTGGTCTTCAGAGTTTGGTGGAATTTTACCTGCTTGCTTCTAAAACTGAGTTTTAGAGTGACCACAGCTCTGATGAAAGGGTTGGACTTTGTGCCAAGGCCTGGGAATGTGATTCTGCAGCAATGAAAGCCAACACCTAAGGACAAAACTCTTGGAAATCATGTTCTCCCTTCCACTGCTAATGTTGGAAATTGGAAACACCTCCTGACTCATGCAGATGTTGCTGACTGCTGAAGTTATTTGTGCCTTGAATTTTTATTCATAATGAAGCTGTTAATGGGAAGCAGGGGCTGGTTTTGCTGAATATTAGAGTTGTAGAATGGTTTAAATTGAAAAAGCCCTCTAAGATCCAACTGTTCCCCCAGCACTGCCAAGGCCACCACTGCCCCATGTGCCACATCTACACATCTGTTAAATACCTGCAAGGTGGTGACTCCACCACTGCCCTGGGCAGCTGTGCCAGGGCCTGACCACCCTTTCAGTCAAGAAATTTTCCCAATATCTAACTTAAACTTACCCTGGAGCAACTTGAGGCTGTTTTCTCTCATCCTGTCCCTTGTTCCCTGGGAGCAGAGCCCAACCCACCCCCTCCAGCTGCCCCCCCTCCTGTCAGGGAGCTGGAGAGGGTGAGAAGGTCCCTCCTGAGCCTCCTTTTCTCCAGGCTGAGCCCCCCCAGCTCCCTCAGCAGCTCCTGCTGCTCCAGCCCCTTCCCCAGCTCCGTTGCTTTCTCTGGACACGCTCCAGCCCCTCAATGTCCTTCTTGTTGTGAGGGACCCAAAACTAACCCCAGGACTGGAGGTGCCTCAGCAGTGCCAGCACAGGGTGACAGTCACTGCTCTGGTCTTGCTGCCCCACCATGGCTGGCACAGCCCAGGTGCCCTTGGCCTCTTGCCCACCTGGACACACCTGGGCTCACGTTCCAGCCACTGTCAACCAGCACCCCCAGGTCCTTTCCCAGCTTTCCAGCCCCTCTGCCCCCACCCTGGAGCATTCCATGGAGGTGTTGTGGCCCAAGTGCAGGACCTGGCACTTTGTCCTTGTTGAACCTTACACAGTCAGCCTTGGCCCATTGAGCCAGCCTGTCCAGATCCTTCTGTAGAGCCTTCCTACCCTCCAGCAGATGGACATCCCACCCAACTCTGTCCTCTCCTGAGGGTGCCCTTGATCACCTCATCCACTTCATTGATAAAAATATTAAACAGGAGTGGCTCCAACACTGATCCCTGGGGAACACCACTGGTGACAGGCTGCCAGCTGGGCTTGATTTTGGAATTGGACATGGCTGAGTTGGGGCCTGTGTGCCATGGAAGGACCAGTTTATCACGGGGCACAGCTGTATTATTTAGTCTGCAGAAAGGGCTGAGGCTGTAGGGAGTTTAAACCGTGGTGTCAGATGGTTCAGTTCTCCAGGGTCCTCTCCCAGGAGCAGCCCCTCTGTCAGTCCTCATGCCCAGCCTTGACCACCTCCCTGGAGACCCTCCAGAGCAGGACCTCAGCCCTGGATCCGTGAGGAAGGGCCTGTTTTGGCTGCTGCAGACCCCTAAAGCAAACCCTGAGGTGTGGGGGGTCAGGGTGAGGGGCTGCGACACCCGTGGGTGCTCTGGGGCTTGTTCGGGTGAGCCTGCCCCGAGCTGCCCTTGTGCTGCCGAGCCTCCCCGAGCCAGGCTGGGATTTTTCCAGGGATCTGGGCATCCATACGCTCTCCTACGTGTCCTGTAGGCTCTGTGAGATGGCTGAGAAGAGCTGCTGAGTTATTCTGACCTCGTCCTTCCTCGCGCAGCCGCACGCCGGAACGCGCCGCCGTGAGAGCTCCCTGGATACAGGGGATGAGGCACGGGGAATGAGGGGTGTTGGACCCCCTGTGTGTGTGTGTGTAGGGAGGGGACACAACACACGACCCAGGGCATCTCCCAGGCGTCGTTTCTCCGAGCAAAGTCAAGCCCAGATGGCTGGAATCTCTCCGGCTGGGCAGAGCGGCGCGGAGGTGTCCGTAAATAAAAACAAGCAGATGCAGCCCGGGAGCGACGCCTGCGAGCAGCATCCTGCAGCTCGGGGATGAGGCCTCGCTTTGCTTGGCTGAGTGGTCCCTTAAAAAGGGGGGGTGGCAGCTGGTGTGGCTTTTTGCTTCCCATTGTGCTTTTGTGAGGCTTGCCTCGTCTCTGCCGGGGGGTGGGAGGCAGCGTGGCGTGAGCCCCCAGCCCCGTGGGGTGCTGGAGGTGGGTGAGGGCTCGCTGGGAAAGGCTGCTGGCAGGGCTTGGTGTGGAGATGTGCCAGGGGTCAGCACCGTGCCCTGGGTGCACATGTGCCCAGCAGCAGCCAAGCCCTTTGCTCCTTTGCCCTGGCTCTGTTGGATGCTTTTGCACAGGAGAGGGCAGGAGCTCAAGGCTGCGCGTGGCCACTGCTGAGGTGACAGAGACCTGGTTGTGCCCTGCACAGCTCGCCCTGCCACCCTTGCTGTTCAGAGGGCAGCAGGCATGAAGTCTTTTTAAGTGGTCTCTGCTCCTTTGCCTCTTCCAGAAAGTGCCTGTGCAAGGAATGGGGTGGGTTGGAACCACAGGGGTGTGATCTGCTCGATAATAAATTTATTAGCAGTGTGCTGGTTGCAAAACCCACAGAGCTGGGATGCTCTGGGGCTCTGGACATCTTCCCACCCGCTGCTCTGCTTTGTCAGGGAGGGTATCCCAGCTCTGCTCTGCCTCCTCTTGGGATTTCAGCTCTTGTGGAGGGCACCTTGATCTCTGTGAGGCCCCGAAAGCTGCCGCAGGAGCTCTGGCTGACCTGCCCTCCCCATCCCACTCCCGGTGCTCAGCGGCTCCCAGAGCCATCCCTGCTGCCAGCACCATGGGCTGCTCGGCCTGGAGAAATAAAAACCTTACAAAAGGAGAGTTATCCTCCCCTACCCTGTGTGGGAGCAAAGCCTGGAGCCCCAGGATCGCTGGTGCTGCCTGCCAGTGCCCGAGGCAGGAGCAGAGGGGCATAGGGAGGATGCTGTGCCAGATATTGGGAGCGATGCTCCTCGCCTGTTGCTGTCCCAAGCTTGGGAATTGCTTGCTGCTCATGCTGAGCAGCACCCATGGGTGGTTTTGAGTGGGGCAGGAGCTTTCCACGTGGCTGTGGAAACCTGGGATGCTCACACCTGGGAACCCTGGAGCCAAAGCGCTGTCAGCAGGGCGGACGCTTTGGGTTTCCTTCGGAAAGTTTTAGTCTCGTTCCTACTTTGTCAACAGCACATGGGGGGACACTTCAGGCTTGGGGTGAGAGTTGGGAGGGCTGGCAGAGTGCCTGGCATGGAGGGAGACGCTGGGAGCAGCTGATGCTTCAGTGCCCTGCATCCCGTGAGCTCTGCCCCTTGATGGCATCTCCTCCTGCTCCAGTGCCGGGCACTCCTCAGCTGTGCCCCCCTGGCTTGGGGGAGCGGGGCAGTGGGGCCCGGTGATGTGCCTGGCACTGGGGGGTCGGAGGTGGCGTGGCACCGAGGGTGTTTCCAGTGACGTGGGTTGGACAGATGGTGCCCTTCTCCAGCCCGGAGTGACAAGTGACATGTGCCCTCCCGACCAGCAGGCTCCATCCGTGTAATTTCCTCTTCACGGGGCTCCCGGCTGGGCTTTGTGCCGCTCCCCCTGTCCACTGCCTGCCCTAAATAACATCTCCCTGCCCTAAATAACATCTCCCTGCCTGTCCCTCAGCCCCTGGGGGGGAGCCCTCAACCACGAGTGCCTCTGACCAGGCTGTGTGTGGCTTTGCTAGAAACCCCCTCCCTGGGTGCTGGATCCCCTTCCTTGGGGGTTTCTGGGCATGGCAGGGTCCTGTGGGTGGCAGGGATGGGACCAGACAGGGATGTGGCATCCTTCAGGCAATGAGCCAGGACTGTTTTCCATGTGGAAGGGATAGGCAAGTGGTGAAAATGAGAGGAGCATCTTGGTGAGTGGGGTCTTGCTGCCAGTCCCTGGCCTGTGTGGTTGTGGTACAACCCTGTGTTTAAAATTAATGGTGTGATTATTTTCCTCACAGGCTTCAGAAACGGGCTCAGAATTTTGGCAAATTAAGATACTGCCAGAAGGATGGCAAGGAAAGGTGGATAGGCTTGGGAGAAGTTGTCTCAGAGGTGTGTTGTCCTGTGCAAGGGCTGCAGAGGCTCTTTGGTGCTTCCCACCCTGCTTGCCCTGGGAGGTGGCTTTTATGGGATCACATGGTGAGGTGGCAGAGGCTGCTGGCAGGGCACGTGTGCCCCCGTCTGTGAGGGCTGGTGGGGTTGTCCTTGACATGGAGATGCTGAGCAGAGTAGGGGGAAGAAAGATTTGCTGACCTGAGGTGTGTTCAGGGCGGTGTGTGAGTTGGGAGCTGCATCTTCCATCACTCAGAACATGTGTCCCGAGGATCTTTTGGCACTGTCTGACATCCTGGGGGTGTGTTGGTGGGAGTTGGTGTAATTACCCATCCCATGGCCTCTGGGCACCCCCTGCCTTCATCTAAGGCAGTCAGTGCTCAAAATCAACCACAGCCCAAACCAAGAGGGGCTCCAAGTGATGTGTAAACTGCATTGTGACCATGGATGGCAGTTACATCCCTGCAGCAAGGATCCATCCATGCAGACATCCTTCCTGGCTTTAGGAGACGATGCTTTGTGACCTCCTCCATGGCGTGCCCTCCTGCCTGCGTGCTGTGGGTGCTGTGGGAATGCTTGGGATGCTCCAGGAGCAATGGAGCCTGTGTAGGGCTAGCTCTGGGACCAGTTGTTGACCCCCAGTGGACCTGAGCTTATATCCAGGCTCGCTGCTGGCTGAAGGGATGGCACAGGCGGCAGCAGGGCTGGCATTGGAGGGTGACAGCTGGCACTGTGCTCAGATGGGCTGGAGCAAGGCTGGAGCAGCGAAGACACAAAACAGGGGAGGGGCAGGGCTGTTTGGTGACACTGGGGTGCAGGAGGGGCGTGACAGAGCCCGCAGCCACATCCTGCCCCTGGCCCTGGAGAGGTGTGGGAGGCTGTTGGATGGGGCTGTGCATCCAGCTCTGCCCGGAGCTGGGCTCTGGCTCTCAGTGCCACGTTGTGACAGCTGGAGGTGGGAGAGATGGTGTGGACTTGGTGTGAGAGCAAACTGCTGAATTGGGAATGCACAAAGCTCCAGGGAAGAAGCTGAGTTGTGCCCGCTGCAAAGGGCAGTGTCTGCTGCAGGGACTGCACGGCCCCAGCTTGAACCAGCACTGGGGTGACCAGTGGGACCAGGGCAGGGACTGTCCCCCTGAAGCACCTCAAATCCTGCGCTCAGTTTTGGGCCCCTCACTCCAAGAAAAACATTGAGGTGCTGGAGTGTGTCCAGAGAAGGGAATGGAGCTGGGGAAGGGTCTGGAGTACAAGTCTGATGAGGAGCAGCTGAGGGGGCTCAGCCTGGAGAAAGGGAGGCTCAGGATGGAAATTCTCACCCTCTCCAACTCCCTGACAGGAGTGAGGAGCCAAAGGGAGGTCGGGCTCTGCTCCCAGGGAACAGGGGACAGGATGAGAGGAAATGACTTCAAGTTGCTCCAGGGGAGGTTTAGTTTGGATATTGGGAAAAATGTCTTCACCAGAAGAGTTGTCAAACAGAGGCTGCCCAGAGCAGTGGTGGAGTCACCATCCCTGAAGGGATTAACAGAGACATAGATGTGACACTTGGGCAAACTCTAAATTGTGGGCTTTAGGGATCAGCCTTCCATGCCCACAGAGTGGTGGATAAGGGCAATAACGTGCCTGCTTTTCCTTGCCAGGGTGAGATTTTCACTGGAATAGTGGCAACTCTGATCGTGTGGGCTCTGGGTAAGCATGAATGGGATAACCATGAATGGGAGAAGCATGAATGGGTTAGCCAGGCTGAGGGTGCCACGAGCAGTGGCAGGGCTGAAAGCTGAGGTCTTCTCTCAGGGTGACACCACCCGAATCAGTCACTGTAGGGTGAACAGACAGTTTTAGGAGGAAGGAGAGATATTTCATTTGGCTTATTTCAATGGAAGAGGCATCTCTAAGGAGACCATAGTGGCTGCCTCTCTGCGAAGTGCAGAAGGGCCACGAGGTGACATGTAGCTGTCTCCAAAAGTGGGACCATTATGAGATGAGCAGAGACAGTCCTGTCTTAAATCTCCATTTCACTGGCTACTTCTCTCTTGTGAAGATGGAGTAAGAAGGAACTTTTCCACTCTGTTAATTTTCCATTTCCCTCAGTCATGTCGTTGCTTTGGATAATAATCTTTTAAATGTCTCCTTATGCAGAGGACTGTAATTTTTCCTTCCCCGCCTCGCTGGGACAGGAGGTGTTTTCAGCTCTGGTGACAATGACACACATGCTTCTGCAGACAAGGACAACCCCTCATTTGCCTGCTGGGGCTTTAGTAGTTCTGCTGTATTGTCTGTTCGCTCCCACCTTTCCTGCACTCTGCAGCACACCTTTTATTTTCCCATGGCAGCATCCCTCGTGTTTCCCATTGCAGCATCCCACGTGCTTTCCTGTGGCAGCATTCCTTGTGTTTCCCATGGCAGCATTTCTTGTGGTTCCTATCACAGCATTCCTCATGTTTTCCAGCAGCAGAATTCCTTGTCTTTTCCCATGGCAGCTTCCCTCCTGTTTTCCCATCATGGCATCCCTCATATTTTCCCATCTCAGCATCTCTCTTGTTTCCTATTGCAGCTTCCCTTGTGTTTCCCATTACAGCATCCCTCGTGTTTTCCCATGGCAGCATCCCTTATGTTTTCCAGTGGCAGCATCCCTTGTGTTTTCCAGTGGCAGCATCCCTTGTGTTTCCCATCACAGCATCCCTCATGTTTTTCCATTGTGGCATCCCTCACGGTTTTCCTATTGCAGCATCCCTCATTGCTTTCCCATGGCAGCATCCCCCGTTTCCCATCACAGCTTCCCTCATGCTTTGCTTTCCTGTGGCAGCATTCCTTGTGTTTCCCATGGCAGCATCCCTTGTGTTTTCCCATCACAGCATCCCTCGTGTTTCTCATCGTGACATCCCTCGTGCTTTCCCATTCCAGCATCCCTGGTGTTTCCCATGATGGCATCCCTCATGTCCCCCATCCCTGCTCAGTTTTTGTGCTCACACACAGCTGAGGAACCCCATGGAGCTCCAGCTCCCTATGGATGAGGTGTCCTTATCCCTGTCCCGTGCTTGCCATGGGGGCTGTGCTGGGATGTTTTGGCTCTGCCTCACTGCTGGATTTGTCCCCTGCTCTCTCAGTGTCCCTGAGTGTGGCAGTACCTGGGGTGTCCCCCCCTCTGGCTGCCGTTTGCCCCAGCCCCTGGCAGCTAGTGAGCAAAGGAGAAGGGGAAGATGGTCCTGAAATGGAGCTGTGAGCTCTGCAGGAATCACTCATTGATGCCTCTCTCTCTCTCCATGTCCTTGCAGGCGAAGGACAGTGATGATGATGATGAAGTCACCGTCAGCGTGGACCGGGATCGCTTCATGGACGAGTTCTTTGAGCAGGTGAGAGGTTTGTTCCTCCAGTGCAGCTTTGGAGCTGGTTCACACCTTTCTGCTGGCTCCAGAGCAAGTTGTGGGGCCGTGGTCCAGGCTCCCACTGCCAGCACTTGGGATGGGGATGAGGGTCCTGCTGCTCAGCTGGTGCTCGAGGTCCTTGGGGATTACACTCTGAGTGCTGAACATCAGGAACCAGCTTCCCTGCAGACCTCAGGCTGTGGTGGTCTCACTTGACCCTGTGGATGCTTTCCTGCTGCCCCTGCTCCTCCAGAACCCACCAGGACCCCGTGCCCAGGTCATAGGAGAAGGAGAGCCTCACACCCAGTGCTCAGACCTCTCCCCAGGGCACCTCTGCAGAGCAGCAGTTTCCACATGGGATTCATTTAATTTTGTGCCTCCCATTCCCAACCAAGAGGTTGTCTTCTGGCATGTGGGTGGCTGTAAGATCTGCATGCGGATTTTTAGCACACCCTTAGCATGGCATGTGTGTGGGGGGTGTTAAAGTGGATCTGTGCAGGCAGTGGAGTGGGGACTGGGATAAATCTGATGTGCAGGTGGAGGAAGATGAGCAAAGGGGTGGTGTGAGCCAAAGGAGAAGACAAGAGCTGGAGGGTGGGCAGCCTGGCAGGCAGGGAGCACAGGAGAGGTTTCCCCTCCTGGCCATGCCGGTGTCTCCCTGTAGTACAGAAGTGCAGGGAAGATGCCAGCATGAATTTGCTGGGAAATGTGGCCTCCCTGGGCTGGGGAGTGAGGACCAAACTGGGCTTCTCATCCCCTGGAGTGGAGGGCAATGTGGGGCCAGCGTGGCTTGTGCAGCCTCAGCAGTGTTCTGCCAGAGAATCAGATCTCATGCTGATTGATATAAATCCCAAAAGTTTCTCAGTGCATCACAAAGGATCTGGGATGTGCAGTCTGCATTACACTGCTGTGCCTTTCAGAGCTGGGAGGGTCTGATTCCTCAGTGGTCCTACAGCTTCCAACTGGGAAATATTCATCCAGGAGGATGTTTGGTGAGGTTCAGGCACACCATGGTTGCCTTGGGATGGGGTTCAATAATCCTTCCACTCTCCAAAACCCCGGGTCTCTCACAGCCCACCTGTCTTGTCTGTGTCCACAGGTGGAAGAAATTCGAGGGTTCATCGATAAAATTTCGGAGAATGTGGAGGAGGTGAAGAGGAAGCACAGTGCCATCCTGGCCTCGCCCAACCCCGACGAGAGTGAGTGAGCTCTGCCTGTCCCGCGGGCACCTGGCTGTGCCAGGCTGGGCACTCAGGGGCCAGGCAGAATTCCAGCTGGCTCTGGAATTCTGGATGGTGAAGGAGGCCCCAGACCTGCCTGGGGAGAAGGTGGAGGGGGGATTGGTGGCTTTGAGACCTTGTGAGGTGGTGAGAGTCCGGCGAGGCTGCCAGAGGGGGATTTCTGAAGGAATGGTGGCTGGTTTTGTGCTGGTTGGCTGTTGTCTTGCCACGGGCTGTGGATGGGGCAGAACCTGCTTGGCCCAGAAATGGTGCAGCTCCCCTTTGAGCCCACAGTGGACACTTGGCACACTCTTCTGAGGATGTTTTGTTGCTGACTGGCCAAAGAGTCTGTTTCTTCCAGACTTATTTCTTCCCTAGACTTGTGTTCCTGAGAAGAGGTTTTGCTGCCAGGAACTGGAGTTGGGGATCACAGCACCCAAGAGGCAATATTTGGGAGTTTGGGGGATCTGACAGAGTTAGAGGTGCAGGTACTGAGATGGGGGGCTGGCCCTGGGGGCAGTGGGGTCAGTGGAGACTTCCCAGCTTCAGTGTCTACAAATGCCTGGCTGGGGAGCGGGTGGGACCGAGGGGCTGAGCTGTGCAGGCACTGTGGGGCGGGGCTGCACCAGTTCAGGGACAGCACTGGGATGGTTCTGATGCCCCAAAGCCAGCCTTCAGGGTGAACCCAGGTGAGCTGTCCTTTGCCCACCTCCCTCTTGGTGGTGTCACAGGGGTGGTGGGTGCTGCAGGGACTGTGTGGGATGGCTCCAAGCTGCTGACAGCCCTTGTCCTTGTCAGAGGTGTTGCTTTCATGGTCTGAGTGCTGCTCATGCTCACAGTCTGGCACAGAGGGATTCTTAGGGGCTGGAAAGCTGAGACCTGATCTCTCTCTTGCCATCTGCCCTCCTCCCATCCACTTCTCCTTGTTTGCCCCGTGCAATTCCATGTCTGCATGTGGGCTTTTTCCTAGAGGTCCCAGGAGGGTGCCTGCACTCACATTGCCTTGCATCCAACCCCTGTCAGATCAGTGGATACTGTCATTATTTGGAAGGACTGGCCCTTCCTAAGTTGTCTCAGGCTTCCCCTCTCCTGGCAGCTGCTCCTCAGCTAAAATTTCCTTAGCCAAGCCTGGAAGCGAGGGATTTTCTCCAGGGAATTCACGTGTCCCAGGCTGTTGCTCAATCATCCTTCAGGCCCTTGTGCTTGCACTGTAAGATGTTGCAGTGTTCCTGGTTGGGGTTTTTCAGGGAAGAGCTGTCACTGCTCCTGGCTGCTCCTGTGGCACGGGGTCTGCTCGGGGCTGCAAAGGGCACTCGTGGCCTAAAAGCATAATGATCTATTTAAAAGTCTGCAATCTGCAGTGAACAAGATGTGGTTGACATTGCTGTGGCTTCCAGAAGCTTCCAGGACGTTGGGAGTGCTTCTGGTTTTGTTTTCCAGTGTTACCTTGCCTTGGTACTGTAGGGAATTCAGTTTGTCATGCCAAGAACTGCTTGGGCAGCAAAAGGAGAGCCCACACACTGTTCAGAAATCAGTGTGCTGTAACACTGTGGTCTGTCCAGAAGGTGCAGCAGGATTGATCAGTGCTGGATAGACTCAGAATCACAGGGTGGTTTGGGTTTGCCACGAGCAGGGACACCTCCCACCAGCCCAGGTTGCTCCAAGCCCAATCCAACCTGGCCTTGGACACTCCCAGGGCTGGGGCAGCCACAGCTTCTCTGCCCAACCTGTGCCAGGGCCTGCCCGCCCTCCCAGCCAAGAATTCCTTCCCAGTATCCCATCTAACCCTGCCTTTTGGCAGTGGGAAGGCATTCCCCTGTATCCTGTCCCTCCAGCCCTTGTCCCCAGTCCCTCTCCAGCTCTCCTGGAGCCCCTTTAGGCACTGCAAGGGGCTCTGAGCTCTCCCCAAAGCCTTCTCTTCTCCAAACTGCACAGCCCTAACTTTCCCACCCTCTCTGCATGGCAGAGCTGTCACAGGGCCTGGGACCATTTTGGTGGCCTCTTCTGGACCTGCTCTGCCAGGTCCCTGTCTGTCTGTGCTGGCAGCCTCCCCCACACCCTCCTGTGTTCCTCCTGAGCATGCAGAGAACCT
The DNA here is from genome assembly GCA_013400415.1 of Scytalopus superciliaris. Taxonomy (NCBI): domain Eukaryota; kingdom Metazoa; phylum Chordata; class Aves; order Passeriformes; family Rhinocryptidae; genus Scytalopus; species Scytalopus superciliaris. The sequence continues at coordinate 89,443 of VXBX01009326.1, read as the reverse complement.
GCTCATCAGTGCAGGGGTTTGTTGTAACCCAGGGCAGTGAATTCATTGAGATTAATTTGGAAATCCAGAAGCAAGGTTCCCATGAGGGATGGGAGGGGCACTAAAGTGTAGGTGATGAGAGGCTGGTTTTGGGGTGGGCTCACTGACGTTTGGTGTTTATCATGGCAAGGAGTGATGCCTGGGATGGCCATCAGGGCAAGATATTGCTCTCTGCAGGGATTTGGGATGCTTCTTGTGCCCTCTGGAACAGCACAGCAGTTACTTCTTAGTGATCTCTAAGGGCTTTAGCATCATGTGGGACTCTGCTGCAAGATGATGGGAAGTGTTCCTGCAGGGAATCAGAAGAAAGTCACGGACTTCTCGTTCCTGTCTGGAGGCACATGTGCTGTGCAGCTTGGTTTGGTGTGGGTGTAGCTTCTCCATCAGAGAGATAAACTCCTTAAACACCACCAGCAAGTCCCTCCTGGAGCTGGAGAACCTTTGAGTGGGGCTTTGAAAGATCAGGGCAGAGCTTGACTGGTAGTTTGGGCGATGGATGGGCAGTCCATGTTGCTGTTGGAGCACAAAGTGAAGGGTTGGATGGAGGGATGTTTAGTGGCTGGTGGGTGAATTGCTGCTTTTTCAGGCTCACCAACAGAGGAGAGGGACTCCACAGATACAATCCCACTGGAACCTGCTTCTGAAATGTCTGTGCTTAGGCACGTGCAAGCCCCTGGTGTCTGTGTGAGCCCTGGCTGTGCCCACCTGCCTGGAGCAGAGCTGTGGGACTGGATCCGTGTCTCCCAGAAAGGCTCATCCCTCCCCTCCCCGCCGATCCCTCTGCTGGCTGCACACACTGTTCTTGGAGCTGCCTTGCCACTGCTGCCTGGGCTTATTTTGGAGCCCAGTGGGTGGGCAGCTGGCTGGCTTTGCCACCGAGCCAGCGAGGTGACAGCCCCTGCCCGCAGCTCTGCCAGACTCACAGCCGGCCGCGGGGGCACGGGGAGGGTCTCCCTGCCGAGCTGGGCAGTGTCCTGGTGGGACTGGGGTGGGCTCAGAGCAGCTGAGGGTCTGTGTTCCTCCTTGGGCCGGGGCCATTGCTGCTGCTCCTCCAGATTTGAGTCACGGCTCCTGCTGAAACCCATTCCTAAAACCCTTCCCGGTGAGCTGCGGCGCCCGTTGTTGCTCCTGGCACTGGCAGGGGGGGCTGGTCACCTCCCAGAGGAGGTGGCTTTGGGTGGCATTCCAAATCAGCTAGGAGTTGAAAACGATGTTTGGGTTTTATTTTCCTGGAGTGGTTGGGAAGGATCCCTTTGCCATTCCTGCTCTCCGAGCGTGGCATCCCTCCAGCGGCCGCTCTCCGCCCGGCGCCGCGTTATGTAAGGGATGCTGTTTGCTCAATGAGCTGCCTCTGGGAACGTAAATCTCCAAATCCCAAGTGGTGCCTGTCAGCCTGTCAGCTCAGACCCAGCTCCACAGGCTTCGGGAGGCCCGATAAATATGTCAGACCTGGAAGAAGGTCCCTTATGGCTGCACCAGGATGAAAGGCGAGGCTCAGTCCCGTGGACGCTTGACCTCCAGCTTCGTAATTTTAGCTGTGCAGGCTTGGGGTGGTGGTGTTGGACACACCAAGGGTGACTTGTTCAGTCTCTCTGGCTGCTGGAGATTTGAGTTCCTTGGAGAGTGGCTTCTGTAATTCCTAGGAGATCATTTCCTGGCAGAGAGATGTGCCAGGTGGGCAGGGAGACAAACCGAAGCCACTCACCTCTGTCTGAAGTGTTGAGGCAGCACTGGCCGGTGCCAAAAAGGCAATTTGGAGCTGTCTGGGTGCCGAGGCACCTGCTGGACCCCTCTGAGCCAGCTCTGTGTTCTCCTGTAAGCACAACCTCACCTCTCAGCAGGTCTTCTTGGTGGGTGTCCCAGCAGGGAGCCCACTGTGCTCTGAGGAGCTGCTGCTCAGATGCTGCTGATGGAATGAGGCTGGGGCTGGTTCCTGCTGGAGGTGCCCTCCTTGGACAGGGCTTTCTGTGCCCTCTCAGCTCCACTTCCCACCACATGCAGTGTTTTTTTCTGGGGGTACTTTCCCCCTGGTGAGTGGGGTCACCAGGGCAGGGAGGAGGCTTTGCTGTCATGCTGTTGGCTCAGGACTGTGATACCCCTTTGGGAGGAGCAGTGGAGAGGAGAGGCTTTGATGGACATAAACTCAGGAGTGGCACGGGGAGGCTGGATGTTTCTGGTTGCTTCCTACAGCTCCTGGAGTGGGGCTGGGGGTCACACCAGTGCTGCTGGGTGTCATGGTCCCCACCAGCAGCCTCATTGGGGTGTGGGAAGGGCACGGTGTGGCAGCAGAGCCACAGCAGATTGGGCACTTGAGCACTTGTGGGGACAGCAGGAGCAGGTGCCACCTGCCCCTGTGGCTCTCAGCATCCTGTCCCCCTGCATCCTGCTTCTCCCTCTTCCAAGCAGATCCCTAAGGGAAAGTGTTCTCAGCCTGTCTGCACCCCATGACTGCCTCTTGTGCCAAACCTGGTGTGTGATGTAGAGACTGGAGGGGTATTTGGTGCAGGGATTGGGTTCCTCTGCCTGCCAGAGGATCCAGGAGCTCCTCCAGAGTGGCTCCAGCACCTCTCTTTGCCTGTGCTTCTCAAGCAATGCTGCCTGTGGCCGCTGTGGCAGTGCCATGCTGTCCTCAGGCTGCATCCTGTCCCCATGTCATGCAGATGCTTTTTGTCACCCTTGCACGCTCCATCTTGGATGAGTTTCGTTTCTCCTGCCACTAATCCTTGTTGAAGGGCCGTTCTAGGACGGTGGTCAGGACCCATCTTCTCAATTCCAGCCCGAGTCTGTTTACAATCGATTTTCGTACCAACGTCAGCCCAAGAACAAATATATTTAGCTTAAATAGCTGTTTGCCCTTCTGGCTTCATCCTGGTGGGTCTCTGCAGCAGCTCAGGAGCTTTGCATGGGTTTTGCACAATCCCAACCTTCCCAGTCCCCAGCTCTGGTTTCGAAGGGCTGAGGTACCCTAAGGCATAAGGTCTCCAGGATTCCTGAGGGGCCCTGGGCTGCTGGTCAGCATTTCTTGAGCTTCTCAGGCTTGGTTGTCTTTCACTTCCCCTGGAAGTTGGGATCTGTTTGTGTGGGGTGGAGTGGAGATTTCCCATGTTTGGGTGGTGGGTGCTGGGCTGGGGCAGCTGCAGGTGATGGGTGTTTGAAGGATGTGGACAGAGCGAGGGCTGGTGGGTCATGGTGGCCTCTCTACATGTGAGCAAGGGGCTCAGCTGTGTGCTGGGTTGTGGACACAGCTGTCCAGGGGTGGGCAGGCCAACCCTCCCCAGGGTCTTTGGGAATAAGCTGGCAAAGTGCTGCCCTTCAGCTCTAAACCAGCCCAGCACGGATTTTGTGGGTGTCATGGGATGCAGGCAGAGCAGGGGTGAGTGTGGCTGCAGGGATGCTCAGGCCTTGGGGGTGGGGGTGCTCACCCCATGGATGCAGGGCTGCTCACCCCATGGATGCAGGGATGCTCAGCCCATGGATGCAGGGATGCTCATGCTGTGGATGCCAAGGATACTCAGGCCATGGATGCAGGGATGCTCAGCCCATGGATGCAGGGATGCTCATGCTGTGGATGCAGAGATGCTCACACCATGGATACAGGATATATGTTGTGGGTGCCAGGGATGCTCAGGCAATGGAAACAGGGATGCTCATGCTGTTCCTCATCTTCCCTGGCCTCTGCCACCACTCAGCACTGACCTGTGTGGGGCTCCCACAGCCCTGTCATGCCCAGCATGGTGACACCCACTGCCAGCCCTCAGGTGCTGCCCACAGGAATAGCATGCATGGACTTGCTCTTCATCATCCCACCACTGCAGTGAGGGTGCCTGGGACATCTTTCTCCTCTCTTCCTGTTCCCCTGTGGCTTTTTCCTTTGTGTCCCCTTAAGGTGCCGTGTATTATCCCAGGTGAGATTCCCTTTTCCCCTCCCCACACCCCACCCTCATGATCACCAGCACCCGTTGTGTGCTCCATCGCCCTGAGCAGCGCTGGAGGATCCACCACACCGAGTGCAGAGTAAATATCAATTAACTGGAGTCTGAATCATGGCAACATGATAAAAAAAAAAAGAACCAAAATCAGCTGCTCTGTAATTATTTGGGGCTTAATTTAGACCAAGTGGTTAGTGACACTCCTGGAAGGCGTGTTATGCTGCTGCTGGAAAACTTTATCTCCTTTGGACTGTACTCTCTGTACACTCTGCCTGGTGTGTGATGGGCAGCAAGGAGGTGGCTGTGGAGCTGTCTCCTCGTGTCTGTGTGTGAATTTGGCCCCACTCCCCTTGTTTTTTTCCAGCCCTGGCTGGTCCTTGAGCCCTTGACTGTGATCCAGGTGGGGGATTGAGCTGAGCTGGGCCATGCTGGTGGTCCTGGCTGCATAAGGAGGCTTGTTAGCCCTTTCCTGCAGCCTGAGCTTTTTGGCTCAGGGAGGTTAGAAAGAGGGAGGGAGAAGAGAAATGAACCAAAACATGAGCAGGTATGGCAGCTGTGCCCCTCAGCACAGCTCAGCCCCAGCCCAGGGCTCCCCCAGCCACTGGTGGGTGGAGTGGGCTGGGGGGAACTCCTGTGGGATGTTCTCAGGCTCTCTTTGCCTCTCCCTGCTGGATTTGGAGTGGTTGGTGCCAGCTGGGCCCTGTGTGCCAAGGGGAGAAGAGGAGCCAGAGAGCCACTGCTGGGGTGGGCACTGAGCTGGGCTGCAGCACTGGCCCCAGCAGGTGGGATACTGGGAGGCACAGAGACAGTGACACTGCTCCTGGGTGTCACTTGCTTTTGACTCTGGCCTGTGGCTGAGTTTCTCTCCTCTTCCAGGAGCCAGGCTCCCTCCCCATCCCTTCCCCATCCCTTCCATCCTCCCCGTGGCATGGAAATTACTGGGATTCCTAAAGCTTTTGGCTCTCAGGCTCGGTGTTGACAGGGGGGAGGGCGAGTGGGCTGTGAAGGCCAGAGGGGTGAGAGAGCAGGAGTGGGGTGTGCTGCTCTGGGAAGTGCTGGGAGAAGGGAACAGCGGGATCAGGGGTGGCCTCTGCGCCATGGCACGGCCAGCCCAGCCCTGCCTCACCGGGGCTGTCACAGCACTGACACCCCTCACAGCCGTGCCCCCCGGCTCTGTGCCATCCTGGGGTGCTGGCAGAGGGGGGGCAGACCCCGGGGGAGGGGGATGCCCTTCAGCAGACCCCATCCAGACCCAGAGGTGTTGCCTTTGCAGCTGGAGCTCAGCCTTCCCCTGCTGAATCTCCATTGTCTCGGTGCTGACGCTGGGGATAATCCCTTATCTGCAGAAACGGGTTTAGGAGGGCTGAGATGAACAAGCCCTAAATCCTGTTACTGTTTCCCGGGATTACTCTGATGCGGGGAAGGCTGGTGCTTTCTAGGCATGCTGAGTGCAGGAGCAGCAGGATCTGGCCAGCAGAGCTGGGCAGGGGCACAGGCAGGAGGAGGAGGAGGGTGGCCAGGACTGCTGGGATCTCCTGAGTCTCCAACATCGACTGTGGGGATCCCACTGTGGGCACACCAGGGGCTCCTGCTGTGGGAACGTTCCAAGAACTGACCCTACAAAGCTGCAGCTAAATTAGTGAGAGATGAAAAAGGCAGAAATGGTGAGTGGGAAACTGCAGGGAACAGCCTGAGGAGGAATTACTGGTGAAAACCCATCAGGTTTTGGGCAGCTGGGAGGGCAGTGTGTGTCCCTGGGTGACTGTACCCCTGTGTGGTGGGGAGCTGGGCAGGGCTGTGCTTCAGTGGTGAGGGGGAGGAGAGGGAGTCAGATAAAGTGGAGATTTTGGGCAGACAGTGGGTCAAAGCAGCAGCCAGAGCAGGAGATCCAAGTGCTGGAGGACCCTGGGAGCTCTCACAGTGTGGAGACAGGAGCACAGAGAGGCACAGGTGGATCAGGTCTGGTGGAGAAGGTGGGACAGTCCCTGGGTGGGTGTGTGAGCTGGTGAGTTGGGAGGAGGGGAAACTATGGCTTTAGAGAGGGAGATTTCAAGTTAGGCAGGCCTGGGGCTTGCCAGAAGTGCTTCCTCTTGCCCCTTGGGTCATGTTGTGTCAGTCCCTGGGAGTCCCTGGGTCAGTGGTGGGGTCTTGTGGAGTGAAAGCTGCACATGCTGTGGTCAGTTTGGCTGCCCATGGTTTGCCAGCATCAACTAATAAGACATTGAGGAGAAACTGGAAGAGGGAGTGAGGGTCTCCTAGCCAGGATACCCAGTGGGAGGCTGGGGGAGCAGGTTGAACAGTGATGGGACCAGCTCTGAGACACTCCTGCAGGGAGGGAAGCCCTGACAGCCCAGGGGAGCACCAACCAGGGCACCCCAGTGGGTCTGACATCAGGGTGGGAAGGGGTGCCTGTCCCATTGCTGACCACTTAGTGCAGAGTAGAACCAGTGTCTGAGGGGCTCAGGCTGGAAGTGGCAAAAACTGATGAAATGAGCTGGTGAAATGATTTTTCTGCCCTGACCTGGGGCAAACCTAGCAGTGGGGCAAATCTGCCTGGCATGGGAATGCCCAGTCATGCTGCCCACTGCCCTCCTTGCTGTTCTGTGAGACTGACTGTGCTCCTTCAGGAATGGGGCCACACTGGGAATGCTTCTGGAGTGTTCCCAACTGGGGACCTTTTTCCTTCTGAATAATGACAGTGGCTTGTACAAGCAGTAGTGACCAGCAGGACCAGGGTGGTGACTGTCCCCTTGTGCTGGGCACTGGTGGGGCCTCACCTCAAATCTGGGTTCAGTTTTGGGCCACTCACTCCAAGAGAGACATTGAGGGGCTGAGCATGTCCAGAGAAGGGAATGGAGCTGGGAGAGGGTCTGGAGAGGTTCTGTGAGGAGCAGCTGAGGGGCTCAGGCTGGAGAAAAAGAGGCTCAGGGGAGATCTTCTTGCTCTTTACAACTCCCTGGCTTGAGAGTGGAGCCAGATGAGGGGAAATTCCATCATGGAAAAGGTGGTCAGGCCCTGGCACAGCTGCCCAGGGTGCTGGAGTCCCCATCCCTGGAGGGATTTGAGACACACGGATGTGGCACTTGTGGACATGGGTTGGTGGTGGCTTTGGCAGTGCTGGGTCAACAGCTGGACTCGTTGATCTTAGAGGGCTTTTCCAGCCTAAATGATTCCACGATTCTGTGACAATCCTGGTCCTTTTTAAAGGCAGTTCCCTCAGTGCTGCTGTAGCTTTGACGGAATCACTGCAGCAATCAAGTGTTTCACTGTCATTCCCGATCATTTCAACGCTTGTTTCGGGAGAAAACACTCACACAGCAAATGCCTTCATTTCCCCTCAAACTCTGCCCCGAAATCCCCGTGTTTTCCAGCCCAGCCACCCCACCCATTTCCCACAGGAGGCTCCTGCCCTCTCTCCCACCAGCCCCCTTTGGGGGGTCTGTGCCCGCCACCCCCCGATCCGGGGGTGCCACCGGCTGTGTGTGGGTGCAGCAGCAGCTGCCCAGGGGGGGTGGCAAATAACGATTCCCTGCAGCCCAGGAAGATGATTAATCACTGTGGGGGCACTGCTGCCCGTTTGGTGTTCCTGGGAGTCCTGCAGGGAGATGGGTGGAAGGGCTCTGCCTCCTGGAAGTGCCTGGGAGCTGCTGCTTCCGAGCAATTGCTGCTCTGGCAGCTGCCAGCCCCAGCCTGTGCAGGAAGAGCCCTGCTGCCCACCCAGAGCTGCCTGCCTGCCATCCAAGGGCTTGGCATGCCACTGGCAGAGCTGGCACACCGGTGTTCACCAGCCTGGCCCCAGGGACATTACTGGATACCACTGGGACCTCCTGTTTCCTGAGCTGGGCAGTGTTTGGGGCCGGGAGCTGTCCAAAACCAGAGTTTATTTTTGTTCCCCCTTGTTAGGCTCCTTTGCTGGAGCCTCCTGGGTTGTCCCCCTCTCCTCTGCCCACAGGGGATGTGGGAGTGGGAGGATGTCTTATGAGGGTTTGGCTTCATGCATGTTCCACAACCCAGACCAGTGTGTGCCCTGGCTTCTTCCCCACCATGGAGGTGAACTCTCTCACCCTCATGATCCAACATTTCTTCCCCATGCCCAACCTGACTCCACAGTTGTTCAGTTTGACCCCATTGTCCTGTGCTCCAGGATGGTCTCAGGAGAGCAGAGCAGAGGGGGAGCATCCCCCTGCTGCACACACTGCTGGGGATGAGCCCAGGAGACACCGGGGCTGTCAGTGGACATGGCCAGGTCATGTACCATTTGTCACTTCAGTCCTTCTCCACAGGCTGCTCTCCATCCATCCATCCATCCATCCTGCATCCTCCCCCCTTCTGTCACACCTCCTGGAAATGGTTTTATTGGTCAGAGTTGAAAAAATGCTAGAAAATGAGGGAAGGGTTGAGTCAGCGTCTGAGGTTTTTTGTTTATTTTCCTTAGCTTGAATAAATAAGTTGCAATGTCAGACTCTCAGCTCTGTTTCCAAGAAAAAACATCAGCCTTCGGGAGCTGAAGGACTTCACAGAGGTCACTGATGTCCTAAATTGCTTTTGATGAATGGAACTTCAACTAGAAAGCCCTTCTCCACAGGGCTGCTCTCCATCCATCCATCCATCCATCCATCCCCCAGTCTTTTCTGGTACTTGGGATTATCCTGACCCATGTCCATGACCTTGCCCAAGGCCTGGTTGAACCTCATAAAACTCCCACGGACTCACTGCTCCAGCCTGTCCATGTCCCTCTGGGTGCTCTCTCTTCTTTCCAGCCCTTCGATGGCACCACTCAGCTTGGTGTCATCCACCAACGTGCTGGGGGCTGACTTGATCCACTCTTTATGTCCTTACGAAGGTACAGAACAGTTCTGGACCCTTGAGAGACATCCCTTGTTCCTGGTTTCCCCTTGCACATTGAGCTGCAGTGATTTGGACGTGGCCATCCAGCCAATTCCCTAAAAATCTATAATCCATTCATCTTTGCAATCCCAGTTGCCCTGAGTGCCCCCAGCTTTCCCTCTGGGCACGAGCTGCTCTTGGGTGCCAGCTCACTGCAGCTGTGATTCAGCACCCTTGCTGGAAGTTCTCTTGCATTTAGCAGTGTCTCTCTCATCTCTGTACTACTTTGAACCTCCAAGGTCATGGCCAAGCTTCCAGCAGGCACGGGAGAGGAGCCATTCCCACGAGGAGCAGGGTGCCTCCCAGTTTAGCCTCTCAGATACAGCCCTGGCACATGGCTGGGCTGTGGGTCCTGCATCCCTGTGCCCTCTGGGCTCTGCAGGGACTGTCCACATGTCAGGGCTGCTGAATTGCTCCCCCCTTAATCCCAAAATCCCTCCTGAACACCCCAGCCCCAGCAGTGTGTCTGACCCAGCTGAGGGACCCACGGATAGGGGACCCACAGCTCTGTGTGGCCAGTGTCACTGGGCTGCCCAGCACGGAGCCAGCCCTGCAGCCCCCCCTCCTCAAGCAGTGATTTTGGGGGTGCCAGGCCTGGGTTTTGTTCCTGCAGCTAGAGCAGAGTTGTGGGAAGAGGTCCTGAGGCATTTCCAAGTGAATTCAGCAGGCGGGTGCAAATCACAAATATGGGGAGCAACTGGGAAGTGAAATACCATGAAAAGGTGCTGTCATTTCCAGCTGCTTTTGCTCCAGAAGGAGCAGAAACTCCCCTTGACCTGTCACTTGGCTTCTACCCCTGCAATCTGCTGTTAAATTATCAAGGCTGGGATGCCCTGCCTGTAACCTGTGGGTGCTCACCAGTGCATGTTCCAGCTGCTCCGTGTGCCCAGGGTGGGTTGGAGCCATAAACCCACACCCCAGGAGTGCCCACCCCCTGGATACCCCCACTGGGTATCCCACCCAGCCCAGGGGGGCTGCCCCACTGGGGATGTCCTGGCCTGGGCATGGGGATGGATTCATGTGATGTGGTGCTGCTGGGTGATTTTTCTCACACCTGAGACCTTCTGCCTACCGTGGCTGGCTCGTGGATGCGATTCCTGCATCAGTGGAGTGCTGGGCTCTCCTGGCAGGGACTTGTCATGTAGTTAACACGCTCCAGTTCCTCTCCAGTTGGTGATGGTGCTGTGTTTGGACCAGTCTCCTCTGGAGACGGTGACATAAGGACACGTGGGCTGAGGAGGTGTTGCCATAAAATCCTGGCTTGTGGCTGAGGGATGAGAAATGGGTTTGGGGTGGCTATTCCAGACTCACAACCTGAATATGGGATGTTTGCAGATGCTGACGGGGACAAGGACATTAGTCTGCCACCCCAGTATTAATCACACCATCACTGTGTTAGTGACAGTGACGGTCTGTGGCTCAGGAGGGACTTTTTCGCTCTGTACAGTTCCTTGACAGGAGTGGGGAGCCAGGTGGGGGTCAGGGGACGAGTGACAGGACCAGAGGAAACAGCCTCGAGTTGCACCGGGGGAAGATTCATCATGGAAAGGGTGGTCAGGCCCTGGCACAGCTGCCCAGTGGTGGAGTCCCTGGAGGGGTTTATCCCTCTGGGTATGGCACTTGGGGACAGGAGTTAGTGGTAGGAATGGTTGGATTCATGGTCTCAGAGGGCCTTTCCAACCCAAGTGATGCAGTGACTGGGGAAATGGGATGAGTTCTTGCTGTTGCAGGCAGGATGGGTCTGAAGGCTCTTGGAGGAGAATGCAGCTTTTTCACAGCCCTGTGACTCCCCTCGTGGTTCCACATCTCCTTCCATGCCCCTGGAGCCCGCCCTGCCAATCCTGCCTCAGTTCCTGGGGTCTGCTGGAGAGAGATGTTGTTTGAGGGCAGGCAGCATAAATCTCGAGCTTGTTTTTAATGCCAGCAGAGCCCGCTTAATGGGTTTAAGCATCTTATCTCTCAGCACTGTTAATGAGTTTCCAGGCCCCACAGAGGTGGAGCAGAACTATATTTTCCTGATCAAGTTATCAGTTTATTAGCAAAAATGTAAATAAAAGAGTTGCTTTAGATGCAAGTTAAAAAAAGGGCTGTCTGGAGAGGCATCACGGGATGGATAACAGAGGATCAGGCAAGGCCAGAGAATTGCAAGGGAAAGAAGATAAAATGCAGCTGGGACGTGGCCTCTGATGTCTGCCCTGGGGCTCTCCCAGGGAAGATTTTTCCTCTTAATCACATGAAGCTGCAGATGTTGGGAGCATTTATTGAGTCACTTATGAATGTGCCCTGCTGGTGGAAGAGCTCACGAAGAGTTAATGGATGATTAATTAGCTCTGAGGTAAATAATTAATCAAGTGGTGTAGAATCTGACAGGTCAGGACTTGGCTTCTGGTCTGTAAATACTGATGTGTGTGCAGCTGAAGACCATCTTGGGCAGATATTCTTTATTACCAGCTTCCAGTGAACCACTTCCCTGTGCACTTTTAATAAGAAGGGTGATCCATCATTATTCTGATGTGGCCAGGGCTGGAAGTGGGACTTGGGTAGTGGTGCTTTAGATATTGGGAAGGAATCCTTCCCTGGGAGGGTGGGCAGGCCCTGGCACAGGTTGGGCAGAGAAGCTGTGGCTGCCCCAGCCCTGGGAGTGTCCCAGGCCAGGTTGGACAGGGCTTGGAGCAACCTGGGCTGGTGGGAGGTGTCCCTGCCCAGGGCAGGGGGTGGAATGAGGTGTCTTTAGGGTCCCTCCCAACCCAAACCACTCTTTGAGTCCATGATTCTATTAATCTGTGACATGTCCTTGATGTTGTTTTAGTCTGTTTTGATGTAAACTATCCCCAAAGCAGCTGGTGAGTGTGTGTGTGTGTGTGTGTGTGTGAGTGGCAGAGACAGGGCATGTGTGCCAACTCCTACAACCCAAAGGCTTCTTTGTTGGTGTCCCCATAGCTGTCACCTCCATGGCCCCACTCTGAGCCTGCTGGAAGCCTTTCCCTCCAGGTCTGGCCAAAAGCTTGGGTATCACAGAATGGTTTCGTTTGGAAGTGACTTTAAAACTCATCTCCTCCCACCCCCTGCCATGGGCAGGGACACCTTCCACTAGACCGTGATGCTCCAAGTCCCATCAAGCCTGGTACAAGTGTTGAAACTTCTTCCTCTGTCCCTCAAGGGAGCAGCTTCTGGTGGAAAACAATCAGATCCTGATGTGCCCACATGCAGACCAAGCCTGTGTCAGTTCCAGCCTTCCTTTAGTGCCAGGATATGAACCCATCCCTTGTTCTGTGCCTGTGGTCGATGCTTGGAATATTGCTTGGCTTTTTACTGCAACCTGAAAAGGTTTAGAGTTGCATTAATATTGCAAAACCTTCGATAAACTGTTGGGCTTTTACAGCCAGACAGGTTGTGTCAAAGGATTTCAAGTTCACTGTTTTGATCTTTGGGTCCCAGTGTCCAGTACAAACAGTTATTGCTCTTTAGTATCTTAAATTAAGTGCTGTCTTAAAAGGTGTAATCATCCAAAGGCTCAGAGGAGAGAGGATCTTAACCTTGGGTGAAGAGGCCTTGGGTTCAAGAAGGAGATGACCCTGAAGGGTCTCTGGAGCCCTGGGAGCAATTGGGGCAGTTCAGGGTACATTAGCATTTATCAAGAGCAAAGAAGCAGAGATGGGAAGACAGTGCAATTTGTCCCTGTGGTCACTTCAGTTAATCAGTGGACGGAAAAACACAAGTTCCTCCTAAAAAGTTTCTGGGTCAAAAGCAGAACAGGGACAGATTGGCTGGAAGGGTTTCTCTGCGCTCCCTTTGCCTTTGGCTTGTTGGAACGAGCTGTGGGGCTGCCATGCTCTTCCCAGCTGCAGGGAGCTGCTCTTCCCAGACTGCCAGGCACTTGTCTTTGAAGCTTTTCATTGAAGAAACAAGGCTGAAGTCCCCGAGTTCCCTGAGCCAGCCAAAGCCACCGGTGAGAAGCCGTGGCTGGTGTGACCTCTGCCAGCCCTTCCCTTTCTTGTCCTTTTCAGCAGAGTGAGAATGTTTCGAGGAGAGGTGGCAATGTCGAGACTTGAAAGGCTCCTCTTTCCGTGGGAGGAGCAGCAGAGCCAGTCAGGTGCTAAATCTGCTCTCTGAAGGCAGCAAAGCCCTGTCCTTGTGTGGTGGGGGGAACGTCCTCCACCCTGTACCTCTGCTTGGAAGGAGTCTCTGCGTCGCTTCTTGTCACCTCACCTGCTGTTTGGTTGTGGAAAGCAATTGAAACCCTGTGCTGACACCTTGTTTTTTTGGGGCCAGCTCCCTCCTGAACACGGGGTCACCTGGAAAAGCACCTGCCTGTGGTGATGGCAGAAGGTGACTCTGTTGGGTAACGTTTTTTTCTGCTGAGGGCTTCAAGGTTTTGGAACCATGATGGTAAACATGTCCATGCCTTTGCCACCCTCCCCTTCCTGAGCAGGTTGGGTGTGTGAGAGAGGAGGTGGGATTTTTCTGTACAGGTGTGGGATTTTAGGAGGATGCAGCTGAGTGACTCATGTGTGTTCAACCCAAGTCAGAAAGTAGGACACGTTTATGCAAGGCATGGTAACGTCTCTTAAAAATGCCTCAGCTATAAGAAGTGTCTTATTCTTGGCATCCATCTGGGTTCTTGCAGAGACGGTGCTTAGAGTGGGTAACAGCACCATGTGTGGATTATATATCTCACCATGACCAAAAGGAATCTGGAGCTCCCAATCTGGAAGATAATTCTGTGCCTTGAGAGTACTGTGAGGGCTTTTAATAGCTGCTGGTGCTACAGGAAAGCAGCCTGGTGGGAAAGCAACTTGGAGAATGTAAGCAGAACATCACCCACCTTATTTTCCTCTGAGTTTTATGAAGATCCTGCTTAGCAGTTGCACTTCTGCAGTGGTGGAGCCACGTCAAACGGAGCTGCTCTCACCATTTAGCTGGGGAAGGATGCGTAATTTCTGCTCCTAATTGGAAAGATAATGAGGCGACATCTAAACCCTCAGTCTTGTTCTTTTTTGTTTGTGCTGTTGTTCAGTTTTCTTCCAGCAGCCTGAAGTGAATTAACTTTGCTGCTGAAGGGCTTCCTGTTGGGACCCACCTGTGAACCCACCACTGGTGGGAAGGTGGTGACTGATACGAATGGAGAAGCTGGGAATGACTTCCCATCAGCTCACTGGCTGTGAGCAGCAGATGGAACGGAAAAAAATCCACATTATTGTGATTGAAGTAGCCTGTTATGTGAAAAATCTAAATTCTTGTGAGGAAAACAGGCTTTTTTGAGCCCCTGGAGGGGGTTTTCTTGCAGACAGCTACTCTCTGTAGCTGTGGGGAGTGCTGCTGCTGCCTTGCTCCATCTCTAGCAGGAGGACCATAATCCCATAATCCTGAGGTTGGTATTCCTATTTCCAACTTTGAATTCAGTAAGAGAGCAATTTGAATTACCTGGAGGCACCAAGCTGGTCTATAGCATGACCTGAAGTTTTAGGCAGCAGTTCTGGCTTGATGGGACCTTGGGGCTTAGAAAACTGTCCTCCCTTATGTGTGCCTGGAGTTCCTAATTAACGTCACTGTCTGAATGTTAATGCAAAATCCCTTCCTGCTTTGCATACGGGAGAAATCCTGGCCAGCAGTGCTGGGGCAGGACAGCCTGGTGCTGAGCTGTTCCCCCAGGGGGGTCCCTGGTGCTGAGATGTGCCCTCTGACCTGATCCTCCCCTGGGAAATGGGAAGGATCCGAGGGCTGGACCCCCTCAGCTCTGGGCACAGGCTGGGAGAGCTGGGGGTGTTCAGCCTGGAGGAGAAAAGGCTTTGGGGAGACCTGAGAGCCCCTTCCAGTGCCTAAAGGGGGCTTATGAAAAAGTGGGAGAGTGATTTTTTACAGGCAGATAGTGACAGGACATGGGGGAACAGTTTTAACCTAAAAGAGGAGAGATCTAGATTAGATAATAGGAAGAAATTGCTCCCTGTGAGGGTGGGCAGGCCCTGGCACAGGTTGGGCAGAGAAGCTGTGGCTGCCCCAGCCCTGGGAGTGTCCAAGGCCAGGTTGGACAGGGCTTGGAGCAACCTGGGCTAGGGGGAGGTGTCCCTGCCCATGGCAGGGGGTGGGATGGGATGATCCTTAAGGTGCCTTCCAACCCAAACCATTCCATGATGCTGTGACTCTCTGAAATGCTCTGCAGGCTCCTGGTGTTGTGCTGAGCTGCTCCTGCCCTGGCACAGGCTCACCCTGGGGTGTGCAGTTGCTGCTGCTGGGGGCAGTGGAAGGGGGTTGGCAGGGCTGATTTCCCTGTGTTGGGTGGTTCCATATCCTGCTCCAGGTCAGCCCTGTGGAGTTCCCCAAACCTCCAGCCTGGGGGCAGGGTGGAAGTGAATCCACCCCCGTGTGGCTGGGCACGGGGCAGGTGGGCCCCCAGACACAGCAGTGATGCTCAGACATTCCACCCTGAGCATCATCTGGGGGCTTCTCCTCCTGCATCCCCCTCGCCTCCCCCTTCCTCTGGCTGCCTCTGTCAGAGCTCTGCCCTCGGCAGAGACCAAAATAGCTCCCACAGAGCTATGGAAATGTCAGGAGGGAGCGGGCAGAGCAGGGCCATGGTGTTGACAAACTGCTGCTGTGAGCACGGTCGGGGCCAGTGCCCTGTGCTGGGGTGGCCCCTCGTTAAGTGTCAGCAGAGCAAGCCCCGGGGAAGTGCTGGATAAAAACTGCTGCAGAGCTGTGCCCCCTTGCTGGCACAGGCAGGGCCACCATTGCCAGCTGTCTCCTCCCCTCCTGTGCCACCCATTGGGGCTGTGCTGCCAGTCTTGTCCTCCCATCCTCTGCCACCCAGCCTCTCACTTGGGTCTGTCTGTGGAAAGCACTGGTGGGTGGGGAAGGGTCCCGACCTCCATCTCTCCATGGTGTTGGGATGCCTGGGGGCTTCATCTGCCACACAGCATCCTCAGTGTGAGGGCAGAAAGTGCCACCTTGCCTTGGCAGGAGGGAGATGCTGAATCGACTAGGAAGAGCTTTGGAATGAGCTGTTAAATCCTTACAGGTTCCTAATGTGCAATAATTAACGGTAAAGGAAAATCCCGATGGGATGCTGGATGTGCCAGAGGGGAACAGCTCCACGTGCAATCAGGCTGAAAGGCAGTGCCAACCTGAGCTGTTCCTGCCCGGGGTGGTGTCTTCAGTGTGAAAGGCTGGGATATTTTCCCCAAAACGTTGCAGAGATCCACCCCTTTGGAGCTGTCTGGCCTTTGTAGCACCGCTCCAGTGGTGGATTTTGCATCCTTGCTGAGTGTGATGCTGCTGCATATCCCTGGTTATTCCTTACTCCTGTGGTGTGCAGGCTGGTTGGGGAAGGGGGTGAAGAGCACTGTGTGTTGTAGGACAGGGACAGAAAGGACATGCAGAGAGAAAGGGGGCTGGTTGGTGTAGTCAGATGTCTGAGGGGGGTTGGCTGAGCTTCCTAATCAGACAGTGGAAGTGGGGCAGGACCCCTGTGCCTTGAGCCGTGGTGTGTGACCTGGTTGTCCCTCCACTGGACTTGGTAAATTGAGTTTAACAAAGGAAGTGGTCCAGGAGATTAAGGTCTTGATGGAAGGACATGATGGAGACTGACCAGCTCTTCAGTTTCCAGCATTTCCTCCTGTAAGGTGAGAGCAGATCGTAACAATCATCTTTTGGGCTCTGGGATTTCTTTCTGTAAGGCATTTTTTCTAGTTCCTGAACCATTTTTTTTCTGCTGATGCCATCTCCTTGCTTTACTGGGTCTCCTCCCAGCTGCTTCAGCTGATGGGGAATTGCCCTTTGTGTGTGTCCAGCTGTTCCCTTTACCCTCCTCACCCCTGCCCAGTGGTGCTACATGGGACAGGAGACCTCCCTGTGACACGGCAAACACCCAGCACAGCAGCATCTTTGGCCTGGTCTGACACATCACAGGGCACTGCAGCTCCCTGTTTTCACATAATCACATTGGTTGGGGTGGGAAGTGGCCTTTGGAGATCACCTGGTCCAACATCCCTGCTCAAGCTGGGTCACCTGGAGCAGATTTCCCAGGACCATGTCTGGGTTGTATGTGAATATTTCCAAGGGTGGAAACTCCACAGTGTCTCTGGGTGACCATGGCAGTAAAACCCCTTTCCTTACAGAACCCCAGGCTGGTTGGTGTTGGCAGAGACCTCTGCTCCAGCTTTGGAGCCTGTGGGAGGTCAAAAGCAGGAAAGACTGAAGTCCTACCACACCAAAAGAGTTGATTGGGTGATGTGTCCTCCATGAAAGGGGTGAGGCCTCGGTCACTGGAGGTTCCTGACAATCCAAGGGCAGATTTTGTGCCTAGTGTGGTCCAGAGCACATGAACTCTGGGTCAGAGGAGGCTGCTGGAGGACACAGCTCCCCTTCACTGTCAAGTGGACCATGTCTGGGGATGGGTTGTGTCTGGTTCTGAGAAGAAGTTTGGAGACCACTATTAGTTCCTGAGGTGGAAACAAGAACCTGTCCCTCCTGACCATTGCACTCAGCTGTGGCATGTCCTGCAGCACAGCCCCTGTCCCAGTGCCAGGCTGGCAGTCCTGTGGCCTGCCTGAGCCTGGAATGGGGAATCCTGAGCTTCCCTCGACCCAGAAGGAGGGGATTCAATAACCGCAGACTGCAAGAAGCCATCAAGCCAAGTATTAGTGATCACGAGCTTCCTGAAAATTGGATTAACCAGATCATCTGCTGAGATTGGGTGGCTTTCAGGCTGCTGTGTGTGTGGGCAGCTCTCCCATGGGCCAGCACCCATGTGCTCAGTGATCATTCAGCATCTCTAGACCTCCCCTGGGTGAAATCCTGCTTTCCAGCCTCTGTTGCACTCGATTTTCTCCTGGTACATCCTCATCTGGGCAATGTGGGGCCTCAGGGTCAGTGTTGTGGGATCACAGCCCCCATCTGTCTGCACTGCCTGTCCTCAGCACAGTGCTGTGCTGAGCTTGGAGAGTCTCAGTCTGCCTGACTCCTGCTCAGATTTGCTCTTTCCCAAGACAAAAATGCCTTTGATCCCCACACATGCCATCCTGCCTTTGGCTGCTGCCTTCCTTGGAACCTCCTCCCGGCGTACGAGCGGATACAAAGCCCTGGAGTTGTATTTGACTGTTAGATTATTGTTCTCCATAGGAACCAGCTGAGATTTGTCCTTTTCCAGGATGTCTGAAATCGATTTTAGCCTGGATTTGTCGTTAATCAAGTGTGCCTTTTGATCAGATAGGTGAAGCCAGCGCAGCTCTCCCGAGCCCACTGGGTGGGTTTTCCTCCACTCTGCAAGCTCTTAATGAACACACTAATTGGAACTTGCCCTGGGATTGACCCCCCCCTCCCCCATGGGACTCACCCATCATTTCCCCCCAATCCCAACCCAAATCTTTCATCATCTGGTGTGCAGCCTGGTGGCATGGGTGTGACATACCCACACATCCCTGGCTACCCTTCTCTAGACACACTCCAGCCCCTCAGTGTCTTCTTGTCCTGAGGGGCCCAAAACTGCCCCCAGGACTGGAGGGAATGGGGGAAGCAAATCCTGGCAAAGGATCTGGAGAGTGAAGTGGAAGAGGAGGGTGAACTCCAGTGTGCAGAGAGGGAGCAGGGTGGGAAAGCTGTAAGTGAGGGAGACAGACAGCAAGAGGAGTCCAGCATAGTGGGGGGAGGAGGGCTTGGAAGGAGGCTACAGGGATGGGGGGCCAAGAGGGAGTGGGAAGAGCTGCAGGGATGGGGGGCCAGGAGGGAGCTGAGGGGGAAGCGTGGGGGCCACCAGAAGACAGTACACAGAAATATTTCCTCTGCAAGAGCTGAGGATGGTGAGTGAGTTCTTGGCAGTTGGTCTGTGCAGTGCCAGCCCTGCATCCATCCAGTTTTCCACCCCTTGCTGTACAGCCTGAGCATATCCTTGCATCCTTTTGCAGGAATTTCTGGTGTCTCTGTTATTTTCTGTCCATCCCAGCTGTGTGGTTTCATCTGTCTTGTTAAAGGCACATTGGTTTTCCTCCTTCCATCCATCCATCCATCCATCCATCCATCCATCCATCCATCCCTCCCACCACTCCCAGTTTGTCTGGGGGATTTTTTTGGAGCAGTCAGAGGTCACCTGCCCTGCTCCGAGGTCACGGAGCAAGGACAATGCGGGAAGGCTGGGGCGGTGAAGCGCAGAGAAATGGAGGCTCGGTGGTCCCCTTGCTTTTGGGATTCCCTGCTCCCTCCTGCACTGGAGTGGAGATTTCCCCTCGGATGATTCCTGAGCGCCGGTGACACGGCAGTGACGCCGCGGCTGACGCGGTGCCGGGGAGGAGTGGGAGGCTGCAGCGAGCGTGCCGGGGAGCACGTCGGCACTGCCACGGCCATGGCTCCCCGTGCTTGTGGCTCCCACGGCACTGCCTGCCATGGCACACGGCTCCCACAGCTCCCATGGCTCCCACGGCTCCCACAGCACATGGATCCCATGGCACACGGCTCCCACAGCTCCCATGGCTCCCACAGCACATGGATCCCATGGCACACAGCTCCCACACATAGATCCTGTGGCACACAGCTCCCACAGCTCCCACAGCTCCCACAGCACATAAATACCGTGGCACACAGCTCCCACATGTAGATCCCATGGCACACAGCTCCCACACATAGATCCTGTGGCACACAGCTCCCACAGCTCCCACAGCTCCCACAGCACATAAATACCGTGGCACACAGCTCCCACATGTAGATCCCATGGCACTCAGCTCCCACAGCTCCCACAGCACATGGATCCCATGGC